>CM071924.1:7032510-7521762 GCA_016081115.2 Rehmannia glutinosa
AAAGGTTCTAGTAGACAATTGATGGCACTTTTGAATAATGATGGTTCTGTGGCAAAGGCGTGGCCTGTTGACATAATAGATGATAACGGCAAGCCCATTATGGGCTATTCTACTAGGAATGGAATAGGAACACCTATGTATGGGCCATTGCAGATAGGTAAAGCTGAACCGGTCAACCTGCAGTTTGGTCACTTCGGGATTAGTGCATGGCCCAGTGACACTGGAGGCACAAGTCGTGCCAGCAGCGTGGATGAATCGAGAGGCGAGTTAACAGATAATGGTAGTAGATGCTTTTCGTCGTGTTGCAGCTCACCAAGGGGCCCTTCCAAGGAGGTATGTTTGAGTGTATCATTACCATATATTTACGTGTATGCTGAAATTGGTATTTATCACAGTGAAGGACAAGTGAAATTGGAATTTCTAAGCATCATTATATCTTCAAGAATTTATATTTATGGCATTAGCTGCTTTGGCTTTTGGTAAATACAACCATCATCTATGTTATTTTTTACAGATTAAATTACCAAATTATCCTTGCAACACTAAATGAATTACCAACAATGTCTTTATAGGTAAAATACAAATTTTCCCCTGAACTGCACTATATGAATCAATTACCTGTTACTTTTGGAAAACCTTGACTTGGAATTACTTGTCAATTCTTATTCATTTGAAATTGCTGAGATCTCTATTCTAGGTAAATATGTCATATCAATATACGTAAATTTATGCGTTAAATTGCATAAATCTCATATGAAGAATATCATCGTAAATTAGGTATACAATCACGATATACTTTTGAAATATGCTTCAGTTAATTATATTTAACTATTTATAGTTTAGGTTAAAGGTGAACTATTCTTGTAGTTAATCCAAATTAGTTGGTTATTTTATAGATATACTTTTTGTTTAAGAATGATTTTTAATTATGATCCATGGTTTAAATTATTTGAACTACGAAGACCTCTCACACCATATGTATACCTTCCATATCAACATCTTATCAGAATCATCTTTTCTACTACTTAAATAAATTGGCAATCGTAATAGTAAATTAGTATAGATTCACATAGATTTTAGTGATTTTACCCTTTCGGACAATAGAAAAAGATAATTTAAGACATTCCTCATATTAATTGCTACATTGCATTTGTATTGATTTGATTGTATGAATTGGATTCTGTTGGTATTTTTTTTTTCTTTCTAATTTATGCTTGGGAATACCTTCCTTTTGGAAGTAAAACACTTTTATTTATTATCTAATTAATAATATATAGTTTGTGCAAAGGTAAGTTTTTCTTATTTTAAAATATTCCAAGAGTGCAGTTTTACCTGTGGAATTATATTAAGTTATTATTGCTAATTGTTTAGGTATTATTTTCACTACAGAGACGCTACATGTATACTTGCACTTAATAATATTTAGAATTATATTTTACTAATATTGATATCTAATGTTTCACTTCATTAGATAAACGTACAATGTTAATCGCTTCATTTGAAATAATATTTTTCTAGTATTTGCGTATTTATTGTTTTTATTTATGCTCGAGACTACCTTCATTTTGAAAGTAAAACGCTTCAATTAGTTTTGAAATTAACATTCAGTTAATGTAATTTTTTCTTTTATTCTTGATTGTCTCTCTCTTTTTGTGAATGTTACTCCATAAATGATACATTAAGATATAATTACCCCCTGAACTATATAGTGACTATTCATGCAAATGATAGTTCGTCCATTGTGTTGCATCAAATGCCGCATCAGCCAAAAGTTTTAATGGGTGGGCTGACGTTTGAACCACAGGGGCAAAGTGATGGTTTTTGAGGTGTTAGGGGGTTAATTACTTAATTGTTAAATATGCCATAGTTTTATGGGGTAAAATTTATTTTACTCTTTTAGCAGGAAATTCTGTTTATATTAGTGGGTACTACCTGGTGGCGATTGTGTAATTCTGCTCACTTTCATTTTACATTTCCCTTTCGCATCGTCCTGCTTTTGCAGCTCAAGGAAGAATTTTCTGTGCATGGTAGTGATGAAGAGGCCGATGAGGCACCCGAGAGTGAGGTGGACAGTGATGAGGATCTTGATGATGGACAGAAAAATCTCCAAGAAGAGGTAATGATACTAGGATTGTTTAATTAGTTGTTGAAACAGAGTGAAGATTGCCACCCCTGAGGTACGCCTACTTACAAAAAAACCCAATTATCTTTCAAAAGTACAAATACCCTTTATAGTGTTACGAACACCACATTGAGGTTTGTATTTTACTATAAGGGGTATTTATAATTTTGAAAGATAACTGGAGTTTTCTGTAAGTAGCTAAACCTTAGGGGTGTTTCTACAATTATCCCTGTGATATATTTATGCACTGGTTTGGAAAAATAGTTTCTCATTGCCAGTGATTTTTTCAGTTGGAAGGCTCTGTGGATGAGGAATCCACAAAATCGGACGAGGAGTATGACGATCTTGCAATGCAGGATTTTCCAGGCAGCGGTTACATGTCTGATGATGAAGAAGATTTCTACCACAAAATGGAGCTCAACGGTATGTTGCCTGTCTCGGGAGATGTATTAAATAATAACGGCCTTCATGAAGAGAAGTATCAACAAAATCTTGACCTCTTCCTAAGAACAAAAAACGAATCTTTGCCCGAGTCGTTGAGGTGCTCTTTCGCATCTCATCTCAAAGACAAAAACGAGAAAAGAGCGTCGCCTCTTGGGAGTTGTAAATTAAGGAAACGATCTCAGAGCATTCCTGCTTTTCGGAAGCATGCATCACTTACACCAAACCCGTTGAAGCACTCGGAATCCGACGTAGTTGTGCAGTTTTAGTGAGTGTTTTTCCCTTTATATATATGAGCTTGAATATTTAAAGTGTCTATTTACTTAATTAGTAGTTCTTTGGGTACCCTGTTAAATTGATCCAAGCCACATCCTTCTCTTGTATAGAGCTAGCTAACTAGGGTATATTTATATTTTTCTATAATGGATCCTCCTCTCCTTTTACGAATGCCTCTCTAAACTTGTGGGTATACCTGGATTTTAGAGATGCCTGTTGTATTTTTCAGTATGGGACAAGAGCTGTTTTAGTAATGAGATAAGGTATAATTTACTTGTGTTTACTTGACTGTTATTATGATTACACAAGCCTTTTTTGAAGATATTTTTTGAAGATTTTACGACTATGTTATTATGACTACATGGTGTAGGAGTAATGATCTTATGGGTTATGATAAATTGCATTTTAGTGTCCGTCAAGACTCAAGTGCAAGAATAGAAATTTAAAAGCCATAAATTTGTACTTCTGAAAGTGTTCATTCCAGACCAGCTTGGACACCCCCTTTCTCTCTAGCTTTTTTTCTCATCCTTCTCACTACAAACCCTAAATCTTAAAATCCTCCCCCTCCCTCCCCCTTCCCAGCCGCCACCCCCTTCCTCCCCTTCCCCTCCCCTTCCTTCTCCTCCTCCTCCCCCTTATCCCCTCCCCTCCCCTCCCCTCCCCAACCACACTTTATGGTGGAAGCCAATGAAGGCACTTGTGTTATCCGGAGGTGATCGGATTTTTCGATCGAGAGTGGAGGCAAGTCGGAGGTCGGAGCTATAAAGAGGAGAGTTGGAGCCGGGTACGTGATGGGTTGCGGTTGAAGATCGGGTGGGGGAGGCATTTTTCTGTTTTTTCGATTTTTTCTGTATTTTTTTTAGTCTTTATTTTACCGGTTGATTTGGAATCTCGTAGGCGGTCAATAATTTATGTATTGCAGTGCGTGATGTAGCTCGTGCCCGGATTTGTTCGAGTTGGGTAGTCTCCCTTGAGGAGTGTCTTAGTCCTCCTTTCGGAGGTGTTTTAGTCTCCTTTGGAGTGCTCGGTTTTCTTTTATTTTGTGTTTTTTAGTTGTTTTTTGTTTTGCTCCCTCGATTGATGAATGTACCTCATTTGGGCAAAAGCTGTGTTGACCGCAACATACTTGAAAAAGAGCATACCATGGTTGTCTTTTATGGAAGCATCCATGATTAGTCTCATTTAAAAGTATTTGGCTGCTGCTGTTCATATTCTATTTTTTTGAGTTTCTTTAAAGAAAAGAAAGGGAAAGAAAGCGAGACACCTATGATAATTCAAAACAACATTTCTCTAATTAAAGGACTTGAAAGATAGGTTCTCTTCTCTATATCCGACAGTGGTCAGCATTCTAAAAGATGAAGAGGAAATCAAGCTGTAACCACTCCTTTCGTGCCGACTTTTGGACTTCTTCATCTCTATGAGTCTGATATTATCTGTGATGTGTAACTTTTTTCGAAAAGGATGGACTTTGCCCTGATCCTCCCTATCAAGGAATTATGTCTTTATTCACTAGTCATCTCGTATCTTAGCCGAACGGTTATCGGCCATGAGACCATTCCTAAGACAGGAGATTCGAATTGGAAATGTGCTTGACTCCTTTTCTTACACAAATGATCTTGGACTTGCAAGACTCGATTGCAACCGGTCTTCCCGATTAGCTATTCTTCCTTGCTCTAAGCTTTGTACGCTCATGAGTAGCACTAGATTTGACTTCTAGAACATTGTTCAATCACTTTCTATTCATTAGAGGTTCATAAGTGGTTTTCTACCCCGATCTAGTAAAAATGGGGTATCTAACACAATCAGCAGGTAACCTTCTCCTTTGATCGATATAACCCTCCTTCCTGTTTTGAGGGCCGGGAACTCTAAAATCTATCTATCAGGCAGGAGGGGTTACAGGGGAGAGAGAACAATTGGCTTTTAAAAGTAAAAACTAAAAGACTTCATTTTCTGAAGGGTATCGAGGACGGATCATCGGCGACAAAGAAGATTAAGATTCTCGTGAAAGAGAGAAAGAGCTTCAATCGATTGGCCTTCCTACGCTGCAGCGGCAGCAATAGCTATAACAAATATTGCGAAAATGTCTCATCTTAATTGACGATTATCAAAAATATCAGAAAATGCTCTTAGCAGCTATTAGTCCTATCCGACTAGCGTACTATTATTTATCTAATTCATTTTTTACCATAAGAGTCTGCCATCTCCCTCCCTAGATGGAAGGATTGAGTTAGGATAGTAAGGATTGGAGTTCTACTTCTTGCTTTGATCTACGACCAACCTCATGTAGTCATGTAATTGGTAGCTTGCTTTCCCCCCTGCGCTTGACGCCTTATCCACCCGACTCAACAATCTCTTTTATCATAAGAAAGGGAACAGGGGACTTAGGGTTTCAGCGTGCCAAATCCAATCCCTTGCGGTGGTTATACCTCTCGTACGGAGTTCTCCCCTTGATATGTATCAATGTATGTATGTTCAAGGTGGGCATTTTGCCAGTTGGCAGTGTAAGTTTTGTTGAGTTTTGAATATATTTCTATCGTTTGGGAAAAAAAGTGTTCATTCCAAATAACTACCAAACAATTGTCTTTTCTTTAAATGGACTTTTAAATATATAAGGCCATTTGAAATGGACTTCCAAATATGCTGAAAGAATTATCATTTTAAAGCTTGGAATATAGGATTCTTTTTAGTTTCACCAAAATTAGAAACCAAATATATGGTGCAGTAGCATTCAAAAGATTAAAGGTACAAATGAAAAATTAGGTAGCGATTGGATATGAGAAAATGCATTATTTACTCACTTTTATATTTTTTCCACTAATTACCGACTCATTTTTCATGGAAAAAATCAACTATCATTATTGTACGCTTTTTCACAAATTCTATAATTCACTTACATATTTCCAATCACAATCATATTTAATTATTATTTTTATTTCAAATAATTTTCATCGTATTTCATTTTATAGGCAATTACTTTCTCAAAATTCATCTCATTTCTTTTAAAATCTTTTCCCTAGCCAAAAAAAAAATCAAAATGAAAGAATATCCAATCATTTCTAGTCTCCTAACTAATAAGGGTGTTCTGTTTGTATTCAGAACAAAAATAAACTTAGTAGTATAAATTTACTCGAAAACTATTAAGTTGATGTGATATTGTTATATGAATACATGACTTGAAAATGTTGGGATTTTTGGGTTTTTGTGGGTCAAATTAATTATTTTAATTGTTGTATTTTGTAGTATCTTATGATAAATGTTTAACCAAAAGCTGTAGAAATATGTAAATGCAATATAACAATGACTTGTTAATGAAGATGGAGGAATTAGAGAGAATTAGGGAAGAAGAAGATAATTTAAATGATAACCGAAATATGATTATTCCCCTCTGCTCAACATGTTAAATGCATTTGGTACAGTGGGGACCGCAATTTGTTACATCAGATATTTCCTATAATATGGAAATTGATAAATTCTGAAATAAAATACTAAATTGGAATAAGTCACTAAGTATTAATCCGGATGTACGCCAAAATCCCTTTAATCCAACGCCCCTTATGAAGACACTTGTCCCCTCATTCTTTACTTCTCAACTCCTCTTTCAATTTAATCTCCTTCCAGACATCCCCAAATCTTCGATAATTCGCTTTTTACTCTCAATAAACATGCCACATTCCATTTCCATCTGGTTGTTCATGACAATACTGCCCGAAAATTTAGATCCTTGTCTCCAAGGATCAAAAGAGGGACCTTTTCGATTTATATGCTTAACGTCCTCCCAGGTGGCTTGTGATGCATCGGAGTTGCTCCACTGAACCAAAATTTGCTCAACTGGTTTACGATTCCTACTGATGGTAAGGTGATGGACAACATCCACATGAGTAATCTAAAAGCTACCTTCAGAATCAAGTAAAGGAAGATCTGACGAAGTTATGTAACTAGAGTTTATCTTCTTTTTCAACAAAGACACATGAAACACTAGATGCACACTCGAACCAGTGGCAAATCTAACTTGTGTTTACTTCCCAATTTTCTCCAAGATGGTGTACGAGCCATAGTACTTAGAGCAAAGTTTCAAGCTTTTCCTCAAATTGACAACATTTTGATGGAAAGGTTGCAATTTCAGGTATGCTTGCTCCCCAACTCCAAAAGTTCTCTGTTCAATGTTCAACATAAAAATTCATTCTTGTCTCGGCTTGAGTCAAGTAATTTTTAAGTGTGTGTGCATCATCTGTTGTCTTGTTGTGACATAATCCTTTGCCTCATCATTAGTAGAATCAAAGTAGGGACACACTGAAATTAGGGGAGGTGGGTAACCATATAGTGCCTCAAATGGTGTAAGTTTGAGACTTGTATGATAATTTGTGTTGTAACAGTACTCAGCTAGGGCCAGCCATTTGTGCTACTTCGTTGGGTTTAAATCATTCATACAACGCAAATAGTTCTTTAGACACTAGTTGAGCCTCTCAGACTGACCATCTGATTATGGGTGGTAGGATGAAGTAAGGTATAGATTCACTTGCATAAGCCTGAATATTTCATTCCAAAAAATACTTGTATATATCTTGTCTCGGTCAGTAACAATACTAATATTTGCCCATGTAGCCTCTAAAATGAATCTAGAAAAATCTGAGCAACTTTAGAGGTAGTTAAGGGGTGAGTTAAAGCCAAAAAGTGATCATATTTAGTAAACCTGACAATGACCACTAATATGACATTTTTCCCATCAAATGTAGGTAAACCTTCAATGAAATCCATTGAAATGTGTGTTCGAGCCTATTTTGGAATGGGCAATGGTTTGTAGAAGCCCTGGATATGGATTAGTGTCAGGTTTATTCATCTTGCAAACATCACAAGATTCCACCAACAAAATCACATCCCCCTTCATGTTACGCCATTAGAAAACCCTCTTGAACCTCATATAGGTCCATTAATCCCAGAATGACCCCCAAAAGAAGAGTTGTGCATAGTTGCCAAAATTAACTCTGTTAGATGTTTATCATTTCTAACTCCCACTCTTCCTTTATATATCACCAATCCCCCATCAACATTAAAATCCTTGCAGGCAAAGAAATCTATGTTGTTAGTAGCCAAGATCTTTGTAAAGAAAGGATCATTGGTGTAGCTATGGATAAAATGTTGCACCCAATCTGGAGAAGCTGTAGTAATTGAAGTGCATATTGTGTTCTCTTTCCTTGATAAGGCATCAACGACCTTATTCTCAACCCCCTTCTTATACTGAGTGTCATAGTTAAGGCCCAATAATTTGGTGATCCATCTCTGTTGTATAAGGGTCATTACTTTCTAATCCAACAAGTAGTTTAAGGTTTGTTCATCAGTCTTGATAATGAACTTGTGCAAATAATGGTTCCACATTTGAATATCCATGAGAACTGCCAAAAACTCTCTCTCATAGATAGATAGAGCCCAATTTTTGGAGCACAACATTTTGCTCATATATGCTATTGATCTGCCTTGTTACATTAAAACGGCCCCCACTCATGTGCCACTAGCATCACTTTCCAAAGTGAAAGGTTGAGTAAAATCTGGTAGTGCCAGTACTGGAGAAAAAACAATAGCTTGTTTCAACATTTGAAACGACCCCCACTCATGTGCCACTAGCATCACTTTCCAAAGTGAAAGGTTGAGTAAAATCTGGTAGTGCCAGTACTGGAGAAAAAACAATAGCTTGTTTCAACCTTTGGAAAGCTTCCTCAGCCTAGTCAGACCATTTGAATTTATGTATCTTTAATAAGTTTGTTAATGGTTTGCTCAATTCGCCATATCCCTTAATAAACTTCATCTAGTAACCGGTTAATCCTAAAAAACCTCTAAGTTGTTTGATAGTTGAAGGTGTGGCCATTTGGTCATGCAAGAGATATTTTATGGATCTGTAGCTACACCTTGTTGAGATGTAAGATGCCCTAAATACTCAATCTGTGTCTTTCCAAATTAGCATTTGCTTTGCTTGGCTTAAAGCTGATTCTCTCTTAATATCAATAACACAGCCTCCACATGCTTCAAATATTCACCTCAGTTCTTGTTATAAATAAAGTATATCATCAAAGAAAACCAGAAAATACCTTCTTAAACACCCTATGTATAACGCCCCAGTTTTCAAAATACAGGAGTAACTTAATTTAATAAGAAAGCGTATTTAAAAGCTTATGAATAAGACACATCTAAAAAATAAGCGAAACCATTTTATTAATAAACCCAAAATAATTCCTGGCTCTTCCGCTGCACCACTCTGATTTCATAAAATATAGTCTAATTATAAAATGTTGCGTCCAAATAAACAAAAGTACTTTAATTCAAACCCAGACAACGGTCATCCAAAAAAAATAGTAATTAAAAATCCCATAACAAAATAAGATATTCCTAAAGTTGTAAAATAAATAAAATTATTAACTTGCATCCACCATCTCCAATCCTCTCAGACTCCTTAACTTGAAAAGTGTTAATAAATATGGGGTGAGCTTTCAACTCGCTCAATGGAGACACATTTGTCATAATTAAATACAATAATAGGCATAGTCATAAACATTCAACATGTACTCTAACTTTTATTTTGACTGACCAGTTACTTTATAGTACGACGGGTTCACCCCGAGGATACTTTTGATCCCGGACCTTCTTATAGCCCCTGACTAAGATCATGCGGGTTCACCCCAAGATGCTTTTTCATCCCTGACCTTCTTACACACCCCCGACTAATTATAATATCATGCGGGTTTACCCCGAGGATACTTTTGATCCCGGACCTTCTTACGGCACCTGGCTAACATGATTTCTTTTATTCCACATTTCACATAAATGAATACACATATACAAAGTATTTAAAAATGACAAATAATAAGTGAATAGAAATATCCCGACCTCGAAACTTTGCTTGAAAATAGTGAATGATTTGATGCAATATCCCTATTGAACTTCAAAACACGCCATCCTCGTCGCCTTAAGAATTAACAATGAAATAGGGAAGGCAATTGAGGAATCATGGCGTAGAAGAAAAACTTGTCATGGTTGTATAGTAGACGATGGAGGTTGTGATGCGCAGAGAAATAGAGCTGGAGCGTTTTGTTTTTGTTTTCTCTAATGTGGTATAATTAAACCCTAATAACGAAAGACTCCTAATTTAATTACCCTAGATAGTTTCCCAAACACCTTAGGATTCCTCATGGGCCATGTAATTGGATAATAAATCCAATAATAATAATAATTTACTAATGGGCTATATAACTAATTAAATACACATCGTTTTTTTTTTCTCGGATGTTACAAACTCCCCCTCTTAAAAAACATTTCGCCCTAGAAATTTAGTTAACTTGATTCAAACTCCAATAATGTCCAAGTATCTTGCTACAATCTCATCATATCATTCTCAAGTTGCCTTGTCTTAGCTCAATTGTGTCCTAGTAATTGTTGTTATAAGCGAACTCCACTAAAGGTAAATATGTGTCTCAATCATCCCTCAAAACCAAAATACCTATCATATAGAATTGTATTGTTCTTTCAGTGTGTCCATCCGTCTGTGGATGATATGTTGTAGTAAAACTTAACTCTATTCCCATGAAATTTTTCGAGCTTCTCCAAATATTTAAAATGAACCTAGTATCCATGTTCAATAATCTCACTATTTCTCTTGTGTATAATTGGAAAAATTGATTTACACCATATGTCATCCGCAGAAAGTATGTAGATTTGGTGAATCGGTCAAAAATAACTCATATCGTGATTTTCTTAGCTGATCACGACAAACCTACAAAAAAAATCAATATCTATATACTCTCATCTTTCATTCGATGATATCAAATGTCCTAAAACTAATCTAGACGGTCGTTGGTGCTTGACCTTAACTTGTTGACGTGTCATGCATCTATCCACAAGGTATTGATAGTTCCTATAATATCCCTCCACCAAAAATACATTTCGCATATCTCGATAAATCTTTGTAACTCGTGGATGAGCGGTGTATGATATAGAATGTGCTTATCATAATATCTCAATTCTTAGTTATTCATCCCTAGATATAATCAAAATTTATTCGTAGCCTAATGCACCATTAGAAGCTAAAACAAATATGTTGAGGTTTTCAATTAGATCATGGTTTCTCATCTTACCTAAAACTCATATATCACCTGTGCCTCATAAATCTTATCTCTAAGTACAAGTCGTTCAACCATTGTTGCAGTAATTGATTTTAATCCACTAAAAGGTGTTACGATCTCGATTCTCAACTTAGAAAACTATTTCATCAAGTGTTCTTGTTCTATTGGTCAACTCCCCTTTAAGTTCTTGAAAATATTCTTCACACTTCCCCATCATCTGGAACTTCTCAAATTTCCTCGTCAATCTGGTCATTGGTATTGTCATATCCAAAAAAAAAAAGAAAATAAAACATTTTATAAACCTTATGAAATACCTATAGAGTCTAGAAACATCGAACTTAATTCACAATCGTAACTATACTCCATTCATTAATAACTTCAACTTTAACTAGGTCAACTTATATTCCTCATATGATAACAATCTGACCAACCAATATTACACAGTCTAACCACAATTTAAACTTATTGAAATTCAGCGGGTGATATCGAGACCTAAAATTGATCCTAAATAAGACACTAGCTCCTTTAAGTAGTCAAATGAATCATTTATCCTTAGAAATTGGTATTTATTTTATAATCACATAAATCCTCCATGTAGTCAATACACTCCATAGACCCAACATTCGTCTTGATATACATGATCGGCTCTCCTCATAGTGACACTCTAAGTCAGATAAGTCTTTTAACCAATAATTCTTGTAATTGCACATTCAACTCTTATAATTCATTCGTCGCCATTCTATTTGGTGAATTTCATATCATGTCGTCCCAAGTAAAAAATCAATGGTGAAATCTATTAGTCTATCATGTGGAATCCCAATTTTTTTTAAACATACTACATAGTCTCGAATAACTAACACATTGACCATTATCAAATTAAAAGATTGGTAGTTTACAATATCCAAATACCTTAGACAATTTCTTTTCTTAAACTTTTCCTTCTTTCCTGACATAACTCATGGTACTGTACTAGCATTTGCTCCGTAGAAAAATAAACTCATGCATTAAAACATTATATTCTTTTGTACTTTATTGACTCTTATGAAGTTAGCGCATGCTTAAGATCATCAAAATCTCTCATTCCTATAACATATAAATCCACTTCTAAATCATTTCTATTAACCTTTAGTTTCATGACTTTAGACATCCGAACAAGAATTATGGTCTTTCCAAGTGATATACTAACACCATAACTATATCAATGTATTATCATTAACTCTTGAAAAATGAACATGGCGTAAATCATGAATATTCAACTCGAAAGCCACTAAAGTCTATCCATAATCTATGTTGCTAGTAAACTACTCATAATCAGTCCTAACATTCTCGATCACTTATAAATTCGTAATGAATATCATGTATTCTATCACAAGGGTCCTCTTCCAAGTCCTCTAGAGTCTATATTATCCTTTCCATATTCCCATACAGTATATCCAAACCTTGTAGTCACTAGCTACATGGTACATGTGTATGCATCAACAAATTATTATTTTTTTAAACGCGAGGAGCCAGCCTAGAGTTCGTTCTTCTAATATAGCAAGTACACATGCAATGAGGAGTATGAAATAAAAGCAATAAGACATAATGACATGAATAATATGTGTTGCATAATATTGTGACATGGCATAACATGAATAAATTGAGTAATGACATAATAAATTTGCATACCTTAAGGAATCCGGCGAGAAACAACGGAGGTGGATGTCACTATACTATTTTTTATTTTTAAATATTTAAAAAGACACATTTTTTTAATAAGTCTGCAGAACCGTAAACCTGGCTCTAATACCACTTATAACACCCCAGTTTTCAAAATACAGGAGTAACTTAATTTAATAAGAAAGCGTATTTAAAAGCTTATGAATAAGACACATCTAAAAAATAAGCTGAACCATTTTATTAATAAACCCAAAATAATTCCCGACTCTTCCGCTGTGCTACTCTGACTTCATAAAATATAGTCTAATTATAAAATTTTGCGTCCAAATAAACAAAAATACTTTAATTCAAACCCAGACAACAGTCATCCAAAAATAAAATAGTAATTAAAAATCCATTAACAAAATAAAATATTCCTAAAGTTGTAAGATAAATAAAATTATTAACTTGCATCCACCGCCTCCAATCCTCGCTCAGACTCCTCAACATGAAAAGTGTTAATAAATATGGGGTGAGATTTTAACTCATTCAATGGGGACATATTTGTCATAATTAAATACAACAATAGGCATAGTCGTAAACATTCAACATGTACTTTAACTTTTATTTTGACTGACCAGTTACTTTATAGTACGGCGGGTTCACCACGAGGATACTTTTGATCCGTGCACTTCTTACATCCCCGACTAAGATCATGGGTTCACCCCGATGATTTGATCCCTGGACCTTCTTACCCAGACTAATTATAACACTCGGGGTTCACCCCGATGATACTTTTGATCCCTGACCTTCTTACGGCCCCTTTTTGGCTAACATGATTTCTTTTATTCCACATTTCACATAAATGAATACACATATACGAAGTATTTAAAAATGACAAATAATAAGTGAATAGAAATATCCCCACCTCGAAACTTTGCTTGAGAAATAGTGAATGATTTGATGCAATATCCCTATTGAACTTTAGAACACGCCATCCTCGTCGCCTTAAGAAGTGATAATGAAATAGGGAAGGCAATTGAGGAATCATGGCGTTGAATAAAACTTGTCATGTTGTATGGTAGACGATGGAGGTTGTGTTGTGCACAGAAATAGAGCTGGAGTGTTTTGTTTTTGTTTTCTCTAATGTGGTATAATTAAACCCAAATAACAAAAGACTCCTAATATAATTACCCTAGTTAGTTTCCCAAACACCTTAGGATTCCTCATGGGCCATGTAATTGGATAATAAATCCAATAATAATAATAATAATAGTAATAATTCACTAATGGGCTATATAACTAATTAAATACACATTTGTTTCCTGGGTGTTACACTATGAAAACTTTGTTCATTAAAAATTAGAAAGTAGCTGGAGCATTACATAGCCCAAAAGGCATAACCAGGAACTCATAGTGTCCATGGTGAGTACTAAAGTCTGTTAGATGCCTATGCTCAGGCTTCATCAAGATCAGGAAGTACCCTGGCCTTAAATCAATTTTGGAAAAGAACTTAGCTTTATAAAGCCCATTCAACAACTCATCAATGATGCGAATGAGGTAATCATGTTTGATTGTTAGATCATTTAGGTACCTATAGTCCACACAAAGCCTCCAAGTAGTATCATTCTTCTTAACTAAGATCATATGGGAAGCAAGGGGGCTTTTGTTGTCCTATATGATTATGAAATTCAACATTTCATTGACAATTCTCTCAATCTCATCCTTATGTCCATGAGATGTCCTGTAGGGGTATTGATGCTTGGCTACACTTCCTAGTTTTAGGATAATTTCGTGTTCAACCCCCCTGTTAGGAGGTAATCCTTTAGGCTCCTTAAAAACATCTTTGTAGTTCTCAAGTAACTCCTTTATAGTTGGGTTGTCACTGTGATCCTTGTTTTTAGTAGTTAGCACAAACAACTCTTCCATTTGACTTGGACCTTTCATATACACCAATTTATATAGAGATGCCCCTAGAAATGTACTTACATTTAGTTGTGGATGTAAGTGCTTGTAGTTTGATTCTCCTTCCCTTCATTGTAACTATGAAGGTCATCTTCTCATTGTCCAACTCAATATGAGTACAAGACTTTAACCATCCCATCCTAAAATCATGTCAAACCCTTCATTCTTCAGTACCTTGGGTGAATAAGTGAAAATATTACCTTGCATGTTCCATTTAAACCCAACTGCCCTTTGAGAGCTTACCATATTTCCACCATTTGCAACTTTTATCAATAAAGGTTTTGCTATCTCCAAATAACACCTCAGTTTCTGGGTAGTACCCTCTTGAATGAAACTGAGGATATTTCCAGAATCAATAAAAATATGAAGTTTGTGTTCCCCACTCTCTCCATACAACATCATAGTAGTGATTCCATCCTCTCATGTGGTGGCATTGACATACATCTGAACTTCCTCCTTACTCTGTACTATTAATTCTGCTTTTGTTTTTGTGGTCTGCAAATAGGATAACTCTGTTTCTTTTGTCATAATCATGTAGTTAATCCTGTGTTTGCACATGTACCCAAATGTAAAAGCCTCATCATAGTTGTAACACGTGTCTTTCTCTCTCTTGGCAACCATCTCACTAGCAATTAAAATTAAAGCTTCATTGGGGGGTTTTTGTGGGTTGTTGTTGTTCAGTATGGATGGGTTTGGAACTCCAGTATCTATTATTTTGGTTTGAGGGTTGTGGAAGGGCTTATAGAGAGTTTTTAGTTTCTTTGTAATAGCCTCTAGGGCACGAATCAGTAATCTACCCAAGTCAATAGTCTGCTGCAAGGTGGAAAGTATGCAGGTGGAAGGTTCAAACATAGCGAGGAAATATTGCACCTCTCCACTCAACCCACTCACAAAACTAGCAATGAAATATTCTTCATAGTAATCCACATTGTTGATCAACATCATACATGCCCTGAGCTCTTCAAACTTCTCAACATACTATGCATATAATCCAGTTTGCCTGGGTCTTCAATTATCTTAATCTTCTCCAATTCTTCAGTCCTAGTAGACATAACCTCTAAGAATTGGTTCTAGGATTTTCCAACACATCTCAAAGAGTAATATGGAACTATAAGGCAGTTTTCCCATCAAGATACATAGATGCCAATGTAACCTTTTGTGTATCAGGTGTGTTAGGTATAAGTTTAAAATATCAATTACACTTTAGAATCCAAACCCTATCATTACATCCATCAAACATAGGAAAATCAATTATGGGTAATGGGTTTATAGTTTGTAAACATGAGTTCTTCATTTTTCATCTGCTCTTAGGGCTTCACTAGAAAACCTAAGGGGTTCCCCAAAATCGATCCTTCTTCAACGGTTCCTTTTCCTTTGCTTAGATTCAAAAGCTGCAACTAAATATTTGCTAGTGTGTTGGTTAAATGATCATACTTTCCATTTAATCCCATCATCTGATCTAGGGGTGGCCAAATAGAACCAAAATTGGGTTCCAAACCAGAATTAGAACCGTGTAAATTGGTTCTGATTCTGGTTCCTTGGTCTCAAAAACCGTGGGACCAACAGTTTTAACGTCGGTTAGAACCGTATATAGAACCGTGGTGGAACCGGCGATTCAAACCGCCGATTTTAAGGTTAACACCAACGATTTTTATGTTTTTTGGTTAAAATATGCTAAGAAAAATGTTAAATATTTATTGTAATGTTTTATATTCGTGACTACATGATACGCATTTTAAACCAAATGTTATAAGCGATCTACGTTAAGCGTCTGGTGGAAAAGGGTCTGCCACCACTCCCTTTATACAAGGCATCCTAAGAACAAACCTTTACAAACCTCTTAGAGATGAGAGGCCTGTAGGAATTCATCATGCCCGTGAGATATTTAAGCATCCCACCTAAAAGCACTCTTTCCAGATTAGTATCCATGGATTAGAATAGTAGCAACATTTAGCTGATTTCCAGTACTAGAGATGAACGAATTCCATACGCCCTTTTCACCGCGCCACATGATTCTTTCGCGAAGCGCTCTCTCAGACGTTTCCACTCCTGCACCCTTTGATTCGTCTATACGCTAATAGCATATATACACAATTTAATATTATTATAATATTATATACAAAACTTAATTGAATATTAAGTCCAAGTCTTTTTCTTTCTTTTCCCTTTTGTAACTGAAATTGATAAACCGTTTTTGAAAAATAAATAAATTATCTAAAGATAAAAAAATGGTTTTGGTTAAAATTGGGTTTCGGTTAAAATTGGAATCGAAACCATGGAGAAACCGGGTTTTGAACCAAAATTGTGAGGCAATGGTTCTAGTTTCGGTTCCTCTAAAATGAGAAACTAGAACCGCGAGCTTTTGGAATCGAACCGGCGCTTTCGTAATCGTGGTCACCCCTAATCTGATGTTGTATTTCTGACCTCATTCCTGCAATTTGCTCTTGTACCTTTATCTCTGTAGCTCCCATTTTTAATGCGTCAGTTTGAAGAATCTGATCTAGGCATTTTTGAGCTTCCTGCAGGTCTTTCAATCTGGTGTTTTCAGCCATGTCCAAGGAACAATGGCTCGATACCTATTTTTATATTTGGTGGTAATTTATTATAAATGTGTAACCAAAAGCTAAAGAAATATGTAAATGCAATGTACCACATAATGGTTTTTCATACCATTCTTATTCAACTCCTCCAACTGAGTAGAAAGAACATCAATTTCTCTAGTAGAGTTAGAATGAGCTCCCATATTCCAAGCAAGCAATCCAAGCCTACAATTCCTAATTTTACACTGGATTTGGAACAGAGGAGTGCCCACATAATGGTTTTTCAAAGCATTTATAATCACATCTTTAGACCCCTCCATACCAATCCATCTTCTATTAAAAGTAAATCTTCTATGAGTCTAGGCTTCTCTTAGAATTTAAACACCAAGTGATGATCAGATGAAGATATGAATATATGCCAAACTCTTGCATTAGGATACTACAAACACCACCTAGGGGAAGAAAAAGCTCTATCCAATCTCTCTTCAACGAACCCTTCCCTCTCTCTCAAATTAGACAATGTAAATTCATATCCAGAGGAAGGGATCTCATTCATAATCATAAACTTCACAAAATCCTTAAAAGTTTTAAAGCTAGACATCTGCCTAATTCTGCCACCTCTCTTATCTTCTCCCCTCAAAATGTGATTGTAAACTCCAATCATAAACCATTTGTCACCCAACCTCCATTTTTCATTCATCAAAAACTCCCATTGGGTTTTCCTAGTACCTGGGCATGTACTAACATAGATAAACACAACCCACCCCTTCTCCAAGTCCCCCAATAACTCATAGTCCACCATAATACAAAAAGAATTACTAATCACCTACTTAACCACCACAATATCAGCCCAACATAATAGTAGTCCCCACTCAAACCATTTGGATCCTTACAACTCCATCTATCTTTCACCCTCAAATTTTTACACACAATAGCAACAATTTTCTTCCTTTTTTTTTCATTTCACAAAAGAACATAAAGTCTGGGAAGTTGATTCTAAAACTTTTCTTGATTTGGAAAACTGTAGAGGACCCCTCCCCCAAACCTCTACAATTCGACACACCATAACCTTCATTGAGGGGGTTGGGGCCACTCAAGGTTGGCTACATCCAACTTCATAACACCCTCCTCCTTTTCATCCCACAATTTCAATTTTATACCATTACCATCTGTCTCACTTCCCTTATTCAATCCGGAAGACCTCCCCATCACCAATTTGTTTCTCTAAGAGCCATTGGGAATATTTTCTTTATCATCCATAGTTATCATCCTATCAACACTATGGATTATCCCTCTTCCTCTCCCTCCGCCAACTTTTTTTATTTCTCCCTTGCTTATCCACATTAGGCTTATCATTCTCATGTGCTTGACCAATTAAACCCATAGGTTTTCTAGCTTTGAATTCAAAAATAGGAATAGGTAAGAGTAACTGATCAATATCCTCTTCGCAGAGTTATTGAAAACCAGACTTTTATCACTCTCCATCGGGATCCTATCAAGAATGTCCTTTACAAACTTCTTTAATTCATCCATCCCCCGAATCTTGCATAGAAGGCTCCCCATATTCAGAGTAGCTTTGATTATCCTCCCCATTAGACACTAGGGGAATTGGTTGATTAAGACTGATCAATCCCTCTTCCTCTTGCCTTTCATTATGTTTTCATTCTTTCTTCTGCTGAGTACTATTTTCTTTTTTTAACTTCAAACAAACCCTTCCCTGCCTTCAACAATCTCTGTATTATCCCTCACTTAAAGAGTTTTTCTTCACATCTTCTCTATGCACTTGGCAACCCCTTTCTAAATGACCAATCATACCACAGTAATGACACATCCTTTCAAGATTTTCATACTTGAAATCAATCCACCATCTAGTTCCCCCAAGAGTGATATGGATACCCTAAAGAAGTGGTTTGTTCAAGTTTACCGAAACCAATATCTTAATAGATCTTCCTCTATAACTACCATATTCAACAATGAAAATATCACTAACACCTGAGAATAGCTTTGCTATTTTCAACCCTGTATCTGAAGATATCCAATGTTGGTAAATTCTAAATTTGAACCCACAAGAGGACAGACGAAAAATCATCCTCTTTAACAATACATCCATCATCTCACTCTTTCAACAATATATATTGATTTTCGAAATTCCATACTCTGCTCTTAAGTACTTTAACCTTATATTCTTCCCCATGAAACACAAATTGATATAGATTCATCCCCACCTCCCGAATATGAATGGGGCTTTCGTAACCCAAATACCTTGCAGTGTATTCTTAAGACATGTGAAGTTGACATTTTTTTCCCCACGAATCTTCCCAAACAGGCTTCTACTCTCATTAACACCCTTAGTCATATCCTTCTCATCAATAAAGGCATTTCACAAAATAAGATTGTGTGCGAATTTTGAGAAAAATGAGACTGTTATAAGTTATATACATTTTTTATGCATATAGAGAAAATCAATATATGAATTGGAAAGATAAACAACTAGAAGTACAAATTTAGCACGAGCTTGTAGCTAAGTGGTATCGCTCACCCTTTATAAGAGTGTTGACCAGGATTCGAACCCTCTATTAAATTTCTTTGAAATTTATCCCATCCCCTCCAACTACTATTCCCAACTATTTAAAAGAAAACTAGACGTACAAATTTGTGGTTTGTAAATTGTAAGTCAGTGCAATCTAAGATTTCCAGGATCTGATATTTCTCAACTGAAAAAAGGAATCTACTGTGGGATACAAAGACAAAATGCCCTTGTACCCTATTTTAATTTAATAATCTTAATTAACTCGTTTCCTCAATTCTAATATATAAAATAAAGTATCTTCTTTAATTTTTTTTTTTTTAATGAGTGAGTGCATAGTAGTATTCCAAGAGGCATACAAACGCACATGTACAACTATTTATATCTCAACTATAAAATTAAGACATGTATCTATATATTTATTTGAATTCTTTGTCGTATAAAAACCAATGAACAACCATAACAATGACAAACATTAGGGTTAATTACAAAAAATAACGCGAGGTTTAGCCTAATTATAAAATATGGTGGGGTAAAAATGTAATTCCCCTTTTTATATTTAAATTTATTATTATTATTATTATTATTATTATTATTATTATTATTATTATTATTATAGGTTTACAAGAATTAATATTCAAGCTAGCCCATGAGGCTTACATAGCCTTAATAGGCCCATATAACCCAGTGTCCAAGTTATAAATAACCATCTCCTTAATTAATTTCTCTAAGTACAATTTACTGCTAATTAATTCTTGTGCTCTGGATTATTTCCAACATTGTGTTGACTTAAGCAACAAATGGAATATCCCTGGACCCTTCTAACCCTATTTGCGTGTTGCATGCAGATTCCTTCTCAATTCAGAGTGAGCTGCAAGTATTTTTGCAGCATCATAAAAAATTCAATTACCTTTTAAAATTATAAATAACTTTGTTTTAATTAGCTTATAAAATTTCACCAATAAGAATAGAAGTGTCAAATGGGTCGTGTCGGCTTGACGGGCCAAGTGAAAAATTGGGCCAGACCGGTCAGACTGCCATTTTTTGGAGCTCAGGCCTAGCCCATGCATTAGAAATATATGTAAAATATAAATCTCAGGCAATCACGCCAACTGGGCTAGCCCAATATTTCGGGCCTAATGGGCAAGCCAAATAAGACGGTTCTTTTCGAGTTTACAAAATTGTAGCCCAGCCCGGTTTTATCACGGGGCCCGGGGGCCCGGCTGGTTTTGACAAGTCTACTCAAGAGGCTTTGTGGTTATTTGTTAAGTAAATACAAATTTTAAGGAATATTTGTAAATTTGAAAAATAACTGTAGTTTTTTTTGCAATTAGGCTACACCTCAAATGATAGTTTTTTTAATTATCCTATGTATTTATATAATAAAATACATATATTGATGTCTAAGTCAAAAGAATTTATTGGCCCATCTTGATGATAGGCTAAGGGTCTATTCCATAAGGTCCATAACTCATATTTCAACAAACGAACGATGTCGGCTGCTATCTTCTCACGAAACTTATTATTAAAAAAAAAAAAAAAACTAAGTACGTACGACGAAATTAAAATTGTGCCCCACTTTATTTCATTCCAAGCGTGGAGCACATACTTTTAATGTGGACACAATAAATGCAAATGAGCTTGAATGGTGCGCTAAGTTATGGGAATTCATACGGCAAATTTAAAAAATTTAAAAAGATTTTCTTCAACCAATCCCACTTTTCTCTTCGATTTCATTTGTACCATAAGATCTCTTGATAATGACCAAAAAATGATCCTAGAAAATTTGCATGGAAACATCATCTTTTCATCAATTAATGTGATATACATACAACATATGATGCATTGCATCTAGCTTGGACCACAACTGGTTTGTGTCGACGAACACTTTATAGTTTCTTCTAAAAGTTGGCATTTTGAATGAATACAAAAAACTATACGAACATAACAAGATCGAAATTTGTAATTATCCCAACTAATTTGTAGATATTTTGTGGTGCAGAAAGATGAGCATTTGGTTTGTATTCGCCAAAAAAGCTGAGATGTGACACTGAGTACCAGATGGGCTCGTGGTGACAAAGACTCCAAGAGTCTAGAAAATGGATGGATGTTTTTAATGATGTAGGGCACATCAAGAGCGAAAATATGGGGTAAATTACACTCTGCCTTTTGAAATAAACGTTTTTTTTTACTTTATGTCCTAGACGTTACCCATGAACTTAGTGTTTTTTGATCACATCATACCCCTTGTGGAGGTGGTAAAACGTACAAAAAATATTAAGTTCAGAGGGTAAAGTGTCACCAAAAAATGAATGCGGCAAAACGCAAAAATTTGCATAGTTTAAAAGGATTAGTATAATTAACCCAAAATTATAACTATCCGTATTTGTAGATATTTTGTGGTGCTAGAACAAATAGTCTAATGTTGAAAGCATCATTCAAAACCTAAAAGGTTAGGAGTTCAATCTTATTTTAAAAAAAAAGGTTTATATTCGTAAAGAAGCTGAGATATGACATTGAGTACCAGATGAGCTCGTGGTGATAAATTCCCATAGATCATAGCTTAATACTCACTTATTTTTGTATTTTTTGATATAAAACCGATTTTTTCATATAATGACAATGGAAGAATATTTTTAACGATGGCCGTTTTTCCTTAACTATAAATGCCAGTTTTTCTTTTTAGTTTTTTTCGTTCTCTAATACATCTTATATGTCATGATGGTTCTAAGCCCAACTGCCTCTAAAATGTAGTCCATTATAAGTGAAAAGTTTGTACGGTTACTTCCTTTAGCAATAAGTTTGTGGTTTGTGGGGTTTTCTAATGTACGAATGTGATAGGAACTTTTCATATCATGCAAACTTGTACAAATTGTTGAATAAAAAAGGATTGGTAGGAAGGGAAATGTCTATTTTCGTGTTTCGTTTTGTATTTCATGATTTTTTTAAGAGGTACGTACAACAAGAGAGAAAACACACGCATATAGAATTAAATCCGGACCAATTACTTCTACGACTGAAGCACAAAATTGTTCCCTGTATTTCATACATATTATGAAGGAAAACAAGTAAACACATTATGGAAGTAGACATCACACATGTACATGCGATGTCGAATCCAAACGTACGTCATTTTAGAATAGAAGATTTGAACTACTGAAATGGACCTTATAATTTCAAAGGACATGTGATTAAGAATAGTTAGAACCCTAATTGCGGTCAATTTATGTGTAAACAAGCAAATTAAAGATTTAAAGCATTAGGATTTAATTCATTGAGTTTAATTAACCTCCCGAAAAAAGATTTCTAAATACAATTATGAAAATTGAAATTAACCGCAATAAAATGTACATAGTTCAAACTTGACTCCATCGATAAAACAAGTTGGGGACTGAACTTAATTGATTGAACAAGGAATGAACATGTACAATTTGAACAACTCATTGCCTGTCTAGACTTGGCTCCACTAGCTTTACTTTTTCCACACATGTGGGGCTGATTAATCGTGTACAATCAATCAGTATCCGATATTTCACTGTAATATGGCAAGATTGATGTGACCCGGAAAAATCATGCTAATGATGCATATATCCGAGTTTGCACCCGACAAATCCTAAACTTGCTAATATCACAGACCCCTTAGTCCAGTAATAAGTGAATCGTGGAATATACCCGAGTGGTCAATGTTGAACCGGATTCCAAATGATGCAGATTGACCTTGTACTGAAGGGTTGGCTCAACGAGAAATCAGACCCATGTGGCTGGAGAGTCATCACGGATTACCAGTCCCTCTTTACCACTCAGTTGTGCCCTGGAGGGCTGGTAATGAATTTTATAGCATCAAAAAGATAGACATTACCAAGAACTACAGAAAGAAATAACAATCTCACCATAATTTGTGCAGAAAATCCTCATATTGTTGTTTGCCAAGAAAAATTAAGGGAATAAAAGTGGTGGAGAACCTCGAAAGTGACAATATTCTATCCTCGAATCAAGATTAACTACAAAAACTTCCAATTTACCCACAACATTAATCGACATAAATGATTTTGCGAGTAAATTTTACAGTTACCTATAGAATACAACAGAATAAAAAACATTATTTTCCCAAAAATGATATAACGACCAATTACCGACGAATAACCAACAGTTTTAAATTTAACGACAAAATAAAAAATATTATTTTCCCTCAAACTATATCGATCAATTACTGACAGATCACCAACAATTTTAAAATTTATCGACATAAATATTGTAGGTATTTACCGACAATATTGGATTGTGCCGGTAATAATTTACCTACACTTTACAATTATCTTAATACTTACCCATAGTATTTTCTATAGGAAAATGGGGTAAAATGGTTTTTTCTTGTAGTGATTATGTAGCTGTGAGTTAATCAACTGATCTCCAAGTAAAATACAAACATCACATGAAATAGTAATGGCAGAAGAAGGAAATATAACTGAACATTAATTATTTCCCAAAGAATGCCAAACCAAACTCGCTGAATGATTAATATAGACACTCGTATACAAAAAAAGTGATCGAATTTGCACATATATAATGAAGTTGATTGAAACCAATTGAACAATTTGATGATACATAAAACCAATGCAATGACACTCTTGATCTTTAACTGAGGGGATTTCAAGAATTACTTTTAATAAATGAAGAGAAACAAATAAACTAAATTATCATAGACCCCTAGCCTTTTTATCCCATTTATTGCTAGTTTCAAAAGTTTAAGGATCAATAAAATTGAATAAACATACGAAGGTTGAATTATTTCTTGGAGATATATATTAGCTGTATCAACATATGAATGTAAAAAGGTAGACCAGTGCAGAAAAAGTACAATAATTCGTTAGGCGAAAATCAATGCTTGTGCATTATTGAAACATTGGAAAAGGAAATATCCTGAATAATAATATTGTACAGAAAGAAACAAACACAAATTACTTAAGTAAAAGCTGCCTCATCAAAAGATAAATATTATGTTAACCTACTAAAATTGTGTTATGGCCTATATAGGGTTCTTTTCATGATCCGCTAAATAATATAACATTTTTTTTGATCGGTTTAAAAAATAATATAACTTCCTCTTTGATCCTCTGAGGCAAATTGTAATTAGCAAGTGCTATATAAGATCAAGCAAAGTTTCAGGTACCAAATCTCAAATACATTTATGTATATAGATTAAGTACATTTTTGCTGAAACTTAATTTTCGAAGAAGATATTAAGCATATATAGGGGATAAAAAAATATAATTATACATGAGTTTTGTCTTAGGACAAGAATTGGTCCTATATATGCAACAATTATGGGATGTAAAAATCCATTTTTTGATAGCAGTTAAGCCAGAGAGATCCTCTCTTCCATTTGGTATCTTCTATTTTAACGTTATTAATACATGTAAAATGTACATGATGACGTCAAGTTTGTACATGTGATATTTACACAGTTCGATGATGAATCATTTAATGGAATAGAAGATCTCAATTGCAGTTAAGGATCTATCAAGAATGCAAATGGAGCTTTTCATCAAATGGACAAGAACTTTTATATATATGGACCATACATGAATGATTTCAAAATCCTGACCAAGAACTAAAAATTTGGGGCTTAACTGATATCAATGTCAAAAAATAATTTATTACAATAACTCATGAAATGGTGAAATTGAATTATCTCAATCATCAACCTAATAAATTAAATGCTGATTTATTATTAAAAGCCAAAAAAAAAAAAATCACAGCCATGGCAGTCCAAAATTACTGTCATGTTTTCTACCATGATTTATTGTTAAAACAGCTTCCCCGCATATTTTGAAATATGTCCATAAAATAATCAACCATGTTTTGAAGACAAGCAAACATAAAACCCCAAATTTCTATGAGCTATTGACTAATTTACTAATTAATTTCCTGCTCAAATTTATGAACAAGCAGAATATTAAATTAAACATAAACAATTACCCAGTTTTTCTCACCTCTTATTCTTGACTTGTGTTCCCTTTCTCAGTTTTGTCTACAGCTGGTCTGTCACATATATCCATTGCCCTTCAACATGAACCCAAAATTTAATTTCAATAAGAATCAAGTAAAAGAAATGTTGTTAAAAAAAATGAATGAATATAAAAATTAAATCATCACCTTCACCGTAAATAGTGTCACATCTAAATCAGAAAAAGTTCCATCAAAACTTTTTTGTGCACAGGAGAATAATCACAGATCTGTTAGTAATATTTTCATTTCTGCAGAGTGAAGTTCCTTCAGTAGTCCACTCGTGTCGGTTTTTCAAATGGCTGTCAGAGTTATTAAAAAACAAAACGGAAAAAACAATACAGAGAAAGACAGAAATGAAATAAAAGAACTAATTAGTCAAGAAAAAATACCAAAACC
This sequence comes from Rehmannia glutinosa, assembly GCA_016081115.2. Taxonomy (NCBI): domain Eukaryota; kingdom Viridiplantae; phylum Streptophyta; class Magnoliopsida; order Lamiales; family Orobanchaceae; genus Rehmannia; species Rehmannia glutinosa. Next base: position 7,058,533 of record CM071924.1, read on the forward strand.
TCCCACCATTTAAAAAAAAAAAATTCCCGAAACCCCCAACCTGAACCAAAGGCCCCTTAATCAGGCAGGACGCCAAAACCTCCCACCCTTGATCTTATAGGAAGAAATTAACAAAGGGTTTTTCCCCCTTTTCATAGATCATATAATAAAGAATAAACAAACTGAAAGAATTAGAATTCGAACCCTTATAAAAAAAAATAATAATACCACCTCAGCTATAAATTTGTGGTTACAAGAAACTGAAAGAATCGGGAATTCGAACCCTTCCAAAAAAAAAAAAAAAAAAAAAAATCACCTGAACTACAAACTCATGAACCATGATTATAAATATATCTCGGACAATTTCTACTAACTTGGTAGTCATTTATTGCCGATGCAGCATCATCAAGATTCTCATAACCGTAAGGCTTTGGTGTAGAGAGAGAATTTAAAAAGGATGCATGATATCACCACCATATATGCCTTTGTTTTGTGAATCTTGATGATGCTACACCAGAAAAAAACGACTGTATATCTTTGTGTATCTATAGATCCATGCAATCAATCTCCAAGATTTGCAGAGAGAACCTCATACATAATACTTTTCTTGAAAAATATTGCAGAAATTAAAAAGGATGTTTGCGTGTCTGAGTGAGAGACAGTGAAATTTATCTTTTTTACCAAACATCATCGAGAAAGACGCGATCCAGGAATCGATTGGTAGTCTAATGGTAAAACAACGTTTGTAAAATTTAGCTTGTGCATGTGTTCGATTCTCATCTCCTTACAGGATTTGCTCTTAAAAAAAGAAAAAAAAAAGACAATACTCACACCCCACCAAAAACAAAAATCTAAAAAAAAGAAGGGGAAAGAAAAATCAAGAAAGCATCAGATCACCCAATTTCTCTTGATTAGAAATTTGAAAGTGTTAACCTTATCTTCTGATGGTGAATCAGCCAAAAACCCACCAAATGGGAAAAAAAAAAAAGATAAAAGATAACAGATGGGACTTGATATTCGGATATTGACTGGTAAAATAAATTAGCATATATTTGAAAGGGAAAGCATTAATTTGTATGATCAAGAAACAAATAAAAATGGAATTGACAAAAACAAAAAGGAAACGCACACACACACAAAAACATTAAGATCTGAAAGGGTTTGAGAGAAGAAAGAAAAAGGGGGTTTTAATTTCTTGGGGTAGGGAGAAAATTAAGGTAAGGGAAACACACTGTGGGGAAGGTGATACTTGGTTATATTTATATACACACAAAAGCATATAGATACGCATAGAAGATAGTATATCTATATATTATTCTATGTGGTGGTTTAAGGATAGCTGAGGTGAGGCATCTAATAATGTACTTTTAAAGCAATTAAATTTTAATTGACTGATGCTAATTATGTAACATACATCGGTTAAACATCCCCATCTTTTGCCAAACCCTAAACTCTTTTTAAGGGATGGGTTCAACTACGGTGGCATATCGTGTCGTGTTCGAGTTCACATGTCGTATTTAGACATAAAATTCATGTTATTCGTGTCAGATTTCTCAACAACCCAACTTGTGTGTCAGAATTTCTGAGTTCTAATCCTGATTATTATTCTTATTTTTCTTTTGGACTCAAAAAGACGCGTAAGGACCAATACCCTTTCCAAAAACTCATGTTCTCTTTTTCTTTTTCTCTCAAACCCTAGTCAATTCCTCCATCTTCTTTCTTTTTTCTTCTCGAATTAATTTTCATTACTTTTGGTCTCAATAAATTTATCCTTAATAAGTAGCTTTATTTGTTCCCAATAGGTCATGGCTTTTTCAGTTAATAATTATGTCTCATATATGAGATTTTGTTCAGAAGATTAAGATGAGACATTACTTGATAATAGGTGACAGATGCGAGAGCAATTTCTTTGGTACATATTTTGTCCAACGCTTTCGTTGTGATACTTTGATTCTCTGGGTTTGTTGGAACTATTTGGATTTAATTTTTTTGTTTTAAATATATATATATATATATATTTATGATTATCTAGGAATCGCAATTGTTTTCCACTCATTGTTGTAATTATGATTTGTAAGTTTTTTATGAGGATTGAATGATATTCATTTTGATTCAAAAGAAAAAATATGTGTGTCGTAAAAATCTAAATAACTGATCTATTTATATATATCAATTATATAGATTGTATGAGTTAATTTTAATCCTAAAATTATATTTACATATATTTGGTAATTTTTTGAAATTCAATCGATATACTAAGTCCATATTCAATCAATCAAAAATATTACGAAAAACAATGTAAACAACGCAATCGGATCCACCATGTTAATCATGTCATTTCAAGTTAGCTATAACTCAGACCTCTTTATTGTTTGTGTTATTCAGGTTTGATCGATTCCAATCCTAACCCATTAAGCCTCAATTGTAAGTCTGTAACCCCTTATAATGTGTCAGATTCGTTAATTATATTTTTGTGTCGCATCAATAATCGACATACCTCTAGTACGTACCATTATTCATCATCCATGGCCAAAGGGCGGGGAAATAGAATCAGTTCGTGACATCAACAATAAGTAGATTAAGGCTTAAATAACTTAAAAATGTTAAATTACTTAATAGTTATTTAAGCCTTAATCTTTGAATTATTGTTTTTTTTTTAATTTTTGTTCTAAGTTTATTAAGTGAGTCTTGTAAGTAAGCCAAAAAAAAAAAAAGAGATCATATTATATAAATCAGCAATGGACCAATAATTATAAATCAATAATTCATAAGTAATAAGTATAACAACATTAATTACAAAAAGTTACTTGGTTATAAAATCTCGGATAGGATTCTCTATTCCAAATTGTGTTTCATCTCGTATTCTAAGTATCTTAAATACACGCCAAGTGTAAATTAATGATGTCATCAATACACTTGGCGTGTAGGGATGATATTTGGAACACGAGATGAAGCATGAATTGAATAGAAAATTTCGAGTGATAAAATCTAGTTCTACCACATTAATTACAAAACGTTTTCTGATTATATAGGGAATTATTTGTGGGCCGGAAAACTGCATATTGGACTTGTACTTTAGGACAGATTCAATTTTGGTCCCAGTCACTATACGGAGTGTTTTCAATTATTTAAAAAAAAAAGAAACGCTTCTTAGGTTGCGATTGGATATGGATGGATTTCCATTTTCGTTTTCGTTGGGGAATTTTTTTTAACCAAAAATAAAATTATTTATGAAATTTTTCAGAAAATATCATATTCTCTCACATTCACTTTTTCTCATTTTTTCTATTACCAATTAATCACATCTACACATTTTTTCACAAAAAACTAATTATAATAACAAATTTTCCTAAAAATTTCACTATTCACTTACTTACACATTTCTAACTATACCAATCATCATGACTGATCTTTGTTAGTCCAAATGGCTACGAAAATCTAGGAGTTGAATAGATTTTCCCGATTTATGCCCTATTTTTCGATATGAAGAAGATGAAGAATATAAGTGCAGAAAATAAATCAACACACGATGATTTATAGTGCTTCAACCCACCTAGGGCTTGTGTCTATTACGATACGGGATGTCCGAGTGGATTTTAAAAAGGAAATATTTATTAATTGAAACAAAAACAATTACAACCTTTACCTTGAATAGCACCAAACTCTTCTTACAATAACACATATGAAGAACACCAAACTCTTCCAACTCGAAGAGCACCAAACTCATCTTCACCTCGAAGAGCACCAAACTCTTCCAACACCTTGAAGAGCACCAAACTCTTCAACACGAAAGGCACCAATCTTTTCAATCAATCACCTCTAATCAACCAAACATGTTCTTGTCAAAAGAACACTAACAAGGATTTCTTGTTTTGGATGATATTACAATTACAATCAAGATTACACTTCATATGCAATATTACAACTCAAAAGAGCAAGCGTAATAAAGAAGGAAAGCCTAATAAGCAAGATGTGAAAGTGATAAGCTTAGGCTAATACAATAAAAATGTTGAAAGTGAAGAACAATAGTTTTTGCTGAGATTTTTCTTGTTGTGTTGTAGCTTGTATGTTGTGTATTTGATCATTCAATTCTTTATGTATTTATATAGAGCGTAAAGATGTAATCTCCAGCATAGGCTCCGACTAATTTGAATATCTATGCAAAAGAAAGGATCAAACAACTCCAAGAAATGGTTAAGAAATGATAAAGTCTTAATTTCATGAGAAGTGTCTGCACAACGGATAGTTTCTGCTGTCAAATCAATAGGGCGACCAGGTGCCATGTTACAATTTTGAATTTTAAAGACGTTGAAAAGTGTTTTTGACACATGATGTTGTAGAGGGCGACCGGTGATACTTGTAAAATATACGTGCATTTAGGGTCTTATTTTGATATATATTTAATACATTTGCATGTATATTTAATGTGTTTTTACTTAATTTCCTTAGAAGGGCATAATACTGCGTATCTTGTAACTTTTTACAAGAAACGGAACTTAATCGAAGAAATATCAGTTGAAAGGTCCAGATAGGATTGACGAGTGAAAAGAGAAGTTCAAAAAGACGAAGAAACCGAATAAAAACAAGTCCCATGGCTGGACCATATGGGACCACACGGCCGTACCACATACCCGTGTGAAAAATGACATGTTCATGTGAAGTTAGTAAAAAACAGGGGATGGAAACAAGCCGCACGACCGGACCGTGGGAGGCCACACAGCGTGTGAGGTTCTTTGAGTAAAAGCCACACGACCATGTGAGGCTACACATGGGCGTGTGGTGCACTATCACGCATTTTTTTGTGTCCTTTTCCCACTCCAACTCTATAAGTAATCTCTCAAGCATCTATAAAAGGGAGCCAAGGCTTGCACGAAATTACGTTACCCAATAACATCAATACACAATATAACACACCACATAACACATGATTACAAGATTCAAGGTCTTCTGAGAGAGAATGGCTATGTCGTGAAGAACACCACAAGGCTTTTTCCATCTAAGGGATCACAAGAGCTTCGAAGGCTTGGAAGGAGAATCCATCCTGACAAAAAGAGATTTTCTTTCTTAGTCTAGATCTCTTGTCTGTGCACAATGTTGATTTCAAGTTTGTCTATGAATTTGTTATCAATGTTTGGCTAATCTTTCGGATCTTAGGGCATATTCAAAACTGTGGATTAATATTAAATCTTGATTAATTATTTTTTTAATCAATTCATGTGTTATATTTTATGAATTTGAGTGATTATTCTTAATTGCTTTTTATTTTGCCAATAATTTACCTGCCATATTTGTTAGCGCAAAATTCGGAAGAGAGTTTTAATAAAGACGGAAATCGAATTCAGACATAAATGGGTGTAACGAGTTGGGAGACCTACAACCGTTTGTGGAGAATCATTCAATTTATAGATATTTTGGGAGTTAATAATAGTTGTAACGTATTGGGAGATCTATGTTGTTATTAATGTACTGTTTATTTATCGCCCGGGAGGGGAAATAGACTAACTTAGGAATTGAACCCATAGAATTGAATGAATTGGTTTTGTTAAACATTAATTAGATTTAATATTGAAGAAATTGTTAGATAAATGTTTTTATCATGATTTTGATGATTATGATCGATTTTGTTCAAATATGTTTTCAAACCAAAACTATGTCCCTAAATGTTGTCTAAATATTTCCGATCTACTTAAAATGTTTTTACTATTTTTCGGAGTATTTCTTGAAGTTTATTTTCAATAAAACATTGGACAACACATTTGTTTCAGTTCGACCGGTCGCCTATAGGGCAACCCGCACTGAGTTGAGCTAAGAAACAGAAAATGGGGCGTAAGAAAAACAGGGCGGGCGGCCGTCGGCCGACCAGGTGGGCGGCCGGTGTGGTCGGCCGACGGCCGTGGCGACTGTACTGCAAGTTGGATTTTTGTTCCGTTTCTCTGTTTCGTAAAAACGCGTTAAGGCGGCAACCGGTCACAACTAAGGCGGCCGTCGCACCCCCTTCGACCGGTCCCCCTGTGTAAAAATTCGCAGAATTCAATTTCAATCTTATCTCTGCGCGACCGGTCGAACCCCCTTTATCAAAAACTATCCGTTGCATTTTCGAATGACTTTTCCCTATTTTGTGGGATTGATTTCTAACACTATATTGATGATTTTAAATGGTTTCTTTTGCAAGCAAATCACTCCCCAAGGAGGAGCCAATGTCCGGAAATCAAAGCCAAGACCTCTCCTATAAATAGAGGCTTCATTCAAGCAACAAGATATAACACACAATATACAAGCAAAGAGCAATTGAGCAAACACTTTCATATATCTTGTTGTATTAGCAAAGCACTTTCACTTGCACTTATTTGAGGTCTAGGCTTTCAATTCTTGATTACACTTGTACTCATATTGTATCAATCATTATTGAGTTGTAATCTTGATTTTGGTCATCATTCAACACAAGACATCCTTGTGAGTATTCTTGTGGTAAGAATACACTTGGGTGATCTAGGTGATAGGTGTTTGAAGGTTGTGGTAATCTTCAAAGGTGTTGTAAGAGGGTTGTGGTAATCCTCAAGGTGGTGTAAGAGGATTGTGGTAATCCTCAAAGTGGTGAAAGAGGGTTGTGGTAATCCTCAAGGTGTTGTATTAATTTTTGGTAAATTAATAAAATCTTTTTTTTTTTTGAAATCCATCCCTAGATCTTTGGGGTGGTAGAGGATTAGGCCCTAGGTGGGTTGAACCTCTTTAAATCAACGAGTGTTGTTTATTTTCCGCATTTACATTTTTGTTATTTACTCGTTGTTTCGAAAAAGAGGTGATTTGCGAAAAATCGGAATAATCTATTCACCCCCCCTCTAGATTATTGTAGCCACTTGGACTAACAAGTGGTATCAAAGCCAAACTCTTTGGCTAGCTCGTTCCGAGTAAAGAGGAAAGATCCATGGCTACAAATGATGCTCATCTCACCACCGGCGCCTCTACCAATAAGCCACCACTATTCGACGCCAACAACTACGCATTTTGGAAAGACCGTATGGAGTGTTTCCTACAAGTGCGGGTTCGACATTTGGAATGTGGTCATTGAAGGAGTTGATCAACCAACAAAGAAATCGGAGGATGGCACCTTGGCTCCTAAACCTTTCAAGGAGTTTGATGAAAACAACAAAAAGGCTTTTCTCTAAACGGTAAGGTAGGCCTTAAATATTTTGCATTGTTCTCTTACCGCCACCGAAAGTACAATCGCATAAGAGGCATAAGGTCGGCACATGTGGTTTGGGAAAAATTGGAGACAATCTATGAAGGGACTAAGAAAGTCAAGCAAGCAAGAAAGACCATGCTTGTTAAAGACTTCAAAACTTTAACATGTATGATGGCGAAAGCATCTCAAAATGGTGGAAAGGCTTGACAATATTGTCAATCCTCTTGTGGCCTCGGCAAAGTCATCTCCGAAGAAGACAAGGTGACCAAGGTACTAAATGCACTTCCCGGCTCATGGTCCGAAAAAGTAACGGCAATCACGGAGGCACAAAATCTTGAGACACTCAAGTTTGATGAGCTTATTGGAAACCTACTCATCTATGAAGTCTATCTCAAGGAGAGAAAAATTCCAAACCATCCACAAATCAATCGGGTATGCAAATTATTCCTAAAGGTCTTGCTTCTTCTTCTAATAATGCATACTATGATAATGATGATGATGATGAGGAGACGGCCACACTTGTTCGAAAATTTGCAAAATTTGTGAATAAAAATAAAGCAAGAAAACCAAGAGATAATGCTTGCTTTAAATCGGAAAACCAGGGCACTTCATTGCCGATTGCCCAAAGCTTCGATGAAGAGGAGCAAAAGAAAAGGAAGCCTTTCACAAAAAAGAAGGCTCTAAATGCGGAAGTCAAAACATGGGATGAACTACTCGAAACAACCGATGAGGAAGGAGAAACCGAACACGGTCTCATGGCTATAGGCGATGAAAACAATGAGGTACACTCAAATTCTTCTACTTCCTCCATAGTTGATGACTTGCAATGTGATTTTGATGAATTGCAAATTGAGTTTCAAAATTTAATCGTTAAATACAAAAATTTGAAAAAGGAGCATAAGGAGATTAAGGTTGAAAAGGAAAAATTATTTACCTCTTATAAATCTCTAGACAAAGCTCATGCTCTTACTCTTACTAGAATTCATTCTTTTGAAACCGAAAAGGAATTGCTCACAAAAGATATTGAATGTTTGAAAAATGACGTGCATCGTTTCAACATAAGTACGGATAAAGTCACAAAAATTTTAGATGCACAAAGAGGTGAGCATTCCAAATCGGGACTTGGTTATAAGCCATTTCAAAGTGTTTTTAAGAAAAATAACCAAGGTCCGACTTTTGTACGTGCTAATAATTATAATACTCCTACTTGTTTTTATTGTGGCAAAGTTGGACATTATGCTAATAATTGCAAATTGAGAAATAGCTCAAGACATGTTTGGAGACCCAAAGGTCTCAAGACTAACCCCCATGGACCCCAAAATCATAGGGTACCTAAAAGAAATTCTTTTGTAGATAATAGGGGCCATAACCACAATGGAAGATTCAAAATGGCTCGTGGACAGCGGATGTTCACGCCATATGACCGGGAGGAGAGAACTTTTTACCAACATCAAGCTCCAAGAAGAGGTATGGTCATGTTCGGAATGGCAAAGGAAAAATTCTTGGAAATGGAGAAATTGGTAACTCTTCTTTCTCTCTTTAGTAATGTTCTATTAGTTGAAGGGCTTAAGTTTAATTTGATAAGTGTTAGCCAACTTTGTGATTCAAAATATGATGTTTCCTTTAATAAAGAAAAATGCCTTATTCTTAAAAATGGTGAAATTATTTGTGAAGCAAATAGAAAAGGCAATCTTTACAAAATTTGTACAAGTGATTTGGTGAGTCAAAATGTTTCTTGTTTAGTCGCCAATAATGATTTAACTAGTTTATGGCATAGGCGACTTGGACATGTTGGATACAAGAATTTGAAAAATATTTACAAAAACCAACATGTGAAAGGACTACCCAAATTGAATTTTGAAAATCTTGGCTTATGTGACACTTGTCAAAAGAACAAATTAGTTAAAAGTAGTTTTAAGCCCAAAAATGAAATTTCCACAACCAAACCCCTACAAATGCTTCACCTTGATTTGTACGGGGATATTGGTACTGCTAGTCTAAGTGGAAAACATTACACTTTTGTTATAGTCGATGATTATTCGAGATATACTTGGGCTCTTTTTCTTACCAATAAAAACGATGTCGTTAATGAGTTTGTTAAGTTGTGTAGACTTATTGAGAATGAAAAAGAAGATACTATCAAGTCTATTCAAGCGATCGAGGTGGAGAATTTGACGGTGAATTTAGAGTATTTTGTGAAACCAAAGGATATGCTCATAATTTCTCGGCTCCAAGGACACCTCAACAAAATGGAGTAGCCGAACGGAAAAATCGAACATTACAAGAAATGAGTCGGTCCATGCTCAATGAATATTCACTTCCAAAGTATTTTTGGGCGGCGTAAAAGTCCGCTTGCTATGTCATTAACCGAGTTTATATTCGTCCTAAAATGAATAAAACTCCATATGAGCTTTGGAAAGGTAGAACTCCAAATATTAGTTATTTCAAAATATTTGGTTGTAAATGCTTTATTTTGAATACCAAGGATCAATTGGACAAACTTGATCCTAAGGCCGATGAAGGGATATTTATGGGATATTCAACAAAAAGCAAAGCATATCGGGTTTACAATAAGACTAGTGGAGTTGTTGAAGAATCCATCCATGTTAAATTCAATGAAGCTTCGGGAGTTGAAAGAATTCCTAATGATGAAAGTGATGAGGAAGATATTATTGAACAAATTGTTCAAATTGATAATCAACCGTCTACATCAAATGATCAACCGTCCACTTCAAATGGTCCTCAAGAAGATAGAGGTGATATCTCGGATCTTCCCGTTGCATTGAAATTTAAGGAGATCACCCAAAAGATCTTATTATTGGTGATCCCCTTGATAAAGTAATGACTCAAGAAACTTTGCCGAAAAGCTCTAATTTCTCAAAAAGAGCCTAAAAATGCTAAAGAAGCTATTGAGGATGAGGATTGGTTTCTAGAGATGCAAGAGGAGTTGAATCAATTTGAAAGAAATGATGTATGGGAATTGGTACCTTGTCCTCCTTCTCAAACCATTATTGGCACAAAATGGGTTTTCCGGAACAAACTTGATGATCAATGCAACATTGTTCGAAATAAGGCAAGGTTAGTAGCTCGAGGGTATTGTCAAGAAGAAGGTATTGACTATGATGAAACTTTTGCACCGTAGCACGTTTAGAAGCTATTCGTATTTTGCTTGCCTATTCTTGCTTTAAAAATTTCAAACTTTACCAAATGGATGTTAAATCCACCTTCTTAAATGGTATTATTCAAGAAGAAGTCTATGTAAAACAACCTCCGGGGTTTGAAAATTTTTCTAGGCCTAATGATGTTTATAAACTTAAAAAGGCCTTGTATGGTTTAAAACAAGCACCCGTGCATGGTATGATAGACTTAGTTCGTTTTAACTTTTACAAAATGGTTTTATAAGAGGTAAAGTTGATACAACTCTATTTGTTTTTGAAAAAGGGCAAGATTGTTTACTTGTGCAAATATATGTTGATGATATTATCTTTGGTGCCACTAATGATTCTTTGTGCAAGAAATTTTCTAAGTTAATGCAAGGAGAATTCGAGATGAGTATGATGGGGGAGCTTAACTTCTTTCTTGGACTTCAAATTAAGCAATGTCAAGAAGGTATTTATATTTCGCAATCAAAATATATAAAAGAACTTTTGAAAAAGTTCGGCATTGAAGAAGGAAGAACCGTCTCTACTCCAATGGCAACAAATGTCAAAATTGACAAAGATGAGAAAGGCAAGTCCGTGGATGAATCAAAGTATCGAGGTATGATTGGTAGTTTACTTTATTTAACCGCTAGTAGACTGGACATTCTTCATGCCGTATGCCTATGTGCTCGTTTTCAAAGCAATCCAAAAGAATCTCATATGAGTGCCGTTAAACGGATTTTTCGATATTTGAAAGGCACTATTCAATATGGTTTATTTTATCCAAAGAATGAAAATTTTTCTCTTAAAGGTTATAGTGATTCGGACTATGCGGGTAATATTGATGATCGGAAAAGTACTTAGGATCATGTCAATTTTTAGGCGATTGCCTAGTTTCATGGTTTTCAAAGAAGCAAAACTGTTTCTCTTTCAACGGCCGGCCGAATATATTTCCGCCGCATTTTGTTGTACTCAACTTCTTTGAATGAAACAAACCTTAGCGGATTACAAATGCTCTTTTGAAAACGTACCTATCTTTTGTGATAATATATCCGCTATAAATATTGCTCAAAACCCGGTTCATCATAACCGTACTAAACATATTGAGATTCGACATCATTTTCTAAGGGATTGTGTTTCAAAACGAAAAATTGAGATATCGTTTGTGCCATCTCAAGATCAATTAGCGGACATTTTTACAAAACCGCTAACTTCCGAGACTTTTTTTTGTCAATACGAGCTCGGTTAGGCATAATGCATATTGAATGAGGTCTACGTTTGCATTTTGCATGTTTTTAAAACTTAGGGGCGAAAAATCGGATTTTTGGTTGAAAATTCGGATTTTGAAAAATTTGACAAAACAAATGGGGGTGAAGAGGTTGAGGGCAACCGGTCTCCCTCAACGTCGACCCGTCGCCCTCAACCACGACCGTCGCCTAGGCCAAATTTTGGTTTAAGTTCGTTCTGTCTTCAGCATTTGTTATTTTCACTTCTTTTTGCCATTTCTCGTCCCCTTTGCCAAATGCACACAATTTTCACTCAAAATTGATTTTCATGCATTCAATTCATATCTTGGACCTTATATAGCATGTTTATCATCATCATTGCTCATCCTTTCCGATCAAATGGTAAGAATTTTCCTTACTTTGCTCAAATGGGTTGAACCCTTGAGTTTATGGCTTTCTTGTATATTTCTTGATATTTTTTGCTTATGATCTTGATGAGCTTAGTTATTATGTTGTATTGTATGATGTTTGATGTGAATTGGTGATGCAATTTTTTGGCTTGGATCATTTACAAGGGCTATATACAACTCCTTTTATTTTTCACGCCCACAATGTGTTCGATGAAATGTCACAATGAAAATTTCAACTTCTACATGATTCTCTCGCTTCCAAAAGTCTTATATACTCATTGAGATCATGTCTTGACTCTTAAACGAGCTTATGGATATCTAATGATACATTTCTCCCATTTTTTTTCGGATTATAAGCTTATCTCCTCGAATGGTTGATAAATTGTCTCTTTGGCGCACTTTGATATACTTGTATGTTGTTTTTATCATCCTACCATTCTTTTTTATGATTCCAAAGGGGGAGAAACAGGAAAATGGCTCGTTAGCTCAAAGAAGCTAATAAAAAGCTCGAAATAAAAGCTATAAGCTATGGCTCATAAAAGCCATAAGTTGTGATTTTTTTAGTCCAACTGCTGTTGCTTGATGAACTTGTTTGCATGGATAATAAGTATTTGTGACAGGGGAACTTCTAAGCTCATGGAGTTGTTGTTTATTTTGTAAAAGCTTGTGCTTCTAGCTTATGCAACATTTCTTATTAATGTGCTTGTTGATAGGGGGAGCTTTTGTAAAATGTTTTTAAACGGATAGTTTACTCATAAACCGGAAAATTATTCTGTTTTTCAAAATCGTCCTCTTGAAAATTGTTTTGGTTTGTAATCATCAAAAAGGGGGAGTTTGTTAGATAAATGTTTTTATCATGATTTTGATGATTATGATCGATTTTGTTCAAATATGTTTTCAAACCAAAACTATGTCCCTAAATGTTGTCTAAATATTTCCGATCTACTTAAAATGTTTTTACTATTTTTCGGAGTATTTCTTGAAGTTTATTTTCAATAAAACATTGGACAACACATTTGTTTCAGGCTCGACCGGTCGCCCTATAGGGCAACCCGTACTGAGTTGAGCTAAGAAAAAATGGGGCGTAAGAAAAAGCAGGCGGGCGGCCAGTCGACCCGAGGTGGGCGGCCGTGTGGTCGGCCAAGCGACGCGACACTGCACTGCAAGTTGGATTTTGTTCCGCTTCTCTTTTCGTAAAAACGCTCGGGCGGCAACCGGTCACAACTAAGAGCGACCAGTCGCGCCCCCTTTGACCGGTCCCCCTGTGTAAAAATTCGCAGAATTCAATTTCAATCTTATCTCTGCTGCGACCAGGTCGAACCCCTGTTTATCGAAAACTATCCGTTGCATTTTTCGAATGACTTTTCCCTATTTTGTGGGATTGATTTCTAACAACTATATTGATGATTTTAAATGGTTTCTTTTGCGCAAAATCACTCCCCGAGGAGGAGCCAATGTCCGAAATCAAAGCCAAGACCTCTCCTATAAATAGAGGCTTCATTCAAGCAACAAGATATAACACACAATATACAAGCAAAGAGCAATTGAGCAAACACTTTCATATATCTTGTTGTATTAGCCGAGCACTTTCACTTGCACTTATTTGAGGTCTAGGCTTTCAATTCTTGATTACACTTGTACTCATATTGTATCAATCATTATTGAGTTGTAATCTTGATTTTGGTCATCATTCAACACAAGACATCCTTGTGAGTATTCTTGTGGTAAGAATACACTTGGGTGATCTAGGTGATAGGTGTTTGAAGGTTGTGGTAATCTTCAAAGGTGTTGTAAGAGGGTTGTGGTAATCCTCGAGGTGGTGTAAGAGGATTGTGGTAATCCTCAAAGTGGTGAAAGAGAGTTGTGGTAATCCTCAGGTGTTGTATTATTTTTGGTAAATTAATAAAATCTTTTTTTCTTTTTGAAATCCATCCCTAGAGATCTTTGGGGTGGTAGAGGATTAGGCCCTAGGTGGGTTGAACCTCTTTAAATCAACGAGTGTTGTTTATTTTCCGCATTTACATTTTTGTTATTTACTCGTTGTTTCGAAAAAGAGGGTGATTTGCGAAAAATCGGAATAATCTATTCACCCCCCCTCTAGATTATTGTAGCCACTTGGACTAACAGAAATATGTTGAGATTATGTGCCTAAGGTTGCTTCCGTGGTTGCTTTGAAAATACTTATGGGGTTCGCAAATTTATTTTTTTTTCTTTTTTATTTTCGATTTTTATAAACTCTGGATATTCGGTCACTTCAATAAAATTGGAATGTAATGTTATTATAGCCTAAGTGTTTCGTAGTCAATCCCTGAGGAATACGACATTGCTTGTCATTATTCTATAAACTACATTGTACACTTGCAGTTGTAAGTTCCAAAATATTTTTGGCGAACAACCGATCATTGTCTAGGGTGACCGGTCGATGTCTGGGATGACTGGTTGCTCTTGGATAGTGATTGTTCACTCTTGAAACAGAAAAGAAAGCAAGAAAAAAACTTTTCTTCAGGCACAGGTCGCCTTAGGGGGTTGATCAGACGCCCTCCCCAAAATCTGCGTACAGATTGTTCTCTGTTTTGTAAACTTTTCATGTACGTGTCTCCCTATATGGCGATATGTCGACCTATTTACAGAGAAATAGTCCGATTTTTATCAAAAATAAAGTTCAAAAGTACTTCAAAAACTTAGTAGAAATCATTGAAATATTTTGAAGTATTTGGACAACATTTGGGAAAATATTTTTGGTGTAAAACTCATTTATATGAAATTATCAAAATTATAATAAAAATATTGATCTAACAAACTCCCCCTTTTTGATGATTACAAACCAAAATAATTTTAGAGAGCGAATTTAAATCGAAACAAGATTTTCCGGTCGAAATCAACTGTCCATTTTAAGTAACACTTCTCAAGACAAAAAAAAAATCATAAAGATATGATCAATGATTTTTCAAAGCAAGTTGTAAGCTCCCTCTATCAACATGCTAAGCAATAAAGTACACAACTTAAAAGCTAGAAGCACACCTTTTGCAAAAAAAATTGACTTAGAAGCTCAAGAGCTTAAAAGCTCCTCCTGTCAAAAATAATTCATTAGTCATACGGCTCAATAAAATCAACAATAATCCTTAGCTATAGCTTTTTATGACTGAGCTTTTTCTAAGAGCTTTTTCTATGAGCTTTTTCTAGCTCGTTTGATCTTACCATTAGCTTATAAGTTCTTTCCATTTTTCTCCTCTTTTGGAATCATCAAAAAGACTTTTAGCACAATAAAAACATCGTAGATATATATATATATATATATATATATATATCAAATGCGCATGTGGATAAAGAACGAGTAATAGACATTAGAAAATCATGCTATGAGTGTCAAGAAATCACAATACCATATAATATCATGAGAGATATAATATATATATATATATATATATATATATAATTATGATGAACATGTGAATTTCAATTACTTAGGCCAAGATTAACATGCTATAGATAGAATTTTCATTAAGACATTTCACCAAACACATGGCATGCATAGCTATAGAACAAGAATGTATATATCATTTGTATGTCGAATTAAGTCAAAATATCATCACCGTTATTGCAATAACCCAACAATATAAGTAATCCCCATCATATTAATACAACATTAATCAAAATCAATAAGTTCTAAAAGTACTTAAGGGTTCAACCTAATTGAGATGAGAAAAGTGAAGCCAAAACTTACCAATGATTTCGGAAGATGAATAAGATTGATAAAATATACATTTAGGAAGCCCAATATGTAACAATTTCAAGAAAAACTCATTTTTAGTGATATGTGTTTTGGTTAAATATAAGTTTCTAGTTGAATGAAAATGATATTTTTGGTATCCAATCGCTACATAAGCTTTTCATTGTTTATGATTCCTATTAAGAAACTTCTTTTCATCTCGTAATCAATCTTACTTAATCTAAATCTAATTTACCAAACCTACCTGCATTCTCTAGCTTTACAACAATAGAATTTTACTCGGGAATTGAATAATGGTCGGTCCAGTGGTTAATGGCTCTCAAGCCAGATTAGAGACTTGGGGTTCAGTCCAAATGTTTGGGGTTCAGTCCAGTGGTTAAAGACTCTCAAACCTAAGTCAAAGGTCTGGAATTCGTTTTCTACCTAGCTCCCTCGTCTACAAGAATTTGTACTAAAAAAAATTACTCAAGTTTTGATAGTCTATCAGAAAACTATTATGATAAACAAGTATAAATAATTCAAAGTTTTAAATTGTTTTTTATTAATAATTTTGCCTATATTTTTTATAGATTTATCGTACCATCAGTGTCGGACACATGATTTATAGTCGGTGGGAAAAACTACATTTGAGAGAATAAAATACATTTATGAATAATTTTGGTGGAAGGCTGAATACTACATTTACCTTATAAATAATTTTAATATTTAATACTACATAGAAACAAAATTAAAAATTTTGGGGGGCAGCGTCCCCCCTTGCCACCCCTCCCCTACCTAGGTCCGCCGCTGCATACCATGTCATATTCTATTTTTTTCGTACATGCAAGTCAATGACATGAATCACAAATATCAACCAACTAAGCTACGATTAATTCTCATGTCATATTCTAAAAAAATATTCTTTAAAAATACTCAAAGGCTGCATTTGGATGAGAAGATTTGTATTTGAGGAGATGATATAGAGATGTATTTCAAATGACTTCGAATGTGGAATAATTGAAATTCTCCAAAATGACTTCAGAAATAGCTTCCAATGATTTAAAATTCATTATAAAATAACTCCATCTAAACAACCACACGGAATTTGTCATTATCAGGGTCGGATCTAGGGGGCCCGATGCACTCCAATTTTTTATATCCCGATTTCTCTAATAATTTTTTTTTTAAAAAAAATTATAAATATTTCTTGAGGAAATTGCACTTTTAGTCCCATAAGAAAAGGGGTCAAACACTTTTAGTCTCACAATTTGCTCTTTGGTCCCAACAGTTTTTGTTTAGTACATTTAGTCCCATACGATTCAAATTTTGTAATTTTAGTCCCAAAACTAACGAAAAACTTAACGGACTGTTAACACTATTCTTATGGGACCAAAAGTGCATTTTGCAAAATTTAATTTTAAAAAAAAATAATTATTTGAAAAATCTGAAAAATTGTCTAAACGTTTTGAAAATTATTTCAATAATATTTAAAATTATTTACAATTTATTAAAAAGGGTTGCAAAAAATTCAAAAAAATATTTTAAAATCTAAAAACAAAAATGTAAAAGACATGATAATTTGTTTAAAAAACAAAAAAATTGAAGTTATTTTAAAATCCAAAAATTACAAAAAATAATAAATATGAATATTGTTAAAAAAGTATACACTATTTTTAACCATTTCAAAATTATTAAAAATATTCTAAAATTCAAAAATAGAAAAAACTCAAAATTATTTTCAAAAAGTTATTTTCAAAACTAAATATGTTATAAAAATCTGAAATTTTGTTTAAAAAATAAAATTTGTGTTAAAAATCTGAAAATTAAAAATATTAAATATCTGGAAAATTGTTTAAAATAAGAAATTTTGTCTTAAAATCTGAAAATGGGATTAAAAACTGAAAGTGATAGCTGTTGAAGACTTTTGAAAAAATTTACCAAAAAAGTATGATTTTTTAATAAATTCCAAGAAGGGTCAAAAACATAGATTTTTTTTTAGAAAAATGAAATATTTAATAAAATCTAAAAATTAATGAAAATACTGAAAAAAAAATTAAAAAACCAAAAATTATTTGAAATCTTAAGATTATTCCGGAATTGGGATATTAAAATCTGAATATTATTATAAAATTTCCCGAATTTTTTTAATACAATTTCAAAATTTTAAAAAGAGTTTTGAGTTTATTTTCATAATTTTTGGATTTTAAGATAATTTTTATTTTTTATTAATATGTTTAGTTTTCTAAAAAAATATTAGATTTTATATTTTTTAATTTTTAATTAGATTTTTGAATAATTTTGGATTTTTGATAACTTTTTAATAATTGTTAGACAAATTTCAGATTTTTTCAATTTTTTTATTTTATTTTTGATTAATTTTATGATAAATGCACTTTTGGTCCCGTAAGAATAGAGTTAACGGTAAGTTAAGTTTTTCGTTAGTTTTGGGACTAATATTGCAAACTTTTGATTCATATGAGACTACATGTATTAAAATAAATCTATTGGGACCAAAAGTGCAAGCATGGGAATAAAAGTGCTTGAGTCATGTTTTTATGGGACAAAAAATGCAATTTCCTCTATATTTCTAAAAGGAAAAAAATAGTTAGGTTAGGAATAGCTAGTGTGGTACTTCTTTTTATTATTATATATTTAAAATTGATAGATCAAATCATTCCTTTGAAATAGGAGTAATTGTACATGTTATAATCTTTTAACTATGGGCTAAGATTGGTAATATAACGCCCATATCGACTAGTGTGACTGTGTGAGTTGATTAAGATACGCTCTCTCTCTCTCTGCCCTCTCTCATTATTATTGTTTATTTATTTTTAATTATATATTTAAAATTCATAGATCAAATCATTCCTTTTTTTTGATCGGTTAGATCAAATCATTCCTTTGAAATAGGAGTAATTGCACATGCTATAATCTTTTAACTATGGGGCTAATTAAGAATGGTATTATAACGCCCATATCGACTAGTGTGACTGTGTGAGTTGATTAGGGTACGCTCTCTCTCTGCCCTCCCTTATTATTATTGTTTATTTATTTTAAATTTAAATTTAAGTTATCGAGTTATTGCGCTGGACGGCTAGAGTGCCAACCAGTCATTGGCCTTTGCCACCATCATTCTACATACAAATTTCTTCCTGCGTTACAGGATATAAACGTATGCAGTTTACTTTCATATATATATTTTACAACCCGACATTCAAATTGGACGATTTTTTCCACATTGCATAATTGTAATTTATTAAGAGGGTGGAAAAAATTAACAAGAAACCCTAAGAAAAGAAAAAGAAAAAAGCAAAAGTCTGGAACCTGAGAAAAGGGAAAATTATTAATAATTATTATAGGTGGGTGAGATTCTCCACAACAAAGACTCCACCTGAAGCAGAGGACCCATTTTCCGTACAATCTGATGTGTCCAGTTCAGAAATCAGATTTCTCATATCATTTCGTGGGGCAAGGGGCAACCCACCCGCCCTCTACTTTTATTTTCTTTCTCCCAATCAATTATTAAATAAATAATTGTGCTCATTCTTTGCCACTGCCACATAGACATGTCAAACGGGCCGGGCTGGGCTAGCCCGGCCCAGGCCCACCTAGACCCGCCTTCCAAGCGGGCCGGTTTAGCCCAGCTCACCACTCAGGTGGGCCGGGCCGGGCTGAATAAAAATATAAAAGTGTAGGCCCAGCTCGGCCCACTAGCCCGCCTCTAGTGGGCCGGTCCCGGGCCTGGGCCGGGCTTCACGAGCTGGGCCAACGGGCCTGGCCTGTTTTTTTTTTTCTTTTTTTTTTTTCTTTTTGTGTGTGTTCTTATGTTAAGTATAAATGAATCTAATATTTATATCAAAAATTGAGTTGCCAAGGTGGTAGGTTTTTACATCTCCTACCAAGAGGTCAAGAGTTCCAATCCCTTACAATACATTTATTAAATATTTTACACTTAATGTGGTACGCATTTTGCAGAGGATATTTATTATGTTATAGTATTTTTCCAATATTAAGTAAACATACATTCCAGATATACTAATAAAAATTAAGTTGGCATGATGGTTTGGCAACATGATTGTGTACTTGGAGGTTTGGTGTTCAAACCCGTACTACCTCAACATAATTTTAAATCTTTTGAATCTATTTAAAAAAATAAAAATAAAAAAAACAGCCCAGCCCATCCGGGCTGGGTCAACCTCATCCCGGCTCGGGTGGGCCTGGGCCGGGCTGGGCTGGGTTCATATATTTGGGCCCAATTGGGGCCCAACTTATACTACTAGGACCGGCCCGGGGACACCATTACTATTCATGGGCTGGTCCTGGGCCAGCCCGAAGTGGGCCGGGCCCGAGCTGGGCCGGGCCAGCCCAGCCCACTTGACACCTCTACTGCCACACACTCTCAAAAGTTGAAAATATTTGTGGAGGATGATGAAGAAGAGGGTAAAAACTTAAAAATCATATATTGGGTACGAATGTTTTTTTGTTTTTCTCAACTTATATTTAATTGAAATATTTATATTTATATATATTAATAATTATTTTAATGATGAAGTATGTGTGTGTTAATTTCTTTTTTTTTTTTAGAATGAGATGTGTGTGTTAATTATTCGTAGTAAATTATGTTTTTTTTTTTAATTCACAAACCGTGAACAAGGGTCGAGGAGCATAAAAAGAGAGAAAGAAAAGATTATTATGCATGTGATGTGTGCGGGGTAAATGATCCTATCAAATTTTTTTCCGAGTTGAACTTTAATATCGGGCCCTATTTTTCCTATATACAAACTTAAGGCAACATAAAACAATTAAATAAAGAATAATGTGCAATATATAATATAATTCTATGATAGTTAAAATAATATGACATTCATGTTTAAAAATCAAAGTAATTATAAAAAATAACTCGTCTTACAATTTTGGTGGCAAAAGTAATAATCTAGTTGTTCAATAGTTCATTTCTCAATTGATAACATAGTTTTTTTTAGTACAATGGGAGGAACTCGGGGAGGGGACATACACACTTGTATGGGATCAAACCCTGGTCATTTACCCTTACAACACATGTCTCAACCACTGGAGCATAAGGTTGATCCCAATCGATAACATAGCTAACTCATTCGATTTTTATTGTAATATTGTTGATCGCATAAAAGTTTTGATAAGCTTTAACTTCGAGAAAATTTGAAAAATGAAGTGTGATAAATTTGTTAGCAGGGCTGCAAGGAAAATAGACATGGGCCCTTCATTCTTGGTGGAAGAGCTCGACCACAAGGTTGCAATTGAAAACTTTTAATTTATTTATCTACATTGGGCTGAGATAGATTTGAACTTGGATCGCCTTTTAAAGTTTCAAGAATGGCAAGCATTCAACTACTAGGCTAGATTTATTCTTGATATAATATTTTATATATGTAATATATATAAAAGGTACATAAAAATTTTGGGCCGCTAAATTTTATAATTTTTTTTGGATCCGAGTCGACCGACTCCTTCAACTAATGAAAGGAGCAGCCATGGATGTGTGAGTCATTTAATTAAGAGTAAGTCTCATCTGAGACCATCTCACGAATTTAAATTTAGAGACGGATTCAACCGATCTATAAATCAAAATACGTTAAATTCATATTTAGATTGATTAGTTAATTATGTGAGATCTGTCTTAAATGAGTTTTAGTCATTATGTATATGAGATTGCACTTATTCTTTGAACTCACTAAATCTAATAATAACATTATGAACCAAGAAAGACGAGCACTCAAAAACAAAAACTTCTTTGTCATTTGACAAAATGCATTTTTCAAAATCATATGATGTGTACATGTTCTTATGCTTCTAATTATATATGCATCTAAAAAGAATTGAAATACTTGCACTCATAGTTTCGAATGGGTCAATCTAATAAAAGGACAATTATAATAATCTAAACCTTAATTCTTATACTTCATTTTGTTCCCCACTAAAATTAAAGGAAAAAAATAAATCAAAAAGCTAGATAATTATTTATTGCTTAATTAATTAGTATGGCGCAGCGGCAGAGGTGGGAGTTGAGCAGCGGGAAAAGATACTTTGGATGGATAAGTTGTAATTTTGGTCCGCAAAATCCATAATTTTAAATAATCCGTAAATTGTGTTCTTTCCTCACCAAAAATTGAATATTTATTAGCAAGAAATGTCAGGTGACTAGTACATGAAATCCCAATTTTCTTGCCGATTTTGCAATTTCCGAATGGAAAAAAAAAAAACAAAACTCAATTCACTCTTTATTTAATTTTTTTCCGCCAAAATGTGATTTTTACGGGTCAATGTATTGTTCCACCCTCCTAATCTTTTTAGTTTATCTTCTAACATTTCATATTTAAGTAAATTTATATTATAAATAGTTGCTTTGGTATTATTTTCAGGTGATTGTATCAAAATTTAAAATTTGAGATTTATCTTTTTTCATTGCAAAATTTCGTATTGTTTTTGTCCGTTGTTCAGCTTCCGCGAGGTTAAGATCACAATTACAATTTTGCCATTTTTCATTTTGCTTATTCTATTGTGCCGATGACTTAACATGGGAATCCACGAGATCTTGCCGGGGGAAGGACAGCTTGAAAATTTGGCCCATATCCCATGCATGCCATGTGACGGGTTATGCCCACTTCCCACATTAAAAAAAAATAAATTTTCTGTTAGTTTTATTATTAAATTTTGATAACAACCAAACATGTCATGAACATGTGAAATTGAGAATGGAGTTGAAATAACCAGGTGGCTTAGCCCACCTGGCCACCACAAGCAATTGTGGGATGGAAGTCAGGGGTTCAAATCCCTGCTCCATCAAATTGTTTGTGGGGTGGAGGTCGGGGTTCATATCCCTGTTCCATCAAATTGCTCCCGGGGCATATGCGGTGTGAAGATTTGGTGGGAACTCATCTTGAATAGCATCCGTGTGGGTTCGATTCGGGAGAGATCGTTATTAGTAGATTGGGGTCGAACATAATTGTTCTCTTTACCTGGAGGATCTGGTTGTACGTCGCCAGACCCCGTCGAACAACTGGCCATGCGTGCACATCCCGCGGTTTACCTTGGCGGCAGAATGAGGAGCGGAGTTGTTGTCCTCGGCATAGTCGGCGTAAGCACAGGCTGAGTTATCAAAAAAAAAAAAAAAATGGAGTTGAAATATATCGGCGGTTTTCTCACTTTTCTTATTTTATTTTCTTGTCTTTTTTATATCGAGGTTTCATGTTACCATATGACTAGTCCTCTGGAAATAGCTCCGGCCCCTCAAGAATTGTCCCCATGTACAATGGCGCAGCTAGGATAGTATAGTAGGTTGCGCCGGTACACAAAAATGGGGTGGGCCGAATAGAAAAACCATGAAAAATCATATAAATTTCAACTAATATATATTTTAAAAAAATTGCTTAGTAAAAAAAAATTTAAAAGTGGGAGCCGGGCCCGGGTTGGCCCCCCTTTGGTTACGCCAATGCCCATGTAAACCGAGAGAATGCACAATGACCTTCTAGGTCTCTAATAGCCTCACATTTAGTTGTCATGACACATGTGCGGAAGGTACCCTTTTTATAATAATGAAGGGTAAAATAGCAACTTTCCTTTTATGTATTTAATTCGACAAGTATTTAAATATCAACTCACATCATCAATTGCACAAAACCATTACACTAGGCCCATGAGCTCCAGTTCATTATCTCATTCCCTTGAGTATTCATTTGTAAGTTTTTTTTTTTTTTTTTGAGTATTCATTTGTAAGTTAAGTAATAACTTTTAACTATTTAATTTCCTTTACGCTCTAAATTTTTCTATACATATTGTGGACTTAAGTATCGAAAGGCCTTTCCTGGGTCAATCCCAGTTATTCCTGAGGTTCTTCTAACCTTGTTTGCATAGTTGCTGACTGGTTCCCTACACATTGATTGAACTTTAAAAATTACATATTCCTTAGTCTGGAGCATCTTGTCACGGGCCTAGCCATTTCGGCCACCACACGATGCCCGCGCGGCGCCCCGGACCACCCGGGGCCAGCCTTTCCTCGGGACAACCACATGGTTTCGCCTGCCTTGGCTCATCGGAATGCGGCTCCGAAGATCCGACCGGTTTGGGTAGGGATGGCCAATTCCCTTCTTCACCGTCAAGTCCACGACTAGCGACAAGCTCCCCGAACTTAACCGGGTAGGCCTGCCTGAACATCCGAAGGGTCATGTACACGTACCCACAAACCAGCCGACTGAAGCCACATACATCATTTCACAAAGACAATCCACCAAAGATTATAGCGAAAGACACCCCAATGTCACGGGCGTGACATCCTCCCACCCAAGATGGTGTACGCCCTCGTACACGGTCTACTCCACCGAAGTGCATCAACGGCGCCCGCCAGGCGGCCCACGTGTGCCCCTCGCACACCAATCGCACTCGGAGACCAGAGAGGATTCTCCCGGATGATCGCCACCCAACATGTTCCGCTCCCGCCTACTCCACCACCCTCTTGGTAAGAGCGCTTGGCGCAACCACGAGAATACAAATGCCGGACGGCTCACGATACCACTTGTCACGGGCCTAGCCATTTCGGCCACCACACGATGCCGCGCGGCGCCGGACCACCGGGGCGGCCTTTCCCTCGGGACAACCACTGGTTTCGCCTGTCTTGGGCTCATCGGGAATGCGGCTCCAAAGATCCGACCGTTTAGGTAGGGATGGCCAATTCCCTTCTTCACCGTCAAGTCCACGACTAGCGACAAGCTCCCGAACTTAACCGGGTAGGCTGCTGAACATCCGGAAGTCATGTACACGTACCCACAAACCACCCGATCAAGCCACATACGATCATTCACAAAGACAATCCACCAGGCCAAAGATTATAGCGAAAGACACCCCAATGTCACGGGCGTGACATCCTCCCCACCCAAGATGGTGTACGCCCTCGTACACGGTCTACTCCACCCGAGTGCATCAACGGCGCCCCCTTGGCCCGCACGTGTGCCCCTCGCACACCAATCGCACTCGGAGACCGGAGAAGATTCTCCCGGATGATCGCCACCCAACATGTTCCGCTCCCTTGCCTACTCCACCACCCTCTTGGTAAGAGCGCTTGGCGCACCCGGAATACAAATGCCGGGACGGCTCGATACCACTTGTCACGGGCCTAGCCATTTCGGCCACCACACGATGCCGCGCGGCGGACCACCACCCGGCCACTTTTCCCTCGGGACAACCACTGGTTTCGCCACGCGCTTGGGCTCATCGGAATGCGGCTCGAAGATCCGACCGGTTTGGGTAGGGATGGCCAATTCCCTTCTTCACCGTCAAGTCCACGACTAGCGACAAGCTCCCGAACTTAACCGGGTAGGCTGCTGAACATCCGGCGGGTCATGTACACGTACCCACAAACCAAACCGGCGATTTGAAGCCACATACGATCATTCACAAAGACAATCCACCAACAGTTATAGCGAAAGACACCCCAATGTCACGGGGCGTGACAATCTTGATTCTTGTGAGATGCCCCATCTTTTAGCAACATCACACACACGTATATAGCTTTTATCCCACATGACCCTAACTAAATAATATAGACATGATAGAAAAAAACATTATGCATAATTAGTAATTATAACCATCGAATAGTATCATGGATTTGAGGAGTGTAAATGAATGAGTAATTCTCATATGTAACCCTCCACTATTTAATTAGAGTAAGTCAGTGTTACTAATAAATTCAAATATATAGTTTTAATTGTTTGTAATTCAATGGCAACGTAATTCAAAAAATACGAATCACAATTTTTACACTGTAGGTATAAATATATTTGATCCATTTATATAATTACGCTAGTTATATATACACACATACATGTATATTTAATCAACAGCAGTCTAATTAACCCAAGTGTATAAGTATATGTAAAAAAAGGAAAAAAAACAAGAAATGACAGCATGCCCACATTATGCATACATCACACTTATATACCAATGTTTCTTTCAGCAAATGATGAAACTGAAATATTGACATCCCAATTTATTGTTCTTTTGACTAAGTTTCTTCAATTCCTTCTTTTCTTTGTTAATTTGTTACACACATATTCTATTTTTTCTATTCTTTCTTTTATTTTATTTGATGTTACAACACATTAAATTAGTACAGTTCATTCTTATACACACTAGATGAGGCCATGTGCGATGCACATGCTATTTTAGTAATCAGTAGAGCTATTAAATAAGTCCGCTCGAGTTGACCAGTGCTAACACACTGGGCCAAGGAGAAAAATCGGTTTGGATTGAGTCGAATTTCCATTCAACTGCAATTTTTAAGATGCAATCCATGAAAATACACATGAAATGACTGAGTCGACCGGTCTAGTTGGGCCTATTGGCGGGGCCAAATAGGTTCAATCCTTATAAGAATGATTTTTGTAAAAAAAAAGTGAATTTTGGCAAGTATTATAAATGCGAACTCCAGAAAATTAGAAAATGTATTATTTAATTTTAGAATGTATAAATTTAGTGAGTCAAATTTGCAGAAATTAAAAGGTGATATTTATTTAGAGAAAGTATAATTACAGCTATCAAATTAAATGAACTTAATTATTAACTACCAAAAATAACCAAATTCTAGTAATACACACTCTATTTTCTTTTATCCTTTTTCTTTAATTAAAAATATCAAAATATATTTTTACCAAGTGCAAATGGGTGTGAAAACAGTTTTGAAAACATGTTTGTTATTTTTTATGTAGATATAGATATAGATGTTTGATACTAAATTTTAAAAAAATTCAACAAACTATGCATTCAGTTTCAATATTTTATTTGTTATATTAATTTTATACATTGCATAACACTCTTTTATAAACTTCTACATTAAAAACATAAAATTATTCGTTGCGACATTATGAAATGATGTGGAAAATTGGCTGTGAGTGTATCATAAACATTGTAGTAAGAACTTAAGTTTATAAACTGCAGTCTTTAACTCCATTATTCCTTTTTTTTTTCTCATGTTCTTTATATATAAATCATTGTATATATTGCATTTTAGGGCTAATTTAGACAATCAAACTTTTTTCTGCATAATTAAAGCTTTCCGAATTTATGGATATAGTATTTAATATTGAATTATCATACCCAATTAGACAATAATACATAACGAAATGAAAAGGAAAAAAATAATGTTACAATTACAAAGATATTGTGCCATTAATGTAGATCTATTTTTCTTTATTTTTTTGATAAAAATCACTAAAATCATTTTTGGATATATCAAATGGGCGGGAAAATATTTTTAGAAAGAGATTTGTTAATATACATATATACATAGATAATATCCACTTAACAAATTAGATTGCCAAATGGATAAGGTATTCCATCCCAAAATGGTGCTTTATATTGTCATGTATTTTTTTTAAATGGTTAATACTTGGCTTATAACAACCCACAATTTATGATTGAAAATTAATGTGATAATTTTAATATACATGAGAATTATCCGTGCGGTGTAATAGAAGATGAAATACCATTTTGGAATTATTAGAAGATCGCATTGGTAATATTAGGGCGTACAAATGAGTCATATATCTGAGAAGTCCTTTGCCTCTGGTAGAATAATTAATTACCGTGAACATATGTAACTGGCGTTTGGACCAAACAAGTAAGTGCAACAAATTTGAACGAATGGGATCTTCTATTCTATTGGATAAAATCTTCTGTTCAAAAAGGATTTTCATCTAATATTTTACTGTAAGGATAATTTCCACGTGCATAAAACTATCATATTAAAACTCATATTTTAGGCTTAATATAGTAAATCTTATACACATCACAATCACCCATAAATATATGAGATGAAATACCCATTTTTCATAGAAGATATCATCTGTCTATTCATTAGGGTTTAGGATTGCTCAAGAAAAAAACACTCCCAACGCTCAAGTTAGTTATAGAATCAAAAAGTAATGTAAGAACAAATGTTGTATGTAATATGTGATTGAATTGGGAAGTGAGGTATTCTATGTGGTGTTGGGGGGTTTTAATGATCATACGGACCTAGTGGTATTGGGAAGATTCAATTGATTAAGAGAGTGTTCGCAAACACTAAAATAAAAATAATTTTTAGTTTTTAGTTGGAAAAAAATTATATTTTAGTATTTGCAAATGATACCTTCAGTTTCTATTTCGCTTCATTTAATCAGAAGCTAAAAATAGGGTGATGCCAGTTGTTTTAGATTTCTGATTCTATTTATATTTGACTACACACACAAAAATACTTTTATAGCTTATCTATTAAACACTCTCTCTTAACTTAATCAATTGCTAAATTCTATATGCAAATATTACAAACTTTTAATTTTCAGTGACTTGCCGCTTTGCCGCGATAAATCACTTCTTCCAGAAGTAACAGTAGCTGAAAACACTCCCTAAGCTTCTTAAATTGGTATTGTTGTATTTTGAGTATTTAATATTTTAGGCATACCTTATTAGTAATATAATAATATAAGATAAAAAATTATAAAATAAGTTTGAATAACACAGAAAAAGATTCGTGCCTAGCTGCGATTGAGATTCGAGAGCGTTTTTTATTTTATGTTTACAGAGGAGCAGTACGATGATGAATTGACGTCTTACATATGACCTAAAAATAATTATTATATTGTTTATTTCTGTCCCTCATTTCTTATATGTTGGAGTGGATGAGATTAGCAATTAAAAAATCTCGGATTACAAAACAACTTATGGTTAAGTCAAATACCAAAGTACAAAACTATGTGCCCTGTTTTGTAGTTAGACGGTATGGAAGACAATAATTGTTGTTACTTATTTATTGTACGATAGCAGTATTAGAACATGTACATCTTTCTTTTCTTTTTTTATTATTTATTTAAAAAAATGAATAAGTACACATAATTCATCGATAGTTTAATAATGAATCATGTACTCAGTACTCTGATATGTCTAGAAAATCTATGATCGTGGGCACAAAGAGGGACGGATCGAGGATCTTTTTACACCTGGTTATTTTCTAACATAATTAACATATATATATATATATATAGTTTATAAAAATGTATAAACCACTATAATGTTATATAACACTATTAACACTTTTTTCTAATAATGTTATATAATATTTTTTTAATTTATAATATTTTAATGTTTTATAATTTATAATTTAGGGCAAACCAATAATTTATAAATTAGTGTTATTAGTGTTTTATAAATCATAAAATTTTTATCAATCACTACAAAAAAAGATCAATTTACCTACATAAAAATCTAAAGGTAAATATTAAGATAATTGTAAAGTGTAAGTAAAATCGTTATAGGAAATACCATTGTAGGTAAATATTTAACTACATAATTTAAAATTATTGTTAAATACATACAATATTTCTGCCCGTAAATTGAAAATTATGGGTAATTTGTCAGTAATTTGTCGGTTAAATTTGGGGGAAATAAAAAAAATTATTCTATAGGTATTCTAAAGGTAATTGTGAAATTTAGTGATAGAATTGTTTCGGTCGGTAAACTAAAATTTTCTTGCAGTGAATTATAATGTGATTAGTGTTTTAATTATGGGCACACTATTGATTTGATGTTATATATTATTTATAATAAAATTGTTTTAAAAATTTATTAATATTGTAGAGCACTTTGTTCATAAATTAGTAGTATATATATATATATATGTGTGTATGAATAGTGTCATATAAATAATAGTAAACAAACCTATGGGAACATGTGTCCCCATAGTAGGATATGTAGGTCCGTCTGTGAGCACAAAAACGATTGTAGATATACATTTAAAACTAAGTTGTTAAATCCGATATAAACAAATTGAGTTGTTACATATATTAAAAGCACTCAATAAAAATATATTTAGTGGTCGTTTTCAATATATGCTGATCTTGAATTATGAAGAGGGAAAGTGAGAAAACAAGATAATAAGGTTGCGATTGGATCTGATTTCATTTTTGTTACTCTTTGGAGAATTTTGTTTTAAATCGACTTATAAATATTTTTGCGAAAAATACACTATTCTCATATTCACTTTTTCTCATTTTTTAATACCAATCACATTTACGTATTTTTTTCAAAAAAACTAATCATTATTACACATTCGTTCACAAATTTCACTATTACTCACTCACATATTTCTAACTACCAATCATATTCAATTATTATTTTACTATTTTTAAATCAAATCAACTTTCATTATTACTTTCTCATCTCAAATCCATTCTCAAAATTCATCTTTTTTTCTTCTATTTTTTTAACACTAAAAATTTTGGAAGAAAAAGATGAATTTTGAGAGTGTGATTGGATGTGAGATGAAAAAGTAATGATGAAAGTTGATTTGATTTAAAATAATAAAATAATGATTGGATATGATTGGTAGTTAAAATGTATAAGTGAGTGAATTGTGAAATTTATGGGAGAATGTGTAATAATGAGAGTGATTTGATTGGTAATAGAAAAAATAAGAAAAAATGAAAGTGAGAGAATAGTATATTTTCTGAAAATTTTTATAACTAATCGCATGTTTGGTCAAAAAAAATCTCCAGCGGAACAAAAAATAAAATTTCTTCCATATCCAATCGCACCCTAAGTTTTCAAATTGAGTTGTCCTTTTTCACTTACTCTTATTTTTTTTCCTTACAAATATGTAATATTCAATTTAATATAAAAATAACTACACAAGACGAATTTGTGATGCTGTAACTGTAAACTTTTCTCATACACCTAAATCTAATCGGTTTGATAACCGATGCAGGACGCCTACATTCAATGTCGAAATAGTTTAGTGTACACTATCACATTTGTTGATGTTACATGTCATTATATATCGGTTCTTACTAAACGATTGTGGAGCACAGGAGTGTTCTGCTCCCAAGAAAATAAAACAAATTGTAAAATAAAAATCACGAGATTAGGGTATGTAGACTAGAGATGACAATGATACATAAAAACTTTTATGAGTTAAATTTTGAGTTTGAAAATTCAACCTCTGACCCTATCATCCATAATTACTGTAACCTGAAGATGTTAAATTTTATGGTTGAACATTTGTTAATTAAATCTGAATTTACAAGATTACCTAATGACTATATCTGTCAAACGGGCGCGTTGAGTCGCTAGTTTTGGAGCTGCTTAGTCTATGAGAATACACAAAACATTTAGCCTATCGAGCCGATCCAGTGTTTTGGGCGAATGGAGAGGCCAAATAGGTCTAAATCATTTCGGTCTCTAAAAATATAGTATAGTCCAGTCTTTTTACGAGAATATGCTTATTTTGACAACTCTACTACTAGCTGGCTATGTCGGAAAAATAAAAAATTGGAAAAAGATTTTAATTGGACCCAAAACCTTTATTAGTTGGTCCAAAGTCCAAACAAATGCGCTAAGTAAAGCTGCCTTCAAATAAAGCAAGAAACAAACATGGCTACAAGAAAAGATGGGAGGAGCCCATTAACTATTGGATTTCTGTTGTCATAATCCACTTCAAATTTTAATTAATTAGACTTAATCTTCTTTCGACATTAAAAGGCGTACCCGTTTGATAATATCTTGAATCTACTTTTTGTGTCGATATTAATTAAGTAATTAAGTTTAATCCATTTGCGCCGACCAACATAATATTTCTCCATAAAAAAAGAAGATAAAAATAAATCAGGAGTCCTAGGTTTTTATGTCTCAAAATAATTGCATGCATGCAACTAAAAATAAATTAACAAAGTAGCATAATTAAAGTGGCTACCATTTTTTTATTTTATTAAAGTTGCACAGACCCAATAGACGATTTAATAATTTAAAATAAAAACCAACTATTTTTTTTTCATAACTCCGTTTCCAGGCTTTACGTCTGACTATGCCTGAGGACAACAGCTCCGACCCCTCATTGCTACCGCCAAGGTAAACAGCGGCATATGCACGCACTGACCAGTGTTCTGATGGGGTCTGCTGACGTAAAATCAGATCATCCCAAGCAATGACGAAGCCAGAAATCTCGAGTAGGGGGCCCAACTAATATTAATATAAAAGAGTCCGTCGGATTTGTGGTTACTTCTCCATAATAAAAAATAGTTTTAACCATGTTTTCTTAGCCATTTTTAGTTCAAATTTTCACTGTCTTTTTTTTTCCTCCACAGACTACCCATGATCCGATACCAAAAAATATACCGCATCAATTTTCTAAAATATAACCACACACCTCATCAGAGAATACAAAAAGGGTGTGACCGTGTCAAAATGACTAAAAATTATATTTTCAAAAAATATGACTATTTTTCATTTTTATGAACATAAGTGGACAATTTGTCCTTTACCACATGTAAAAATTAAAAACAATATATCAAATTTAAAATAAGTAGAAATTTTGGTTAAGTTATTGTATTATTTCAATCACATCTTAATATTAAATAAATAACAAAATCCCAAAAGGGACAAAGAGAGACACAAAGAGAATAATGCAAAAGTTCAAGTTAAAGTTTATGACGGAGCTTAAAAAATGTACAATTTTTTTAAAAAATTGGCAAAATGACCAAAACTCATATTTTTCAATATTCACAAATGAAAGAAGAATGCATGATAATTTAAGAATTTTATTTATTTTTTATTTATTTAAAATTAAAAAGGATAGAACCAAAATATCCCTACATTTTTTTCAAAATTTGAGGGGGTCCAAAGCCCCCTAACCCCTTTGGCCCATGAGTGCCTTCGTCCCTGCTCCCCCGGTAAATAAAATAATTATGTTCGATCCTCCAATCTAATAATAATGATTTCTCCCGAATCGAACCCACACGGATGCTTTATTCAAGATGAGTTTCCACCAACTCTTCACCACCGCGTATATGCCTCGAGAACAATTCGATGGAGTAGAGATTTGAATTTCGACTTCCACCCTACGTTATTTGTGGTGTCCGGTGGTTAAGGACATGGTTAAAAGCAACTATTTATGGACCTATCTATAGTTACTACCATTTTGGGCTATTGCCTATTAGAATTATAACTTTTGAAGATTTTCATGTAAATTACATAAAAACCCTTCATAGACTAGCATTTCATGACTAAAGAGTGTTTAAATTACATAAACACTTCCCTTAACTTGATTTTGTTAAATCCTAACCTCTAGAAAAATTTAAATTATATTACTTCAAGCCAAATCTGGACCCACTCGTTAAACCAACTTTGTATATTTCGAAATAAATTACGAAAACTTTATTCACAAAAGCAAAAAAGAATTATCAAACTTTAAGATTTTTTTTTTTAGGTAAAGGCTCCAAGCCGAAAATAAAATAAAACGAGAAAAATGGAGCCGATCACAAGGCCGATCGACTAGCCCGTGGCGGTGGCCTCGTTAAAACCCTCCAAAGTAAAACCCACCCTTGTGGGAAAAACTGGAAGGAAAAAAGAAAAGTACCCAAAGGAAGCAAGAGTAATGTCTTCCAAGTAACCATAAGCCGGTTACCTAGCTGAAAACCAAAGAAAGTATGAAAACAGAAGAACTGAGTCAAGATAGCCCATAAACATGAGCTGGATTGCTGAATCGTGGTACCAAAATGAGTGTCAGGGTATATAACATAAACCAAACACGAATGGCAAATCTGTCCTATGTATTGCAGTACAAAGGTATCATATTGCAGAGTAGACTGAAAGGGAACCAAAAGTCCTGAACTCTCAAAAATCCACAATCTACTAATGTCTAGCATGATAAAGAGGAGTCATATCCGTTGCAAGTGCATCCTTGAGAAATTCTGGGGAAAAGTCCCACCAGCAAGTGCCACAATGGAAGGTTTGTTTCGAAAGAACGTCAGCAACCCCATTTGCTTCCCGAAAAACATGAGACACCCAAAATTGTACTAGACGAAGCTATGGAACAAAAGAGTCAAACGTCCTTTAACAATCCAAGGAACCTTATCCGAGAAAGTAGAGAAGATAGAGACCACATAACTGGAATCAGATTCAAGCCAAAAAGGTTTCCATTCCCTATTGAGAGCTACTTCACAAGCATTAATCGTCGTCAATAGTTCTGCCAGAAAAGCAAATGCCAGACCATACTTAATGGTGAAGCACCCCAAAACCGAGCTCATGTGATCTCTAAAAACTGCGCCACCTGCCGAAGGGCCCAGAGCACCTTGCGAGCTTCCATCCGTGTTTATTTTAATCCAACCGAACGGGAGGGGAGTACCATTTAACCAAATGTAGAGGTATGGCAGGTTTCGCACTCCCAATAAGACCAATTCGATGAAGAATGGTGAGTCGTCAATGTTATTATCCATATACCTGATTTGTAGATGTTTGTCCTCACGAATAAGAGCCAGCAGTTCCGCCCGAAAAGAGAGAATGGAGTATCGAGAGTCCTGAAAGAGAAATTTATTGCGGCAATGCCAAATCAGCCAAAGGCAAGTAATAACGGTAAGGCGCCAAAGAAAGCCCACTTGAGAACTAAATTTAAACCGCATACAATGTAAAATAAACTCCCAAACACCAGTATCCAAATCGAGCTCAATCCCAAACACTCTTGACAAAAACTCCCAAGTAGGCCTTATACCGGTGCACTGCAAAAAACAATGATCCCAATCCTCAGCATGCTTATAGCAAAAGCAGCAAACCGAAGGGCCTCTAAATCCTCGCCATTGCAAACTCTCCCACAAAGGTAAACGACCATGAATGACTCTCCAAACTAGAACCGAGCGCTGTGGAGGGATAGCTGAATGCCAAAGCCAAGTACCCCATCCGACCTTAGGAAATCGTGGTTGCAAATGCCAGTACGCAATCCAAGATGTAAGCCGACCATGTACCGAGTTAGACCATACACGAGTGTCAATACCCGAGAGAATAGGAGTACATAAAATGTTAGAAACAATATCCAAGAAATGGATGATGAATCGACAGGTAAACTTCCAGACACCCTCCACAAGATAATCCGCCACAGTTTGATTAAAAATGCGTTTCATATTAACTGGGATACCAAGTTTGTCCGCAATACAGTAACCTAACCAATTTTCCCACCAGAACGACACCCCACGACCTTCCCCAATGATCCAGATGGAGTCTGCATGCAGGTTCAAATAATGAGTACGAACCCCTTTCCAAATACAAGAGCTAAACCAATTACGTCTCAGTTCGAGTGAAGTACAGAAGAATATTCCCGCAAAAAATTGGCCGCCAATGAGTTAGAAGATAAAATATCCCAAGTGAGTCGCATCATAAAAGCGTTGTTAATAGCCTCAAGAGAGCGAATCCCCAAACCCCTTTCCTCCTTTGTCGTGCAGACCCGTAGCCAAGGAACTGTAACGAGCCCTTCTTCGTAATATCCCCCGTCCAAACAAAATTCCGAATGCACCTATTAAGGGATTTAACCAGCGAAACCGGCCACTGATAAATGAACATGGAATGAACTGCAGATCCTAAGATAACTGAATTAACCAAGCAAATACGACCGGCCATAGAGAGCGAGATGCCTTTCCAATGGCTGAACTTGGCAATAATACTATCCACAATAGGCTGCAAGTGTACACTCTTTGGAACACCAAAAAAAAAACCCCCAAGTATGAGAACGAAAGACTTCCCTAGCACATATTAATGGCCCGAAGAATACGACGTTTGTGAGTCACATGTTTACCAAAGTAAATCAATGACTTATCCCTATTAACGTGTTGTCCTGATAACAATTCATACTCATGGAGAACCCGAGAGATAGTCAATCCATTCGACGTAGAAGCCTGACAAAATATGATAACATCACCAGCATAAAGAAGATGAGAGGGGAAGCGAACCTGTCCCGCTCGAATATGAATCAGTTCTGAAGCTCGCACCCTTTGTGTAAGCATAACATTCAAAACCTCCTCAGCTAGACAAAACAACAGAGGAGACAAAGGGTCCCTTGTGAGCATCCAAACTATCCGTGAGGCGAACCATTGATAAGGATGGAAAGATTAGAAGACTCAAGAATAGTCATAATCCAAGAACGAAATGTATCCGAAAACCCCAAAACACGAAGAGCCTCCAATAGAAATTTCCAAGAAAGCATGCCAAAAGCCTTATGAATATCCACCTTAATAGCTATATTTCCCCCATATGCCCAACGGTCAAGGCAATTGACACACTCTGAGGCCATAACGATGTAATCATGGATGCGCGCTACTACCATAATAAATCCAAATTGTAGCGGGCCAATCACCTCTTGCGCAACAAAGAGCTAAACAGTAGCTAAAATTTTAGTGATAATTTTGAACAAGAAGTTGCTCGGAACTATAGGTCGAAAGTGCTCCACCCTGCACGCTTGAGGAGTTTTCGGAATAAGAACCACAAAGCTGGAGTTTAAGTGAGAGGTAAGGGCACCCGTGACAAAGAAATTGCGAATGGCGGAGACCACACCATCGCCAATGATATCCCAAGTATTGTGAAAGAACCTACCTGGAAAACCATCGGGTGCCCGGAGCACTATTGGGGTCCATAGAGAAAACAACATTACGAATATCCTGGTGGGAAGACAGCTGGGTAAGAAGGGAGTTCTGTTCCAAAGTAACGCGGGGCTCAAGAATGGAGGATATCTGATCAAGTGTTGAGCTAGGGGGAATAATTGTTGCCCTGAATAAATTCTGATAATAATCCACAATATGGCTAGCAATCACTGTTGCGTCCTGTAAAGGAACGTTATCAATCCGAAACATAGAAATACCTGCCCGGTTGTTTTTGATACGCGCGGATTTTTGGAAGAAAGATGAATTCCTATCCCCATCTTTGAGCCAGGATATACGGCTACGTTGTTGAAATAAATCGGATTCTTTAACCAGAGCATCGAATAAAGCCGCCTGAGTTTCAATCTCCTGACAAAAGAGCTCATCCGTATCGCCCGAATTGGCGATAGATGATTGAATATCCGTCGAATTAGATAGCAAATCCTCTTTTTGAGCGAAAATATTTCCAAAAACATCCTTGTTCCAGGCTTTCAAAACAACCTTAAGCCTCTTGAGTTTACAAGTGATATGTGATCAAGGAGACGAGTGAGGCGAAGGGATGGCCCATGATGAACGAACCAGATCCAAGAACCCTACATGTCGTACCCACATATTCTGAAACCGAAAAGGACGAGGGCCTTGAATACCGGAGATGCAACAAGATAGACTAACAGGGTGATGATCAGACACCATGCGAGGAAGAACATGACATCTAACAGAGTCCCAAACCTCCAAGAAACCTTCAGTAATGAAACCTCTATCAATGCGAGATTCCACATGTGATCCAGTGTATGAAAGACCCTTCCAAGTGAATTGATGGCCCGTGGAGGGAATGTCAATGAGCTGACAATGATGGGTGAATTCCATGAAGTCCCGACAAGAGATAGGACTAGGCCGCACCTGACTACGCCTCTCTTGCATGCCTAAGACCACATTGAAATCACCAGTAATAAGCATAGAGTTGGTACGATAAGTAAGAATATCCAACTAGAGAGCTTGACGACAGATATAAGATGCATGTCCATGGACAAATCCCATCTGAAAAGAAGACGAAGGTAAGGAGACATCTATAATGATCACTTGATCCGACATAAAAACCATCAGAAGCGATCAACATTGGTAGTCCCAAGAACCCAAATATTTGGAAGCATACCAATGCGAGAGTTAATGGCCAAAATTGAAACCCCAAGTGAATTCCAAAATCTATTAGAAATATTAGAAAAGTCAATTTTAGGTTCCACAAAGCTTAATATATCCGGCTTAACCACATCACAATGATGATTAAGCATAGCTTTCGAGGGAGTGTTACCAAGCCCTCGAATATTCCAATGAAGGACATTCATTGAAAACTCGCGGACCTAAACATAGGGTTAATCGCGGGATCCGGGTCCGAGGTCTCCTCCTCGACTTCGTCTGCCATGACTTTGTAACCGCCACATCCATCAACTTTAAATAATCTGAACAACTAACTTGTTTAATAATAGCTGGGCGAGAGCCAAAATTGATTGCACCAAATTCTTTCGACGTAGCTCACGAAGTTTGTTGTCAGCAAATTCATCAATCGGGGATGGATGCGCTTCAGTCGGAACTTGATTCTATGGGACCCGTGGAAGGACCTGCGCATCCATGTCCACCCTCCAAATATCGAGGACTTGTCGGAACAAACATATTAGCATCCCAAATGGCCGTATTCAAATCCAAAATAGAATTATCCAAGCCACGATCCTCTAAATCATTCAAAATAGTAAATTGATTAGTCATACCAATAGTAGGATCCCGCAAAGTGCTTACTCGGGCTAGAGGAACCACACATTTTGTATTACTAATAGTCTGAAGACCCTGAACCAGTGCCGGAGCCGATATGTCACAAACCAAAGAAGCTAAAGGAGCCGAAATGTCACGAGTTGGCTGGCTGTTATTACGAACCAAAGGAGCCGCAGAAACCTTTATTGCGTGGCGCCCTAGATGGGCTACGATCACGCCTAGGAAGATTAGAAGCCAATGACTTTCTACAAGCAGAAATAGAATGTCCAACTATTTTACAATGCCGACAAAACTCTGGTAACCGTTCATAATTGAAGAAAACAAAACCCGAGTGTCAAGTGCGCTCAATCATCATCTTTTCGGGCAAATTATGCGATAAATCCACATCCACAAGAACCCTGGCGTAGTGATCCATCATGTCGTGTAAAGTTTTATTATCAATCTTGATTGGCATTCCAATTGCCCGAACAATACCCAAAAGAATTTCCGGGTGCCAATATTCATAGCTTAAACAAAATATGTGAACCCAAACCTATGCAATAGAGCCTTTGACATTATCTGGGTCAAAATCCGGAGTCCAGGACTGAAGCTGGAATAAACCCGGAGATAACGACCAAATTTTTTTACGCCAAACAACATTACGATCGGATAAATTGTTAAAGTACAAATTAAAATAGCCCTTGCCAAGAGAAATAATTCTAAAAGTCAAGGATGACCCCATAAATCCTTCAATTTGGCATGTAATTGGACTATTGAAAGAGATTTATCACCCTTATTGTATAAAGTCTTACCAATAAGAGATTGTCCGCGGATTAAGAATAAGTAGCATACCATTAGTAGTTCAAACTTATCTATTAAAAAAAAAGCATTTGACACGTAGTTTAAGTAAGACAATTTTCAAAGTTTTGAAATTGAGTAGGTGTGTACAATAACAAATGGAATTGAAATTGAGCGTCATCATAATAATCAAAATTTATATTAAAGCTTGTAATATATAATTATCATATTTAGATAAAAGAAAAACTATTATATATGAATTGAGGTACACAATCATAGAGTATCTAAACTGGGTTCAATGATTTGATTCATAACTACCAATTTATTCCGTGTCATGAATATTTTGATCAAAGTAGGTACTTTATGGTGGAAATATGATAAATATTTTCGGGTGAATGAGAAATTGTTATTAAAATGTGTGACTGTTCATTGGAAAGTTGAAACTATTCGAATTGAAAAGGATTATCTGAATAGTTGTATTATTTCGTTTGAAAGCAATGCACGTGACTATTCAAATAAATAGACATGTCTTGTTTTGTTTCATTTATGATCTTTGGTCAGTGACGAAGCCAGAAATTCTAGATAGGGGGGCCCAACTAACGCTAGTATAAAAATAAAATACAATACATCAGCTCTAAACTTAACACTATAAATAATTACCAGTTTTGATAAAGTCAATGTATAATACATACATGAATATATCATAATATTTATCTTTTATTCTTCATATTTTGAAATCGTTGCATAATAGCTTCATTGCTAATATTTCGAAAGATATCCTTTTCAATATATGTTACCAAACAATCATTCAATAGCACATCTTCCATTCGATTGTGTAGTGAACTCTTGATGATATTCATTGCCGAAAAAGCTCTTTCCACCGTGACAAATAATGGCAATCGGTAAGATCAATGACAACTTAACTAACAAATTAAACCAATGGAAAAACTATATGTTTTCTTGTAGTAACCATCTTCTGAGCAAGATCTCCTATACATGCTACTTTAGAGAAGCTTTCATCTAAACGAACATCAAAAATAAAATTTTCTAGTTGACTTTCAAGTTCATATAGAGTAACTCCGAGAAAATTCAAACAGGTAAAATTTTGCAATGCTAAATAGTCTATTTGTCAAGTCGAAAAAATGAATCATTTAGATCAAAATATGCCATAGATAAAATCAATTATGTGTTGAATCCACCACTCCTCCTTTATCTTGTCCAATCTCACAAAGTGGTGTCAATGTTTTTCACCAAGTAATTAAATGTTTTCTTTCTTCGTGGCATGTGTCGTGTGTTGCGGGGGGAAGTCGTGAAACGTGAAGGGTCAAGGTTGTGTTAGTGGGCTTTGAGGTTAATCCTCTAACCGTTAGTTATTAGTTCTTTTTTATTTTTATTTTTATTTTTATTATAGGTTAGAAGTGAAATTACATATATACCCTTAATTGTTTTTTAATCTCGGGGGGCCCAGTGCCCCCTTGGCCCCACTGCCCCTTCGTCACTGTCTTTGGTAAACTATAAATATCTCCCTCATTCTGCAGAAAATCCATGAACATTTTGCATACATTCATAAGCATATTTTTTGTCAAAAAAAATTCGGTAAAAAAGAGAGTACAAAACATTTGAAAATCATCGTCTCTTTTTGTTTGGAGCGCTAATACAACAAGAGAAGACTATTGTATCTTGAGATTCATTTGTTATTTAACCACGGGCACTATAGCGGGCAATTCGTCTTAAAGATATAAAGTCAAACTCTAACCTCAGTCTAAAACTTCTACATTTTTTGCAATTTCATTTTCTAGCATTTTCAAGTAATTTTTAAATTTAATTTTTGAATATAATATCACATGTAATATATCTCCAATATTTTAAGACCATGCCTCAAGAGGACTAACAATGAGTGACAAGATACAATTACAAACATGAATTATAGAGACGAATGACATTATAAGACACGACATGAATATACATAATTGTAAATTAAGTTAAAACTATATAATTTTTGTTTTATTTAAGGTCAAATAAGATAGATAACAAAAAAACACAATAGAGCGACATGATGCCACAATTTGCCACCCCTATTTATCACCGACATAATATTTTTTTTTTTTGAAAACCAATCGGGAGTATTTTTAGAAACTAGTATTAAATACGA
The DNA here is from genome assembly GCA_016081115.2 of Rehmannia glutinosa. Lineage (NCBI taxonomy): Eukaryota > Viridiplantae > Streptophyta > Magnoliopsida > Lamiales > Orobanchaceae > Rehmannia > Rehmannia glutinosa. The sequence continues at coordinate 7,099,329 of CM071924.1, forward strand.
TGGCGTTGCTAAGTAAAGCCCAATGCAAATTGATGGATCACACGGGATTTGTAGGCTAAAAGTGTATGGTTTCTCGTTTTCGGAAAATGGTAAGTGTATAAGTGTTTAGGCTTAGTTGAGGCCTGAATGGATTCGATCTCCACAAGACGAAAACACCTCGTATACAAAAGCTTAGCTTCCGCGTACGTCCCTAAGATACAACGACTATATCTATTTTGGTTTAGCGTGATTGCAAAAACCAAAACTACAACGAACAACTCGTGTTTGAACTTTCAAGCTTTTGAAGGAGGGAATGTCAATATCGCGATAATGCAATGACCGGTTTTAATCTTATGATTTTTGTGTATTAGTATGTCATTTCAATCTGTTTGGTGATCACATTTATATAGGCAAGCAAGTGCACATGCGGAAAATCACGTCTTTTGACTCAAAAAGACAGGTTTTGAATGAACAGGCATCTGTTCTGCACTTCGCATCGACGCACGACCTGGTGCATGGACCGTGTGTGGATGCAAAGTTTCTGGCGTGGCCGCACAGCCGTCGTCGATCCGTGCTTGATGCGAACAGACCGATGGGACGACGACGACCCGACGCCTTGGCCGTCGTCGTCCGCCGTTCTCGGGTGCGAACACTTCCCAGTTGAAATCCTAATTAATTAATTACAAAAATTAATTAATTATTTATTTTAAAGATTTTTGGTCCAAAAAGAATAAGGGGCTTGAAGCTCAGGCTCATGGCCCGCGACCCACGACAGCGCGCGCGTGTGTGCTTTGAACCAAATCCACAAGCATGTAGGTATTCACCCTTTTAAAAAACTTGGGTGCCCCAAGGGCCCAAAGCCATAAGTCCAACTTGTGATAAATATAGTGTGCAAATTTTGCCTCTTTATCCTATGTGGGATGGAGCATTTCTCATTTCCCACATTTTCTATTCTCCATACTATTTACTAGTATTAAGTGGCTAACTTTTAGCATTAATTTTTTATTCACCCGGAATTGGTTTTGAGAAATTCCAAATGTTATTCTCATCTACTCTCTCAGTAGAATTTTTACAAATAATTTAATTCTATTTTTCACTAATGGAAACCATTTAATTATTTGGTCAAAATAGGTCAATACCCATTTTACCAAAACAAAATTTCAACAGGATTTTGGCCCAAGCTAAAACTAAAATTTTAGCCCAAAACAATTTGTACTGATCTTGTTAAATTTTGGGCTCGGCCATACTAAAATTGGTCCAACCCATATTAAAAAAATATATTAAAACTTGGCAGCCTAACCAGAGGTAGTGGATGGAAAAGTTTGGTTTCTGGGTAGTCTTTAAATTTTATAATTGTGTTCATTACTGTAAAAAAAATAATAATAAACAGGTTTTTTTTAGCATCGTTCGTATTTAATAGAAAAGAGAATTGAATAAAAACATACTATAAGAATATAGTGCTTTTTATTTGCATAATAGAAATGAGAATATGAGATATTGTTTGCTTATATTTGTAAATTATAATTATTGGATTTTTAAATTTAAACAATATTTAAAAAAGTTGGACTCTATTAGACAACCATCATACCCTGAAAAACAAGTGAAGTTTAAAAAGTGTAGTTTGGATGTGATTAGAGAGAGTAGTCTAAGAACCCAAACCATAAAAGCAACCCCAACCAAATTACCACAAACCCCGTCCAAACCTTGATAAATACGCATATGCCCAGCACAACCATTCAAACATACCTCCCTCATGCCAACTCATCCCCAAACCCCACGTCCAAACTACCTCTCTTGCACAACCTGAAGCCTTTAAAGATGAGGGTCCCAGTCAAAAACAAACACAGATAAAACACTGAGTAGCGATTGGATAAGAAACAAAATTCATTTTCGTTCCGCTTGAGAAATTTTTTACACCAAACATATGATTGTTTATGAAAATTTTCAAAAAATATACTATTCTCTCACTTCCACTTTTTCTTATTTTTTCTATCACCAATCACATCTACACATTTTTTCCACAAAAACTAATCATTATTACACATTCTCCCACAAATTTCACTATTCATTCACTCACACATTTCTAACTACCAATCATTATTTTACTATTCTTAAATCAAATCAACTTTCATCATTACTTTTCCATCTCACATTCAATCACAATCTCAAAATTCATCTTTTTTCTTCTAAAATATTTTTTACCACTGTTCTCTAGCAAAATGAAAATTTTCAAAATGAAAGTATATCCAATCGCGCCCTGACACTTCCCACTCAACTCACCTCAGTTTCAAATCAAAACAATTCCCAAATTTCACACCTTAACCTGTCTGACCAACCCTCAATCCTACCAAAACCTAAGCTCAAAGCGCTAAAATTATTCGTAAAGGAGTTCATAATTCTTCTACATCAGCTGTCCAGGCACTTGGTAAGCGAAAGGTGGACGATGTAACTGATATGCAGGGTATTGAAGGTGAAATAAAATATGCAAGGGTGACGATGGAGATTGATAGTTCTGATTATGACGTACCAGCGGTGGAGGCTGTGACACAGCCCCGCCGATCACCATGAGAACACTATGTTGGAACTGTCGTGGGCTTGGGAACCCAGAGACAGTTCGAGCGCTGAAAAAGTTCCTATATACCGAATCCCCTGATATTGCTTTCCTAATCGAAACAAAAATGAAAAGCGAACAAATTAGGAAGATTAATTGGCGACATTGGGGTTTTTCGGGATGTTTTTCTGTTGATTGTCAAGGTGTTAGCCGAGCTCGCAGAGGTGGCCTCTGTATGCTTTGGAAAGATACTGTAGTTTTAAACCTCCAATCTTACTCTGAGCACCATATTACTTTTCATGGAAAGTTGCAACAATCAGATGACAAATGGCGATTTTGAGTATACGGATGGCGAACAAATAAAGAAAGATATGACCTGGCAGCTTATCAAGGATATTAGCCCGACGGATGATAGAGCGTGGTGTTGCTTCGGCGACTTCAATGAAATCATGTGGCCATCTGAAAAAATTGGAGGAACTTTCCGTCTCAACAGCTCAATGCAAAAATTGAGAGATATAAGCCAACAATGCGGGTTAAATGATGCTGGATTTAAGGGGCCGAGATTTACTTGGACAAATGGACAATGTGATAGACAGAATATTCAAGAGAGACTTGATCGGTTTTTAACAAATGATGAATGGTCACGACTATTTCCTTTCTCCGAGGTTACTCATTTGCATAGACTAAGATCCGATCACAGACCTATTATTTTAAGATCCGAGAATGAATATTTAGCTCCGAAGCCAGTGCCAAGAAGGCGTTAAAAGGTGTTTCGCTTTGAAAAGATGTGGATGCAACATCAAGATTGTGAGGAGATTGTCAGGAATGGCTGGGAAGTGTGTATGTAGGGAGAATTTAAAGACCGAACCCAACATTGTGGGGGAGCTTCTACAACAATGGCACAAAAAGGAATTTGGGTAGATTTCAAAGAAAATTGAAATACTCGGAAGAAATTGGATGGTTTCTGAGAATAAAGACCAAAGTAAACTGAATGTGCGAATGTCAAAATATGGAAAGGGATCTCGATCGCTTACTTAAAATGGAAGAGACGATGTGGTTCCAAAGATCAAGAGCTCTTTGGCTTAAAGAGGAGACAAATACATCATTCTTCCATCATAAAGCATCCCAACGCCAAAGAAGAAATCGAATTGACAAAATAAAGGATAATGATGGCGGTAGCATGATAATGAGGTAAAATAAGAGATATTTTTGTGTCGTATTACTCGATCTGTTTACATCGATTCCACTAGAAATCTACGGGGTTTTAGACGCGATAGAGTCTCGGGTCATAGGTGAAATGAATGAGCGGCTTACCAGCCCTTTCTCTGAAGAGGAGATACACAATGCACTATTCCAAATGCATCCCTCAAAATCTCCCAGACCAGACGGTATGCCCCCAATTTTCTTTCAAAAATTTTGGCATATTACACGTGTTTCTTTGGTTAAATCTGCTCTGGATATTCTTAACCATGGTGGTGATCCTTCTACTTTGAATGATACTTTTGTTGTTTTAATCCCCAAGGTCAAATCACCGGAATGCACTAAAGATTTTCGCCCTATTAGTCTTTGTAATGTGATTTTCCGTATTATAACAAAAGCAATGGCTAATAGATTAAAATCTCTTCTACCTGATATTATCTCTCCTTTTCAAAGTGTTTTTGTCCCTGGAAGACTAATAATTGACAACGCATTAACGGCCTTTGAGATTTTTCACCACATGAAAAAAAAGAAAACTAGGAGGAGAGGGATTATGGCGCTAAAATTAGATATGAGCAAGGCCTACGATAGGGTAGAGTGGGGGTTTCTCCGGGCTGTGATGGAAAAAATGGGTTTTCATAATAAGTGGTCAGATCTAGTAATGCGTTGTGTGTCAACTGTTTCATATTCACTGCTTATTAATGGAAAACCAACTGATAAGTTTTATCCCCAAAGGGGTCTTCGACAAGGAGACCCAATTTTGCCTTACTTATTTCTTTTATGTACAGAAGGTTTTTCCTCTTTATTAAGACAGGCAGAAGCACGGGGTGACATACACGGAGTGAAAGTGGCTCGTCAAGCACCATTTATCTCTCATTTGTTTTTTTGCCACAGATGACAACATTTTATTTTTTTCGAGCTAATATACGGAAGGAATAAAGATCGGAGAGATTATTCAAGCATATGAAGAAGCCTCTGGACAAAAGATCAATATGGAAAAATCAGAACTTTCTTCTAGTGGGAATGTGGATGAAGCGTGCAAAAAGGAAGTTGAGGAAAAACTTGGAGTCCGGGGTGTGGTGAAACATGAAAAATATCTCGGGACTACCTACGATGATTGGCGGTCGAAGAAATAAATTTTTGCTCTATACTCGAACGAGTCACTTCTAAATTGAAACGGTGGAAAGAGAGGTTGATGTCCAGAGCGGGTAAGGAAATCCTTATCAAAGCTGTAATACAGGCCATACCAACGTATACAATGAGTTGCTTTCTCTTGTCCGAATCGATTTGTAAGGATATGGAACGTCTTTGTAGCGTTTTTGGTGGGAGTAAAGAGGGAAAGCAGAAAATGTCACTGGGTCGCATGGCATAACATGACACCTCAAAAGATCGGGGTGGTTTGGGCTTGAGGAGAATTTAGAGCTTTTAATTTAGCAATGATTGAAAGCAATCTTTGTCAAGTTAATATTGAATCCTAACTCAATTGCAGGCCAGATTTTAAAAGCTCGATATTATCCTAATTCTGAATTTTTGCAAGCAAAAATTGGTTTTCAACCAAGCTACTTATGGCGTAGTATTTTAGAAGCTAGGAAGCTTGTTGCCGCTGGAATGGTATGGAGAATCGGTAATGGTAACAGAACGAATATCCGCGCAGATAGATGGATTGGAGTCAACAAATACCGCAAAGCATTGATGGTTAGTGATACAATCCGGATGGGGCCTCGGTGAATTTCACGATAAATGCAGCGACAAAACAAAGGGGACTTCCTCTTATTCGACAAGCCTTTACCCCAGAAGATGCAAATCTGATAATTAGCATGCCAATTTCGAACCACGATATGCAGGACAAAATTATATGGAGGTGCAACAAGTATGGCATGTATACAGTTAAATCAGCTTATCATCTTGTTGTTTCTCTATTTTCAGAAGTTTCACTACTCAGACCATCGTCAAGCACTATTAATCCTATGTGGAAAAAGTTGTGGCATGTGAATACTCTCCCCAAGGTTAAACACTTTCTATGGAGAGCCTGTAAGGATTCCCTACCTACTAAGGTGAATTTAGCGAGGCGAGGATGTGGAGGGGATATAACATGTGGATTATGTGGCGATGAAATGGAATCAGTAGCTCACACTCTCTTTCAATGTAATGTGACATCCAGAATTTGGTACGCAAGCCCCTTGAGAATAAATGTGTCATCCCAAGCTGCTACATCTTTTAAAACATTTTTCTGGAATAAATTGGAGTCATGCCTACGGGAGTATATATCACTCTTCAGTCTCATTGCTTGGTGCATTTGGAACAGACGAAACTCATTTTACTTCGATCAGGTTGCTTTTTGTAGTAAGTCCGTTCTTCAAAAAGCACTTAGCCTCTACATGGAAATTACAAACGTTGCTCCTGAGAAGACCCCTGTGACTAAACGGCAAAGACAGAATGGTGCATGCCTCCAACGGATTTACTCAAGCTCAACTCCGATCTTTGCGATGTATAAGGATGGTAAGCGCGGCTACGGTTGTGTGTTGCGAAATGATAGAGGTCTTGTGTTGATGGCCAAGTGTGAAAGTGCATTTCGATGGAGATAGTACCTTGGCAGAGGCATTAGCACTTCGTTGGGCATTGCTTCTTATGAGGCGACATGCCTATGATAAATTTCTTATTGAAGGTGACTGTCTACAGTTGATTAATGGGCTGAAAAACACATCAAAACTTGATTCGTATTGTGAGATGATCAAGGACGATATTATTGCTCTTATGGAGGCACTAAATTCTAAGCAGGTTGAATTTATTTTTAGAGAGGCTAATGGGGTTGCACACTCTTTAGCCCATTATTGTCAAGACTTTGATAGAGAGTTTGTCTGGTTTGGAAATGTTCCCAATTCTCTTGCTGCTATTGTAGCAAATGATGTAACCACTTCATCCATTACTTAATATATTGTTTTCTCCTTCAAAAAAAAAAAAAAAGAGAGAGTAGCCTAAAAAAAAATTAATATTTAGCTTATTGGGTTATCAAGCTAGTGCAATTTGTCAACTATCTGTTCTCAAATAGTAGAAATATGTAGGTATTTATATAGTTCCAAACTTCCAACAGAAGTTAACATGATATTATACGAAAACTTTGGGCCAAATTATTGGAATGTGGTAAATATCAAACCAAATTATCGAAATGAGGTAAAATTGGGGTACATTGACTATACAAGTATAGGCGCAATCACCAATTGCACCTGAAATTTCAGGTTGAATGGACTATCAAATGTTAGAGAACAACGATAACATTGAAATCTACTTTTATGCGCCTTTTTTCTAGTAGATTTATGTTGGAATTTGATTGCAAAATGGTTGTTGACCCGATTTTGATCAAATATTTAAGTGGTTTCCATTAGTGAAAAATGGAATTAAATTATTTGAAAAAATTCAACTAAGAGAGTAGATGAGAATAGCATTTAGAATTTCTAAAAACCAATCCCAGATGAATGAGAAATTAATACTAGAAGTTAGCCACTTAATACTAGAAAATGGTATGGAAAATGAAAATGTGGGGAAGGAGAAATACTCCATCTAAAGGAGGCAAAGATTGTTCACTTGATATATCCCAAGCTGAACTTTTGGGTTTAGGCCCTTAGGGGCACCTAAGTTTTAAAAGGGATGAGGACCTACATGCTTGTGGGTTTGGTTCAAAAGCACACACGCACACGCGCCGTTGCCGGTCGGCTCGGCCCGGCCCGAGTTTGGGTCCAGTCTTGGGTCGTGGGCCTAGGTTTGGGCTTGGACTTCAAGACTCTTATTCTTTTTGGACCAAAAACCTTTAAAATTAATAATTAATTAATTAACGGATTTCCTAGTGCTTCGCATCCAAGCATGGGAGGACACACGACCCGTGCGTCAAGACGAAGCAGAATGGCTTAAAAACTTCTTAGAGGATATTCCTTGTTGGGATAAGCATGTGTCTGTTGTTTTGACACATTGTGATAGTCAATTAACAATTGAAATGGCACAAAGTAGTATGTATAATGGTAAGTATAGACATATACGTCGAAGACACAATACCATTAGACAGTTGATTTCGAATGGGGTTATTTCGGTTGACTACGTGAAGTCAAAGGAAAACCTTGTGAATCTCTTACAAAAGGCATAGATCGAGATCAATTGTATAAGTTGTTAAGGGAATGGGTTTAAAATCCACAAATTAAAGAATGTTCATAAGCGGTAACCCAACCCCAGTGAATTAGAGATCCCAAGACCTTGGTTCAATGGGACAACTAAGTTATGAATGTTCGATTGAACACTTGGAAAATGTGTTAGCTCATTCTCCGAAACATCCAGTGATTGAGAACTGTTGAATGTGGTGAGGTTAAGTTTAAGACTTTTAATGATTCATATACCGAAATGTGGAGTATGGCGGATACTCTTCAATAGGAGATCACCTATATAAGTGAGAAGTAATGACCGCTTCAAAGAAATAGTTATGAGTCTAAGATATGGTCCAGAGGTCGAAATGGACACAACGTGAGAACAACAAGTGTTAGAATTGTTATTGTGTAAGTATTATTGTCTCAGTTTATACAAACGACTGAATGGTTCAAGACATCGCATGACTAAGTATCTAGTAAATCCGATAGTATTTTACTAAGGAAGGTTAAAATCCACAAGCTACCTATTCCTATGCAATAACAGTTCGCGGAGACTTTTAAGCGAATCTGAATACACGCATGCATTAATTTCATTCGTGTGGGGGATTGTTGGAATTTGGTGTCAAATGGGTGTTAACCTGATTTTGACCAAATATTTATGTGGTTTCCATTAGTGAAAAATGGAACTAAATTATTTGTAAAAATTCTACTAAGAGAGTAGATGAGAATAGCATTTAGAATTTCTCAAAACCAATTCCGGTTGAATGAGAAATTAATGCTAGAAATTAGTCACTTAATACTAGAAAATGGTATGGAAAATAGAAAATATGGGGAAGCAGAAATTCTCCATCCCACATAGGAAAAGGAGGAAAAGATTGCACACCTGATATATTCCAAGTTGGACTTATGTGTTTGGGCCTTGAGGGCACCCAAGTTTTTAAAGGGGTAAGGACCTACATGCTTGTGGGTTTGGTTCAAAAGCATACGTCTTGTGCCGCGCCCATAAATCTGCCCCGCAGTCCGGGTCCGGTCCTGGTCGTGGGCTTGGAGTGCAGGCTTGGGTTTCAAGGCCCTCATTCTTTTCGGACCAAAAACTTTTAAAATTAATAATTAATTAACGGATTTCGGCTTAAGTGCTTCGGATATAAGCGCGGAAGGACACGACCCGTCGTCCAGTCGTGCATCAAGGCGAATCTTGTTACGCGATTCGAAAGACGGCAGACGGCACGGGTCGTCGCGTCCAAGTCAAGACTTTGTCATTTAGTTCGCGTCGAGCATGGGCCGTGCGCCCAGGTTGTCGTCGATGCGAAAGGTTGAACAGATGCATGCATTCGTTTTTTTGTAAACATGTCTTTTTCGATCTAAAAGACATGATCATTCCATCTTGACACCTAATGCCTATAAAATAGAAGTCCTGAGATGAAATAACATACGAAACATACAAAAATCATCGGATAATAAACGGTCATTGCATTCGAGCATATTGACACCTGTTCTAAAGCCTGAAAGTCTCAAACTCTTTTGATGTTCGTTGTAGTTCCGATTTTTGCAAATGCTGCTAAATTAGAATAGTAAAGTCGTTGTACCTTAGAGACGGCGCCGGAACCGTAAGCCCTTTGTATACAGGGCATTTTTTGTCTTATGGAGACTGAATCTAATTCAGGCCTCGACTATCCATATATATCCAAACACTAGCCATTTTCTTAAACAGTAAAACCTCCATATATTTTTACCCTACAACCGCAAGATGAAAAGTAGCCATTTTCTCATTCACTCTGATGGTTGTTGCTCCTGTTCACGGCAAAAAGCCGCCCAAGTTCTCTGGCGTTAAATTCAAGCGCTGGCAAAAAAAGATGCTATTCTACCTAACGACTTTGGGTCTATCCCCTTTTCTTAAGGAGGACCCCCCTACCGTTGGTGATGAAGAGATCGACAACCAACGGAGTATCGCTGTGGATGCTTGGCATAACAATGATTTTCTCTGACGAAACTATGTTTTGGACGGACTAGAAGACACCCTCTACAACGTCTATAGTTCATCCGAAACATCCAAAGAATTATGGGATTCTTTGTAGAAGAAGTACAAGACGGAAGATGCCGGCCCAAAGAAATTTATTGTCGGCAAATTTCTCGAATACAAGATGGTTGACACCAAGACAGTGATCAACCTGTTAGTCCAAGTGGCTACGATAATCTAGAGGGGGGGTGAATAGATTATCTCGGTTTTTCAGATTTTGCCCTCTTTTTCGAATAATCAACCAAAGACGAGAATGTAAATGCGGAAATAAAACAACACTCGTCGATTTAAAGAGGTTCAACCCACCTAGGGCCTAATCCTCTACCACCCCAGTATCTCCGGGATGGATTTCAAAAAGAAAGAAAAGATTTTATTAATTTACCAAAAATTAATACAACACCTTGAGGATTACCACAATCCTCCTTCACCACTTTGAGGATTACCACAACCTCTTACACCACCTTGAGGATTACCACAACCCTCTTACAACACCTTGAGGATTACCACAATCCTCTTATAACACCTTTGAAGATTACCACAACCTTCAAACACCTATCACCTAGATCACCCAAGTGTATTCTTACCACAAGAATACTCACAAGGATGTCTTGTGTTGAATGATGACCAAAATCAAGATTACAACTCAATAATGATTGATACAATATGAGTACAAATGTAATCAAGAATTGAAAGCCTAGACCTCAAATTTGTGCAAGTGAAAGTGCTTAGGCTAATACAACAAGATATATGAAAGTGTTTGCTTTGTATGCTCTTTGCTTGTATATTGTGTTGTATCTTGTTGTTTGAATGAAGCCTCTATTTATAGGAGGGTCTTGGCTTTGATTTCCGGACATTGGCTCCTCCTTGGGAGTGATTTGCTTTGCAAAAGAAACCATTTAAAATCATCAATATAGTCATAGAAATCAATCCCACAAAATAGGGAAAAGTCATGCAAAAACGCAAGCGGATAGTTCTTTGTCAAACATGGGGTTCGACCGGTCGCTGAGAGATAAGATTGAAATTGAATTCTGCGAATTTTTACACAGGGGACCGTCGAAGGGGGTGCGACCGGTCGCCTCACCATGACCGGTTGCCGCTTGCGTTTTCACGAAACAGAAGTGCGGAACAAAAATCCAACTTGCGTGCAATTCGCCCACCGGTCGACCGGTCGACCACACCCGATGCCGCCCACCCTGGTCGACCCGGTCGCCCTGCCCTTTTTCTTACGTCCCATTTTCTGTTTCAAAACTCAACTCAGTGTACGGGTTGCCCTATAGGGCGGCCGTCGAGCTGAAACAAAAGTGTTGTCAATTTTAAATCGAATATTAACTACAAGAAATACTCCAAAAATAGTAAAAACATTTTAGAGCGATCGGAAGTATTGGGACAACATTTAGGGACATTGTTTTGGTATGAAAACTCATTTGAACAAAATCATCAAAATCATGATAAAAACATTTATCTAACAAACTCCCCCTTTTTGATGATTACAAACCAAAACAATTTTCAAGAGGACGATTTCGAAAAACAAAATAATTTTCCGGTTTAAGAGTAAACTATCCGTTTAAAAACATTTTACAAAAGCTCCCCCTATCAATAAGCACATTAAGAAGAAATATTGCATAAGCTAGAAGCACAAGCTTTAACAAAATAAACAATAACTACATGAGCTTAGAAGCTCCCCCTGTCACAAATACTTAATGTCCATGCAAACAAGTCCATAAAACAACCATTGGACTAAGTTTACTTCACAACTTATGGCCTAAACAAGCCATAGCTTATAGCTTCTATTTCGAGCTTTTATTAGCTTCTTTGAGCTAACGAGCCATTTTCCTGTTTCTCCCCCTTTGGAATCATCAAAAAGAATGTGAGGACAATAAAAACATCATACAAATATATCAAAGTGCGCCAAAGAGACGATTTATCAACCATTGAGCAATTTTAGGCTTAAAAACCAAGGAAAATGGGAGAAATGTATCATGAAGAGTTCATACGCTCGTTTTATTTCCCAAAACATGATTTCAAAGAGTATAGAAGACTTTTGGAAGCGAGAGAATCATGTAGAAGTTGAAATTTTCATTGAAACATTGCATCGAACACATTGTGGGCGTGAAAAATAAAAAGAGTTGTATAAAACCCTTGTAAATGAATCAAGCCAAAAATTTTTATCACCAAATCATACCAATCATCATACAATACAGCATAACAACTAAGCTCATCATGATCATAAAATAATTTCATCAAGTAATATACAAGAAAGGCCATAAACTCAAGGGTTCAACCCAATTGAGCAAAGTAAGGAAAATTCTTACCATTTGATCGGAAAAGATGAGCAATGATGATGATAAACATGCTATATAAGGTCCAAGAGATAAATGGAATGCATAAAAATCAATTTTGAGTGACAATAGTGTGCATTTGGCAAAGGGGACGAAAAATGGCCAAAATGAGTGAACATGTCTAATGCTGAAGACAGAAAGATTTTAAACCAGAAAATGGCTTAGGGCGACCGGTCGTGGTTGAGGGCGACCGGTCGACGTTGAGGGCGACCGGTTGCCCTCAACCTCTTCATTATTTGTTTGACAAAATTTTCAAAATCCGAATTTTCAACCAAAAATCCGATTTTTCGCCCCTAAATTTTAAAAACATGCAAAATGCAAACGTAGACCTCATTCAATATGCATTATGCCTAACCGAGCTCGTATTGATGCAAAAGTCTCGGAAGTTAGCGGTTTTGTAAAAATGTCCGCTAATTGATCTTGAGATGGCACAAACGATATCTCAATTTTTCGTTTTGAAACACAATCCCTTAGAAAATGATGTCGAATCTCAATATGTTTAGTACGGTTATGATGAACCGGGTTTTGAGCAATATTTATAGCGGATACATTATCACAAAAGATAGGTACGTTTTCAAAAGAGCATTTGTAATCCGCTAAGGTTTGTTTCATCCAAAGAAGTTGAGTACAACAAAATGCGGCGGAAATATATTCGGCCCGGCCGTTGAAAGAGAAACACGATTTTGCTTCTTTGAAAACCAAGAAACTAGGCAATCGCCTAAAAATTGACATGATCCGGAAGTACTTTTCCGATCATCAATATTACCCGCATAGTCGAATCACTATAACCTTTAAGAGAAAAGATTTCATTCTTTGGATAAAATAAACCATATTGAATAGTGCCTTTCAAATATCGAAAAATCCGTTTAACGGCACTCATATGAGATTCTTTTGGATTGCTTTGAAAACGAGCACATAGGCATACGGCATGAAGAATGTCCGGTCTACTAGCGGTTAAATAAAGTAAACTACCAATCATACCTCGATACTTGGATTCATCAACCGCTTTGCCTTTTTCATCTTTGTCAATTTTGACATTGGTTGCCATAAGTCGAGGCGGTTCTTCCTTCTTCAATGCCGAACTTCTTCAAAAGTTCTTTTGTATACTTAGATTGCGAAATATAAATACCTTCTTGGCATTGCTTAATTTGAAGTCCAAGGAAGAAGTTTAGCTCCCCATCATACTCATCTCGAATTCACCTTGCATTAACTTGGAGAATTTCTTGCACAAAGATTCATTAGTAGCACCAAAGATAATATCATCAACATAAATTTGCACAAGTAAACAATCTTGCCCTTTTTCAAAAACAAAGAGTGTAGTATCAACTTTACCTCTTGTAAAACCATTTTGCAAAAGAAAAGAGCTAAGTCTATCATACCATGCACGGGGTGCTTGTTTTAAACCATACAAAGCCTTTTTAAGTTTATAAACATCATTAGGCCTAGAAAAATTTTCAAACCCCGGAGGTTGTTTTACATAGACTTCTTCTTGAATAATACCATTTAAGAAAGCGGATTTAACATCCATTTGGTAAAGTTTGAAATTTTTGAAACAAGAATAGGCAAGTAAAATACGAATAGCTTCTAAACGTGCTCTGGTGCAAAAGTTTCATCATAGTCAATACCTTCTTCTTGACAATATCCTTGAGCTACTAACCTTGCCTTATTTCGAACAATGTTGCCTTGATCATCAAGTTTGTTCCGGAATACCCATTTTGTACCAATAATTGTTTGAGATGGAGGACAAGGTACTAATTCCCATACATCATTTCTTTCAAATTGATTCAACTCCTCTTGCATTTCCAAAAACCAATCTTCATCCTCAATAGCTTCCTTAGCATTTTTAGGCTCTTTTTGAGAAATAAGAGCTTTCTCGGCAAAATTCCTTCGAGTCATTACTTTATCAAGAGGATCACCAATAATAAGATCTTTTGGGTGATCTCCCTTAAATTTCAATGCAACGGAAGATCCGAGATATCACCTCTATCTTCTTGAGGACCATTTGAAGTGGACGGTTGATCATTTGATGTAGACGGTTGATTATCAATTTGAACAATTTGTTCAATAATATCTTCCTCATCACTTTCATCATTAGGAATTCTTTCAACTCCCGAAGCTTCATTGAATTTAACATGGATGGATTCTTCAACAACTCCACTAGTCTTATTGTAAACCCGATATGCTTTGCTTTTTGTTGAATATCCCATAAATATCCCTTCATCGGCCTTAGGATCAAGTTTGTCCAATTGATCCTTAGTATTCAAAATAAAGCACTTACATCCAAATATTTTGAAATAACTAATATTTGGAGTTCTTCCTTTCCAAAGCTCATATGGAGTTTTATTCATTTTAGGACGAATATAAACTCGATTAATGACATGGCAAAAGCGGTACTTACGGCTTGGCCCAAAAATATTTTGGAAGAGAAAATTCATTGAGCATGGACCGACTCATTTCTTGTAACGTCCGATTCTTCCTTTCGGCTACACCATTTTGTTGAGGTGTCCTTGGAGCCGAAAAATTATGTGCATATCCCTTGGTTTCACAAAAGACTCTAAATTCACCATCAAATTCTCCACCTCGATCACTTGAATAGACTTAATAGTATCTTCCTTTTCATTCTCAATAAGTCTACACAACTTAACAAACTCATTAACGGCATCGCTTTTATTAAAGAAAAAGTGCCCAAGTATATCTAGAGAAATCATCGACAATAACAAAGGTGTAATGTTTTCCACTTAGACTAGCCGTACCAATATCCCCATACAAATCAAGGTGAAGCAATTGTAGGGGTTTGGTAGTGGAAATTTCATTTTTGGGCTTAAAACTACTCTTAACTAATTTGTTCTTTTGACAAGTGTCACATAAGCCAAGATTTTCAAAATTCAATTTGGGTAGTCCTTTTACATGTTGGTTTTTGTAAATATTTTTCAAATTTTTGTATCCAACATGTCCGAGTCGCCTATGCCATAAACTCGTTAAATCATTATTGGCGACAAGACAAGAAACATTTTGACTAACCAAATCACTAGTACAAATTTTGTAAAGATTGCCTTTTCTATTTGCTTCACAAATAATATTACCATTTTTAAGAATAAGGCATTTTTCTTTATTAAAAGAAACATCATAATTTGAATCACAAAGTTGGCTAACACTTATCAAATTAAACTTAAGCCCTTCTACTAAAAGAACATTACAAAGAGAGAAAGAAGAGTTACCAATTTCTCCATTTCCAAGAATTTTTCCTTTGCCATTGCCGAACATGACCATACCCTCTTCTTGGAGCTTGATGTTGGTAAAAAGCTCTCTCCTCCCGGTCATATGGCGTGAACATCCGCTGTCCACGAGCCATTTCGAATCCTCCATGGTTGTTATAGCCCCTATTACCTACAAAATCATTTCTTTTAGGTACCCTATAATTTTGGGGTCCATGGGGTTAGTTTTGAGACCTTTGGGTCTCCAAATATAACTAGAGCTATTTCTCAATTTGCAATTATTAGCATAATGTCCAATTTTGCCACAATAAAAACAAGTAGGAGTATGAGAGCTACTAGCACGTATGAAAGTCGACCTTGGTTATTTTTCTTAAAGACTTTTGAAATGGTTTGTAACCAAGTCCTTGTTTTGAATGCTCACCTCTTTGTGCATCTAAAATTTTAGTAACCTTATCCGTGCTTAAATTAAAACGATGCACATCCTTTTTCAAATTATCAATATCATTAGTGAGCATTTGTTTCTCGGTTTCAAGAGTTTGAATTTGAGTAAGGGTAATAGCATGAACATGATCAAGAGTCTCATAAGATGTAAATAATTTATCCTTTTCTATTTTAAGCTCTTTATGCTCCTTCTTTAAACTCTTGTATTTAACAATCAATTTTTGAAATTCATTTTGCAACTCATCAAAATCACATTGCAATTCATCAACTAAGGAGGAGGTAGAGGAGTTAGAGCGTACCTCATTATTTTCATCGTCTATAGCCATAGCCATAAGACCATGTTCGGTTTCACCTTCCTCGTCGGATGTCTCGAGTAGCTCATCCCAAGTTTTGACATTCGCATTTAGAGCCTTCTTTTTCGGAAAAGGTTTCTTTTTCTTTTGCTCCTCTTCATCGAGCTTTGGGCAATCGGCAATGAAGTGCCCGGGTTTTCCGCATTTAAAGCAAGCATTATCTCTTGGTTTTCTTGCTTTATTTTTATTCACAAATTTTGCAAATTTTTCGAACAAGTCGGCCGTCTCCTCATCATCATCATCATTATCATAGTATGCATTATTAGAAGAGGAAGCAAGACCTTTAGGAATATTTTGCATACCCGGTTGATTGATGGTTGGTTTGGTATTTTTCCTCTCCTTGAGATAGACTTCATAGATGAGGAGGTTCCCGATGATGAGCTCGTCAAACTTGAGTGTCTCAAGATTTTGTGCTTCCGTGATTGCCGTCACCTTTTTCGGACCATGAGCCGGAAGAGCATTCAATACCTTAGTCACTTTGTCTTCTTCGGAGATGACTTTACCGAGGGCCACAAGAGGATTGACAATGTTGTCAAGCTTTCCACCATCTTGGAGATGCTTTCACCATCATACATGTTAAAGTTTTCAAAGTCTTTAACAAGCATGGTCTTTCTAGCTTGCTTGACCTTCTTTGTCCCTTCATATATAGTCTCCAATTTTTCCCAAACCTCATGTGCCGACCTTATGCCTCGTATGCGATTGTACTCGGTGGCGGTAAGTGAGCAATGCAAAATATTTAAGGCCTTACCGTTTAGAGAGAAAGCCTTCTTATCATTTTCATCGAACTCCTTGAAAGGTTTAGGAGTCGAGGTGCCATCCTCCATTTTTTTCGTTGGTTGATCAACTCCTTCAATAACCACATTCCATATGTCAAATCCGCACCCTTGTAGAAAGCACTCCATACGGTCTTTCCAAAATGCGTAGTTGTTGGCGTCGAACAATGGTGGCTTGTTGGTGGAGGCGCCGGTGGTGAGATAAGCGTCATTCGTAGCCATGGATCTTTCCTCTTTACTCGGGCAGCTAGCCAAAGAGTTTGGCTCGATACCACTTGTTAGTCAAGTGGCTACGATAATCTAGAGGGGGTGAATAGATTATCTCGGTTTTTCATTTTGCCCTCTTTTTGAATAATCAACCAAAGACGAGAATGTAAATGCGGAAATAAAACAACACTCGTCGATTTAAAGAGGTTCAACCCACCTAGGGCCTAATCCTCTACCACCCCAAAGTATCTCCTGGGATGGATTTCAAAAAGAAAGAAAAGATTTTATTAATTTACCAAAAATTAATACAACACCTTGAGGATTACCACAATCCTCCTTCACCACTTTGAGGATTACCACAACCCTCTTACACCACCTTGAGGATTACCACAACCCTCTTACAACACCTTGAGGATTACCACAATCCTCTTATAACACCTTTGAAGATTACCACAACCTTCAAACACCTATCACCTAGATCACCCAAGTGTATTCTTACCACAAGAATACTCACAAGGATGTCTTGTGTTGAATGATGACCAAAATCAAGATTACAACTCAATAATGATTGATACAATATGAGTACAAATGTAATCAAGAATTGAAAGTCTAGACCTCAAATTTGTGCAAGTGAAAGTGCTTAGGCTAATACAACAAGATATATGAAAGTGTTTGCTTTGTATGCTCTTTGCTTGTATATTGTGTTGTATCTTGTTGTTTGAATGAAGCCTCTATTTATAGGAGAGGTCTTGGCTTTGATTTCAGGACATTGGCTCCTCCTTGGGGAGTGATTTGCTTTAAAAAAACCATTTAAAATCATCAATATAGCTGTTAAAATCAATCCCACAAAATAGGGAAAAGTCATGCAAAACGCACGGATAGTTTCTTTCATCAAACATGGGTTCGACCGTCGCGCAGAGATAAGATTGAAATTGAATTCTACGAATTTTTACACGGGGGGACCGGTCGAAGGGGGTGCGGCCGTCGCCTCACCTGTGACCTTGCCCTTGACGTTTTTACGAAACAGAGAAGTCGGAACAAAAATCCAACTTGCGGTGCAGGTCGCCCACCGGTCGACCGGTCGACCCACACCCGGTCGCCCACTTGGTCGACCAGGTCCGCCCGCTTTTTTTTCTTACGTCCCATTTTCTCGTTTCAAAACTCAACTCAGTGCGGGTTGCCCTATAGGGCGGCCCGGTCGAAACTGAAACAAAAGTGTTGTCCAATTTTAAATCGAATATTAACTACAAGAAATACTCCAAAAAATAGTAAAAACATTTTAGAACGATCGGAAGTATTGGGACAACATTTAGGGACATTGTTTTGGTATGAAAACTCATTTGAACAAAATCATCAAAATCATGATAAAAACATTTATCTAACACAACCAAGTTCAAGGGATTCAGATCATACTTCATGACTTAGTATTTGAAGGGATGATTCTGAACGAGTTCTTTCAAGTGGCTGCAATAATCGAAAAATTGTCGCCATTTGGAAGGATTTTAAGAATTACCTCAAGCACAAGCGTAAAGAGATGGGGCTTGAGGATTTGATTGTTCAGCTTTGGATTGAGGAAGACAACTAAAAATCAGAAGTAGAATCCAGTAAGTCTGGAATAGAGGCTAAGGTCATTCTTGTTGAATCGAGCACTAGCAAGAAACGCGAGCACTCCAGGAAAGACAAGGAAAAGGCCAAAATATTCAAGGGAAATTGCTACAACTGTGGCAAACTGAACCACATGGCCAAGGATTATCGACACCCGAAAAATGGCAATCAGGGTGGCAACCAACTAGCTAATGTGACGGAGGACAAGTCGGTTCCAATCGACATGTCGGAGCTCGATCTCTCCGCTATTGTGTTTGAAGCCAATATAGTGGATAACCCAAGGAAGTGGTGGATAGATACCAGGGCTACTTGTCACATTTGTGCCGACAAGGAGATGATCTCCTACTACACTCCAATAAATAGAATGAAGCTTTTCATGGGAAAATCTTCGACTTCCAACATCGTGGGGCTTGGAAAGGTTGTGCTCAAGATGACTTCCGGAAAGGAGCTTACGCTTGTAGATGTGTTGCATGTCCCGGACATCCGCAAGAATTTGGTTTCCGGTCATTTGCTTAGTAAGGTCGAGTTTAGACTAGTGTTTGAGTCCGACAAGTTTGTAATGACCAAGAATGGTTAGTTTATGTGTAAAGGCTACGTTGATAAGGGGTTTTTTAAGATGTCTGTAATGTCTGTTTTCCGCCAAGAGGCGAAGAATAAAAACGTTACTTCTGTTTACTTGTTGGATTGTTTTAATTTATGGCATGATAGATTAGAACATATAAACTTCAACACTATTAAAAGGTTAGTGAATCTTGAATTAATACCTACGTTTAAAACCGATTCACAATACAAATGCGAAATATATGTTGAAGCAAAGTTGACCAAAACATCGTTTCATTTGGTAATGAGAAGTACCAAACCACTCGAGTTAATTGATACAGTTGTGTGTGATTTAAAACTTGTGCAAACTCGAGGTGGGAAAAAGTACTTCATAACATTTATAGACGATTGCACAAGATATTGCTATGTATTTCTTTTGAAAAACAAAGATGAAGCTTTAGTAGCTTTTAAGACTTATAAGAATGAAGTTGAAAATCAACTTAATTTGAAAATTAAGATGATTCCAAGTGATAGATGCGAAGAGTATGTTGCTCCGTTTGACGAATTTTGCTCAGAAGTGGGTATAATTCATCAAATGATTGCTCCCTACTCACCTCAATCAAATGGAATTGCATAACACAAAAATCGTACTCTTAAGGAGATGATGAATTCAATGTTGTTAAGTTCTGACTTACCCCAAAACTTGTGGGGGAAAGCCATACTTTCTGCAAACTACATTCTTAATAAGATCCCACGCAAAGGTAAAAACGAAACTCCATATGAGTTAATGAAGAGACGTAAACCGTCATATAAATACCTCAAAGTGTGGGGGTGTTTGACTAAAGTCGAAGTACCTAATCCAAAACAAGTTAGAATCGGTCCGAAGACGATCGGTTGCGCTTTCATTAGATATGCTAACAATAGTAGTGCATATCGGTTTTTAGTGCACAAGTCAGTTATTCCTGATATAAATGAAGGTATGATCATTGAATCAAGGAATGTTTTGTTCTTCGAGAATATCTTTCCGAACAAAGAAAGAAAAGAATAAAGTTCGAGTAAACAAACTTATGAAATTGCAAGGTTACCTCAATTTGATGATGAAGATGAACCAAGACGCAGTAAAAGGACAAAAATAGCTAAGTCTTTTGGTCCTGATTTTCTAACTTATATATTAGAAAACGAACCAAGAACTATTCAAGAAGTGTTGTCTAGTCCAGAAGATCCTCTCTGGAAAGAAGCTATCAATAATGAGACAGATTCCATCAAGCAAAATCACACTTGGGAGTTAGTTGATCTCCCACCGGGTTGCAAATCTTTGGGAAGCAAGTGGATCCTTAAAAGGAAGTATAAAGCAAATGGATCTATAGACAAGTATAAAGCTCGTTTGGTAGCTAAAGGGTTTAGACAAAAAGAGGGATATGACTTCTTCGATACATATTCTCTTGTTACGAGGATTACGTCCATCGTGTTCTAATTGCGATTACGATTTTGCATAACCTTAAGATACATCAAATGGACGTTAAGACTGTCTTCTTGAATGGTGAGCTTGAAGAGAGATCTATATGGAACAACCCAAGGGTACGTAGCACCCGATCAAGAGCAAAAGGTGTGTAAACTTTGTCAAGTCACTTTAAGTACTAAAACAAGCACTAAGCAATGGCATGAAAAGTTTGACTCAACTATGAAGTCAAACGGTTTCAAGATCAATGAATGTGACAAGTGTGTCTACATTAAAGGTACTACAAGTGATTACGTCATAGTATGCATTTATGTAGATGATATGTTGATTATGGGTAGTAGTCATGATATAATCGTGAATACTAAGAGCATGTTAAAGAATAACTTTGATATGAAAGATATGGGATTATCTAATGTTATAATAGGGATTAAAATCTCTAGAACTTCAGATAGAATTGTCTTGTCACAATCCCATTATGTCGAAAGCATACTTAGAAAGTTTAATGCTTTTGATAGTCCTCCGGCTAAGACACTTGTAGATCTAAGTCTACACTTGGCCAAGAGTAGAGGCGAACCAGTTTCTCAGCTGGAATATGTAATGGTAATTGGCAGTCTGATGCACTTAACGAATTGTACACGACCAGACATTGCATATTCAGTGAGTAAGATAAGTAGGTTCACAAGGTTAAGACCAAAAATTGGTTATATATTTGGCCAAGTGAAAAACTTGTTTTA
Organism: Rehmannia glutinosa; assembly: GCA_016081115.2. Classification (NCBI taxonomy): domain Eukaryota; kingdom Viridiplantae; phylum Streptophyta; class Magnoliopsida; order Lamiales; family Orobanchaceae; genus Rehmannia; species Rehmannia glutinosa. Next base: position 7,120,869 of record CM071924.1, read on the forward strand.
GTCGTAATTCGTAAAGAGGTGGCCGGATTTTATCTCTTTAATAATGAGGATTTTGGTTTCCTTTTATAAGGTTAGTTCAATCAGTTTCCCACTCCAATTCAATCTTCTATCTAACCTAGAATTCATAATTCTAGATAGACTCAAACTCTAATTAATAATTATCCAACATAATTATCAACTAAATTAATAATTATATTAATATCACAAATATCTTATATTTATTTAATTTCCAGTACAGTCAAAACTGTAGAATATCAGATATTCCCGGAATTTACTGATATTAATATATTAGCCCAAATATTTTGGAAAACTCTTTTCCATAAACCCTTAGGAACTGGAAATATTATTTCTAACTCGTTTACTCTAGGAAGGCGAACCGGGGACCATGAACCTATAATTATAAGCTCCAATAAATCGAATAAATATTTAACTCTTTAATTAATATATTCGGCTTATTAATTCCGATATTACTCCACTATAAATTCGGAATTGCACTCTTATAATCATAGAATATCTTACTCTACGAATTGAGCAGTCCATTGATATAATCATTACATATAAATTAATCCTCAATAGACAATTCGTAATTGAAACTAGGTAGTATCCGTTAAACCTCTTCAATTACCTCTTATCCTCATTTACCATTAATTCACTAGCGAATGGCTAATTTATAATTAGATTATAAATTAGAGATCTCAAACCATTCAGTTCCAGAATTAACAAATGAGAGAATCGTCTTTCTACTTATTACAAGAAGGAATGGATTCCATATCTGTGAATTTATATTCCCAGCTATTTAATTCAAATGTGAATCTAAAATGCATGCATGTGTTGGGAATATCGTAGGACAAACTTAAACGAGCAAATTAAGAATCACATAGAAATAAACAGGAGTCTATAATCACTCAGGATTAAGATTTATCCATATATGATCATATAGTGATTTAATTTGATTTTCCATTTCTACAACGGAATTTGTATGAAAAATTCAAATTAAATCGGTCCAAGACCTATATGATCAAATCATATATAAATGCCCCCACTAAGATGTCTCCATATCGACGGTCCGGATAAGACACTCATATTCAAAATGTTTTGGGCCGCATTAATGATGTTTTAATTAAAGATCTCATACTTTAATTAATTTCATCACGGACTTAATTTTAGTTTATTACTCATAATCTTAATCATCTTGTATATAACTCTTATATACTAAGATTATGGTTACAATAAATAAACTAGGGATTTTCATGATGTTCAAAAAATTCAACAATATGCAAAATAGTTCGAAAATAAATATCGCATTTATTAATAATCAAAAAAATAATTCACAATTGCTTTAAGGGCATTATCCCTAACAATAGATGTGTACCCCTAACAATAGATGTGTACCGAAGCAGAGCCGTCCCTGGGGCGGTCGGGGCGGCGCCGCCGCACAGGGCCCCCCTCCGGCGAGGGCCCCCGCCCCCAGGATTTTTTTTAAAATTGTTTTTGTATAGATATATGTAAAATAAAGACTACCAAATTAACATGTAAGCGGCCTGGTTCAGTGGTCATCACACTCCTTTTCAAATGTAGTGGTCACGGGTTCTCTCCCAGTTTGACACCAAATTGGGCTCTCTTTTCAAAATTCTTTTTCCCTTTTTTGTCCCCCAACCAAGGCTATTAGGCTACCCCCGATTCACCTTCTTTCAATTCATTTTTTTAATACAAAAACCAAATTACTACTCAAAAGCCCCCAAAAATTAAAGTCATCAACCAATATTTATTTTTGGTAGGAAATATTCATCTTTAGTTGTTATATTTTAACCATTAGCACGAATTGTGTCAATGTTTTTTTTAGAAATCTAAAGGTTTTTTCTCAATTTTGTTTTTAAATTTTAGGGATAATTACTAAAAAAACTTTTGAGGTTCAGGCTAATTACAAAAAAATCCATATATTTTTAAAAATTACAAAAACCCCCTTTGATTATGTCTTACAGTTTTCCCTTCATAATAAAAAAATATTGCAAAACCCCACTTGATCTTTATAAAAATATACAATTATACATTTAAATTACTACTCAAAAGCCCCCCAAAAATTAAAGTCATCAACCAATATTTATTTTTGGTAAGAAATATTCATCTTTAGTTGTTATATTTTAACCATTAGCACGAATTGTGTCAATGTTTATTTTAGAAATCTAAAGGGTTTTTTCTCAAAATTGATTTTTTAAATTTTAGGGATAATTACAAAAAAACTTTTGAAGTTCAGGCTAATTACAAAAAAATCCTATATTTTTAAAAATTACAAAAAAACCCTTTGATTATGTCTTACAGTTTTCCCTTCATAATAAAAAAAATATTGCAAAACCCCACTTGATCTTTATAAAAATATACAATTATATACTTTAATTTAAGACAAAAATAAACTTGAGATTTTTTTGGTAATTTTAAAACATATCTTGATTTTTCTGTAATTAGTCCAAATCTCATGGGTGTTTTTGTAATTATCCCTAAATTTTAAGATATATTTAGATTTTGTTTGATTTTCACCGCTAACAAAAATTTTATTTACATTTATTCTTTTATTCTTTCAGGTTTTATTTTATATGAATAAAGAGAGCCATTTTTTTCGGCACCAGGTCCTTTAAAACATAGGAATGGCCCTGTACCGAAGTCTTGAAAGATGAACCTTTGGAAGGCTCTTCTTTCTTCCGCGACATCTCTTTTGATTCCTTACACTTCATGAAATATTGGTTGCAGTGCCTTTGGAACTCTTTTTTTCAGTCACTTAACTTTTTCAAGAATCCTTCTTCTCTAAGGGATTTCAGACTGTCTAATAAAAGGTCGTTGCACAACCAGGGCCGTGTCAAGACAATATGGGGCCTGAGACAAGGTCCTTAATATAATAGACCTAAATAAGAAACGTATTAATGGGAAGTATATAAAAGATTTTGTTTTTGCTTTTTTAAGTGCAAAATTATATATTAAAGTTTTATACTCAAGATATTATAATATACTATTTTTAATAAATAATATACATTATTCATTTAATCTATCTTGGGACACAATTGATCTTAAAGAATTTTAATAACTTTAACTTTGAAAAAGCTTCTTTCAGTAGAAGCAAATGTCACAAATATGGTTAATAATATTCTATACACAATATGCGTATTTGAAAAGGCTTCTTTCAGCAAAGACAATTGTTACAAGTATTTTATATAGTTTAATACCTTAATTAGAGTCTTACTTTATGTGTTCAAAGTTTCTTTTAACACTTGTGATATGACCAAATAAAATTTAAATTTGGATTAATATATTAAAAAGATGAAAATATAAAACTTGGAGAAAATTCAATTTGTGTCGTTTCTTTTCGGTGGCTAATGAGTATAATTTTATTATGTGATATTTTTAATAGATAGTAGAGATGTTACCAAAAAGATAGTAGAAATGATGTATAGATTCATGGTGGTCCTAGGGGGACTATTGCCCCCCCAAAAAAAAAATAAAAAAATTTCCAACATTTTATTTTTCGCCCTAAAATTTTCAAAAAAAAAAAAATTTGCCCTCCCAAAATTTTGATAAAAACTTCAAATAGTTGTCATTTGCAATATAAAACTCCATTAGTTATGGTTAATATATCAGTATTGTTTTTCATTGTTTAAATTTATAAACTCGGTCCGTTTTTCGCCCTCCCAAAATTAAAATCATGTGTTCGCCGCTGTATAGATTGCTTATGATATAATATTAGACTATTAGATTTATATAAAATCTTATTGAATATTTACACGTTAATTACACACCAACTAATCCCTACTTTTTAGGCCTTTATTTATCTAATAAACAAGAATTGAAATGTTAATTATATTTTTTAATTTATAAAGTAATTAAAGAAATTAATTATCTCTTATTTTCTAGACACTTAATTGTGTCTACCATTTTCATGTTGCAGATCACTTTGTAATTTTTAATCCCATTATTTATGCACACAATCTTTGAATGTTGGAAACAAAATTAACATTACTCTTTATATATATATATATATATATGTGTGTGTGTGTGTGTTATATAAATAAAATTAGGGGCCCCAAAAAAATTGGGGGTCCGAGGCAATTGCCTAAATGGTCAAAGCATACCACACGGCCCTATGTACAACCACTTGATACATGTCCAGCAGTGGCATGTGCGTATAAGTTCATCTTCATTTTAAAGGGGGAGTGGATTTGAGGTTGAGGGGCCAGTGTCAATTATGCTTTATTGAGCATGAGATAAACTGATGATGCCTAACACTAGCTCTTTGTTGGGGCGACTAGTGAGAATCATATGCTGGCAATGGCATTAACATGTCCAACTTGCATGTGTTGTAACTGAAATAAATTTTGTATATGAATGAAATTCAAGTACAGATCAATTATCACCTCATAGTTTTTAACTTTATGTGCACGGGCCACAACAGTGACTTGCATGAAAGAGTAATGGCCTGTTCAAAGCTGTAACCTCCACTTAAAGTCTGTGCGAAGTTTCATATTACGATGGTGTTTGGCTAAACATATTTAAAAGGTCTTATAAGCTCCTACAACATGCTTGATGTTTAAATTAGTCCTTGAATGATGGAGCTTTTAAGATGTTAGTGATTAGTGATGAAAGTTTGTAATAAAATTGCCAAAATTTAAATAAGATGATGGAGCTTTTATGGCTTTGCCTCGAGTTCATGAGATATGCACCAAAAGAATAGAAGGTGGCCAACTCCTTAGCACCACAAACAGATAGGTGTGGTTCTTCATTGCAACAGTCTTTCCTTACTTTTCGTTGGTATGAATTTCCTACCAGTTTTTTGATGGAATAAATATTTTCGTAATATTTAATATCAGCCATGTCCATTTTCAGTCGTATCACTTGTTCAAGCAGTTGCAGTTTATAACTGAAATGATATCTTGTTGACTCTCATGTTTGATCTATGGTTTTATTAGTTTAACATTCTCTTCCAACTGAATATGATAGAAGCCTTCCGCAACAAAAATGTGAAGTTGAAATTGAATTATTTTAGTTATTTTGTAATTGTGTGTGTAGTTGCATTTCCCCATTTTCGACATCTTCATCATGCATTTTTCGTTATGGCTTGCAGGAGCTGAACACTGCATCATGCATCATCACTTTTGCAATGTCCTCAGTTATGCATCACTATGAAGTCGACGAGACAATATGTTATCTTGTGCCATTGAGCTTTAAAGGGATCAGAAGAAATGAGGTTAACATAGGAAGTAGTGTGTTACTGCCTGTTAATTATTCGATCAGATTTCAAAAAATTGCACCTCTGACATTACCTTGCTTTGGAATCTGACGTGAATATTCCATCAGTTTGCTATGTGTAGCAAACCTTTTTTGGGTACTGAGAGTTGCGGAGATATAGTTTATGTTCATATGTTACATGTTGAGATTTTGTTTGAGAAGTGAAATACATTGCAAGGTATTTGGATCTCCTGAATTTTTTTTGGTATGACCAGATGAATATTTTGCTATGAAGAAAATAAGTTCTTCACAAATTCTAGAAAGACCATTATGGCCCGTGATATTTCTTTGATGGATTTGTATGCATAGTTAGATACTATTTATCTATCAAACATATATTAGTTATAGATTTTGACTTATTATCAAAGTGTGGCTGCTAGCTTATTTCATGCTTAATATATCCTTTAGTTATTGGTCTAGCTTCTCGTGACACATCTGGTGCTAATACCGTGACTATTTTTTTCTTCTAATCACATGTGGCGTCTTGATTGTATTGTTACAACATCAAATCTGCTTGTTTATGTTTAGTTATGCTTGAATATCTTTGTTATTTATGGATGGCATTGTATTTTGTGCTCTAGGTTGATTGCTGCTTTAGCTAGAGATCTACTGGGGGATTTCATACCGTAAGTTTCCTTCTATTTTTGGATTCAGGATTTTTCTTTTTATATTTCTCATTGTTTTTTTTTTTTTCCTTTTCTTTTTGGTACCTCGTCATGAGTTGGTGACAAAGCATCAAGCATGACACTCTTGCTTTTGTAGTGCTCACTGATTAATGTCTTTTAAATGTTGTGAAGTCCGAGGAGAATAATGTGAGCCGTTTTACCTTAGCCTTGGTTAACACATGGCGCATAATAATTGTGCCCTTTCTTTGTGGATTTTTAATATATGATAATAATAATCTGCATAGTTTTGAATGAATTAGGCACATTTGCAAGAATTAAATTTCATACAAGTACAAGAGTATAGGACTTTTGAATGGAAACGGGTGATTGCCATTATATTTTATATTTGTTTAGTGTTTTAGATACCTCTTATAAAAAATTCGCAGCCAGATTTCGTATGGTTTAAGTTGTGAACGGCAAGGACCTTCTGTGGGAGGGTCTAAGAAGTCAATCTATGCAAATTTCTTCCTTTTTTCTTCACTTGCATATAATATGTTCTTAAGTGTCTCTCGTTGGGCCCTTAAATATCTTTATTAGATTCTATGTTCATTAGTGACGATTCCACAACATTAATTCTGTTAAGCAATTATCTATTACTTGAACATTGTCTAACCTATGTTTAACCCGGACAGCCTGTCTTAATATCAATTGATTTTGGATGAATGCTTCAACTCGTAACTTTAATGGCTCAATCTTCTTTTTTCCGTTTTCTACTTCATCCAATATGCTCCCATTTATCTCAGTTTTAGAATTACATAATGCTAAACGGATTAGATTTTAGAGTGAAATATGCTTAAAATTCCTTACTGAAGTCTATTTAGTTGGAGGGGGAGCTAGATCTCTTGGAGCCTTCACATGACTTTTCTTAGAAGTAGTAGAGATCACGTGATTGAGTTTTCCTCAGTTTATTGGAGCTTCTTTGTTCAAATTTATAGGACTTTCTCAGAGCTCAGTCCTTAATTTGGGTTAGATTGACCATGTTAACCTGCTTCCTTTAAGAGAATCTTAGTACCAAAGTTATTTTGTGCTGCATCATTCACAACTGTAACAGCCTGCAAACAGATCCAAGATACCTAATTCTACCTTCTTAAAACACATTCCAACCATCACAATTCTGACATCAATATGTGTACTTTTTTCAGTAAGATCTGAGTTAGTACTGCATTATTTAGAGAATGTTGGCCCGGTGAGGTGAGGTGGAGTGTTAAAGCTTAGGAATGAGGAGAAAAAGTAGTCTCTGTTTTAGATTGATATTATAAACTTTGACATGCATGAGTTTTAAAGCTGTGATTGTTGGTTGCGGATATTTACATCATGGTCGTATATCATGATGTACCTGCACAAGTATCTTACAAAAGATGTTGGTCATGTTCTAAGGTAGTCTATATCTGTACATAAGGTGTTGGATGAATTTTTATATGTATGTTCTGTAATTTTATTTGAGGAGATTCATTCAGATTTTCATTTTTTATACTTCCATTGAAAGTAAAGCGTACTCAGTTTTATGGATAAAGCTAATAGAACTCATTTGTGTCTGAGGATGTAAATGTTTATGGAGCACTTAGTAAAGTGGGTTGAGACGAGAGAGTTATCTATTGCATGATCATCTATTTCCATGCTATTCAAAGTAGGTTATTTGATTGGTCATTCCATAATAATTCTAGAAACTGCCTTGTACCTAACACCCTTGTAGGTTATATGTTCTCGTTTTATTGTTACTATGAATTTAAATAAAAAACTAGCAGAACAATTTGGTTTTAAATTCAAGAAGAAAAACCAACCACATATTACTATGATGTGATGTGTGTATATATGAGAAATTACATGTTATATTGATATTTATTATGCTAATCAAGAAGGGATAATTACAAAAACACCCCTGAGGTTTAGGTTAATTACAAAAAAATCGAGAGATGTTTTATAATTACAAAAAAAATCTTGAGTTTGATTTCATCTTATATTTTCTCCCTTCATAAACAACAAACATTTCAAAAACCCCGTGAAATTTCTAGAAATATTACAGTTAACCCCTTAAATTTAAGTCATAATCAAACCTGAGGGGGCTTTTTGTAATTTTGAAACATCTCTGGGTTTTTCTGTTATTAGCCCAAACCTTAGGGGGTTTTTTGTAATTATCCCTTAAATGAATTACTTTCATGCACTTCAAACTCATATGTAGTTTATGGCTTGATGATATGTTGTTTTAGATACAACTTTGTGAACATTTTTCCCTATTACATAAGATGATTATTTGGAATTTATGAACATGGTATTTTACATGTCTTAAGTATCTATAGGAACAAAAATTCCTTATTTGAATATGTAATGTATGGGATGTGCTCAAAACACTCAAACATGCCAAAACAGTAAAACTTGACAGCAACATGTGCAACTTTGCAAACGTATTTTTCCAATAAAATAAGTTTCTTATCTGAGATTTTTAAACATGTTAATTTAGATACATATGTTAGGTGCAGAGCCGGTCCTAAGTTCCGAGGGGCTTGGAGCGAAAAAAATGGGCCCCCCTCGTATTTAAACAAAAAAAATAAAATTTAATAGCAATTAGAAACAATGAATAGAAATAAAATTTATGAAATTTGAATTTAGTTATACCTTGTTTTCAATGAGATGAAAGTTGCCGATCTGCCGAATTGCCGCGCTTCCTTATGAATGTTGCAGTACAGTAATAAGAAATTAAAACTTTTGGGATTAACCTAATGATTACATTTTTCGTTTTGTAAAAAGATTAAAAAGCTTAAAGTTGTTTTAAGTTATTTGGTTGGGGGTCCTATTTTATTTTGCAAATATACAAAAGGCCCACCAATATTCTCTTTTTCCTTGGTTTATGAACAAAAAAGAAAATAATCAAACTTGCAATGGCTGAAGAGGTCGAACGCAAGACCTTCAGATGGTAAAGTTGACATCTTAACCGTTGGGACATATTGATCACTTGTGCTTTTTGCAAAGTCTTTATATATATATATATGCACACATAAAAAAACTTCGGGGGGCCTTACCGGCGGGAGGCCCTGTGCGGCGGCACCACCTCGACCGCCTTAGGGCCGCCCCTGCTTAGGTGTCTATAACAAGAATTACCTTATTTGAATATGTAAAGTGGGAGTTATGGTCCAAACACTAAAGCTTGTCAAACCAGAAAATTCTATGACAGCTTACTATACTCATGTTGTTGTGGTTGTTATAATTTGTATAAAGCAAATAAAGTGTCATGGTTGTTCCCTCTTTGAACCACAAAAGTTAAGGCATATTCTTCATGATTAAATCACAATGAAGAAAGCAAGAAAAGTAAGGTCTTTATCTTATCAATTGGAACATGACTAACAATTATCATGTGAGGATGTAGGGACCCCCTTTCAATACTTTAATAGATGAGACTTGTATCTAGTTATTTTGCTTAAAATGCAAGATTACATATATGAATAAGAGGTGTGTGGATCCTCAAAAATTTAGAGAGACAACAAGTTCCTTCATTCTAAATAGTTTCCTCAAAAAAAATCTCTACATGAGCCATTCAAAGAATCAAATCCAACTCTTCACCAAAGGGTGCTTCTACTTTTTCATACTAATTACCTTGAATTCAATGGTGCGTAACATATATCTACACAAGAAGTAATCATATTAATTTATTTTATATTTTAATCATTTATTAAATTCTAGACTTTGCAATCACTAAAAATAAAAATTCCAGACTTCGTACATGAAAAATATAGATCTTAAATCCTATATAGGTATAAAATAAAATATAAAAAAAATGTATTTTGAGTGCAATACCAAAGTATTATATAGAAGATTCTAAGTATTATAGTTTTTGCTTCATTAAACCAATAATAAAGCAGCTATTGATCGGGGAGAAAATAAAAATGAATAAAACTAGTAATTCAAATATAATAGAGAAAAATAGTTTTTCAACAACCAATGTTTTTCAAACTTATAAAATAATTATATTTTGTATTTATGTTCACTCAATTTGTTTTGTTATGTTTCATTATTATTCAACTATGTAATCTTTAATCCATAGTTAATTGGCTTTATAATTAAATAATCAATTGTATTTAATTAATTATAATTACGAGATTATTAGAATTACTTTATGGGAAAATTACATGCAATTCGCTGATTTTGGTACACATATCACACAATACACTCCTATTACTTTTATACCTATTTTTTTCTTTTATACCTATTTTTTTACGCTCAGCATATTTTTTTATTATATTTTTCATTTTTTTTGTTCTGATTTATATGTTTTATATGTTGTTTCGATATACTTTAAATTTGTTTCTTTGTTGTTTCGATGTTTCAAAACAACTTTAACCTATTTTTTATGTTGTTTTTTATTCATATATTATTTTGTACATTGTTTCTATTGTTTCGATGTTGTTCTATAATATTTTTAATGTTGTTCTAATAATTATTTTTGTTGTTTTCATGTAGTGTTTAATGTGTAGATATAGTTTTTTACCTATTTTTAAACTCGTTTTATTCATGTGGTATTTTTAATATTTTTTACGTTGTTCCTGGGTTGTTTCCACGCCCGTTTTAATGTTGTTCTGATGTTTTTTTGTTGTTTCCATGAAGTTTCGATATTTAAATATAATTTTTACCTATTTTTAACTCTTTTCACTCATATGATGTTTTCTATATTGTTTTTAAGTTGTTTCTATATTGCCTCCCGTTATTTCCATGTTTTTTATATTTTAATGCATTGGATCAAAAATTGAATTGTATTTTTTTATTCGTGTTGTTTCTATAACATTTTTAATTTGTTTGGTTTTAATATGTGTTGTTTATATGTATATTTCTTAATTTTTTATAAGACTTCGAGTATAAAAGGATTATTAAACGATGAAAAAATTTATTTTTTCACTGGAAATTTATTAAAAGAAACATGTTTGAAACATGTTAGAAACAATGTTGCAACAAAGCGTAAAAAAGTCCGAGAATTTTTGCTGGAGCGTATTGTTGTGTAAAAACAAGGGCGGGAGCGTAAATATAGGTAAAATAGTACCGAAAATCGTAAAAGACTGACATTGTCTCCAAAAAAGTTTGGCATTTGTGTCAATTTTCCTTACTTTTACTTATATATAATATGAGAATCGCACGGGTGGACTGCTAGTCTGCATACAATCTCAATCATACAAATGGGCCGCCAATCTGGGCTTAGCAATAGCAAATAAAGGTTTGGCCTTAGGCATAGTCATCCCATACACCTCACTCGTGTCAATATCTTGGGGCCTCAAACCCTCAGGTGGGCTCCAATCAAATGAGTGCAAAAGTCGAGCCAAAGCCAACAACACCAGCGTGACGCCAAGCGGCGCACCGGGGCATTTTCTTTTTCCAGTGCTAAATGGCAGTATCTTGAAATCGGCTCCGTGGCTTATCTCCACTCGGCTCCCATCAGCCAACAAATGCCTCTCCGGCTTGAACACTTCCACATTGTCCCAGATCTTGGTATTACGGCCCAAGCCGTGTGTGTTGATGAAGACACGTGTCCTTTCAGGGATGTAATAGCCGTTAATCGTTGTGGGTCGGGTTGATTCGTGTGGGATGAGAAAGGGTCCGGCCGGGTGCATCCGGAATGTTTCGCGTACGATGCAACGCAAGTAATTGAGGTGGACCAAGTCGGATTCTTGGACCATCCGACTTGGGCCCACAATTGAATCCAATTCTTGTTGGGCTCTTTTTAAGACGTACGGATGTTTGATCACTTCAGCCATGGCCCACTCGTTGGTAACTGCAGATGTGTCTGTGGCTGCTGCTATCATGTCCTAGAGTATCCACAAAGTAGTAGTAAATAATTTAGACACGTTTATTTTTGTTCTAATTTACTTCATACTCCCCATGGTATTTTATTTGTGTTTCAATAAATCCCATAAGTATTATAACGTGTACAATAATGATATCTTCTTATTTCATCACCATTTGCGGAGCTATGGCTGCCTTTGTCAACTTCATAAATTATGCAAAATCAATTAAAAAAATTATGTATAATTATTAATTTAATAATTTACCAAATAAAATTGTTAAATATTAAATCCTACCCTTCATTCACATAGTAAATTGAAATGTCACACGAAATACGGCAATAAATAGAAAAATCCTATATGATTGAAATATATACTCTTTTAAACAAAAATTTGAATTAATAAATGGAGAAATGACCTGAATAAGTGCTTTGATCTCCACGTCATCCATATGTCCTTTTCCATCTTCACCTGGCAAAGACAACAAAACATCAACAAAATCCATGTCACCCTCATCATTCACTCCTCCATTTTCCCTTCTTTTTCTATGTTGTTCAAGAATCTTAGCATGAAAATCATCAACCCTTTTTTCCACTTCCCTCATTCGCTTTTCACATCCATACGGATCGACCCACCTCCAAATAGGCAAATAATCTCCCAAATAAATTAAGCCCAATAGCCAAAACAACTCATGAGTTATGTGCATGAACTCCAAGGCTTCTTGTGGGCCTGCTGATTCAGCTCCAAAGTATTGTTTCCCCAACAACATTCTAGTAACATTGTTCATTGAAAATGCACCCAACACTTCCCTCAAATTGATTACCTTTCCTTTTTGGGCCATGGCCCATACATCTTTAACCAAGTGTTGGGCTTCATCGGCTCGTTGGCCTGCAAATGATTCCAGCCTCTTTGTTGTTAGCAAATGCTCCATGCAAATTCTTCGTAATCGTTTCCATTTTGGGCCTAAAGCAGCCAATGCCACATCACCACATCCGTAAGCCAAGTGCTCCGCCGCCAGGGTTCGTGGTCGGGAGGCGAATATGTCGTCCTGTTGTCGAAGAATTTCACGTATGATATCTGGATCATTGGTTGTGATGGCATCAACTCGGCCCAATCGTATGTACACTAGCGGCCCATATTTATCGCATATTTTTGCCAAGTCTCTATGAGGCAGCTGGCCCAATTGGAGAAGGTTGCCAAAAATGGGCCACTTAGGTGGGCCGGGGGGTAGTGTAGTAGTCTCTTCCTTGACATAAACCCAAGAGACAATAATCTTGAGAATGAAAAATGAAGGGAAAAAGATACATAAAAATGATAAGGCATAATTTAACATCAACATATGCATAATAGAGGTTTGAGACAATTTGTTAGAATACATAAAACTGTGCACTATTTTTGTTTATTGAAAAATGATATTTATAAATAGCACACCAATTAGCTAGATTTTAAGTTGAATGCAAGAGTGGGTTAGCTATCCCACAATCTTGGCACTCCAAGCCTCAATCTCGTTGGCTCATATTTTTTAGTTGGAAAGAAGCATCATTTGCATGACACCTCTAGTTTGTAGAGTCCAATACTCGCAGAATCTCAAATATAACTTTACTCAAATGAAGAACTGATTGCAATTCGGTTGGATGAGCATTTATGACCAAAACCATTGACATGAGATCGGTTCCCACCATTCTCATCCCTCTAAGACCGTGTGCTCAAAGAAAAAACATTATCCAAATGAACATATATACCCAAAAAAGGCCAACGTGCCCAAAAAAGACCATACAATGTGACACACTCACACTTTTACATGACACTAAAAGGGTGTTTGGATAAAATGTTATGAGCTTATAATTTATTTTTAAAAAACATAGGGTATTCATATTTTTTCTTTTTCAAAATGCGATCTTATTTTAACATTATCATTACAAACAATTCGTGAACAAACTCGAATAGCATTCATTTATATTTGTTTATTTAATTAATGGGAAGCTTGTCAAATGTAATTTTATATTATTGTTTATTTATTTTTCGAGAACAAAATTATTCAGTGTTCACAAACATAATCAATACGAACTCGAATACGATGGCAATCACGGATTTGTGAACAAATTCACACACTAAATAATTTTATCAACAAACAAACTTTTTAGAATCTGGAGAGAGCTCGTATAAAATTAAACGAATATTAGAAAAATAAGCTAAATCTCAGCTCGGCTGGATCGTTTACGCTTTACACCCTTACTAACATCTTATAAGCTCTTATAACATGTACGAACTTATATGATCTATTAAACAAATCTACAGAACACTCCCTGTGATTTTGGTAAAGAGCTTCACAAACACTTTATTGCTTGGAGAATTCCAGAGAACAAAATTAGAGAGAGCTCAAGAGGATGTGGGAGAAAAGGATTAAAGAGAGCGAAAGGAGAGTGCAGAATTTGCTAAAAGAACCTTGCAATTTTCACCCATAAATAATGAGGCACAAAATACTTGTCGGAAAGTCTCTTACGGGACATGCATTTATCGAATATATAATTAAGCAGCGCCTACAAGTATATAGCTCAAATATATAAAATTTAAAAAGACCCAGAACTTAGAAACATCCATACATTCATTCTTTTCCAAAAAAGAATGGAGACCGCAAATTGAAAACACAAGGTTTTGCAAAACAATAATGCCAGCCGCATCGTCAGTGAATGGCACCTTCAGTTGATAACACAAGGAAACAGCTACAAGGAAAAGTATGCTTGGTTTCATAAGAAAGAATGTCTCCATTGACAATTTGTTATCTCTGCAAGCATCAGTCACTGCAGCAAAGTAACGAGACAAAATCCTGTCTGATATGTTGCGTAACCACAACTGAGGATGCAATAGGAATTCGCAGATAGTTTCCCATATATCCTGTAAGAAGAAAGTAAAAGGAATATGAGAACCTCAACAGAAAAGGAATTATAATATTAGTTCTATTCACATTAGCATACGAATAGTAAACTCTGAAAAACACAACGGCAAAATTAGAGGTAAGATCCCAACAATCACAATAAACATAGAAAGGTTTAAGCGGCTTGTAATAATGGTCATACAGACAACAGAAGAAGAATTTCATGCTTCAAAGATCACTTACACCAAGAAATGAATTCAGCAAGTACAGAACAGAGAGACATTGATAATATCATCAACAAATAGTTGAGTTATAAAGTTGCTTGAAACAAGCTGCAGATGACTTCACTCATCCTTCCTCTACTTGTGTGTGTGTGTGTGTGTGTGTGTGAGAGAGAGAGAGAGAGAGAGAAGCCAAGTTCACTTGTAAGAGGTCCTCTGTGAAATCAAATGCCAAACACAGGAAAACTGAACTCTTATTTATTATCAACTGAAGTTCAAAAACAATCCAATGCATGCCCAAATTCTCGCTGAGAATCAGAAATTTCCGTCGTGGTTATAATATGGTTTATGTAGTATAGTATAGTCACATTCCCTCCACCCAAGATATAATATCTGTAAAAACACATGCACCACTCTGTCAAGAAAAATTGACCAGTGACTACCAAAGCCCAATGTCCAAGACGATTTAGCAATCGCATCGACAATCCTTTCCCAAGATGTTAGACAAAGATTTAGGGCACAAAGAGTACCCCAACAGATAGAATGACAAGTACCTCAAGATCTCTATCAAAGAACACATTACGGAATTGATTTAGAATCCTCTCCAACATAACCAATGAATAATATGCTTCCTTCCAGAATGGAACTGCTTCAACTGATAAATTTTGTTGACTTGATGTAAGAGCACTGACAGCAGACTGAAAAACGCTTCTCATCACTGGAAGCACTCTATTAAGGTGTTTTTCAAAACTTTTTCCCATTACCTCCACAAGTAAACCCAAGACCTGTAAAAGAAACAATGAAATTAGTGATCAGAAGCAATGGCAGTAGTACAGAATGGAACAAGATATGAAATGGTACACAGATTTCCCATTCTAGCATTGAGGTAAAAGATTATAATATTCTATAAAATTCACCCTAACAGGCGAATTACAAATAAAATATAGATCATATATTAAACGAAATTCATCACTTGGGCTGCTTTAAATATGCTCTAGACTATGAACTCCATAGTTAAGGCTGACGGGTTTCTAATAAGGTTATAATATCTTTAACACAGAAGCATATGGTTAAAAATAGTTATTTACAATCATGTCACAAGCATGGAACTTTTGGCATAGATTAACATTTTGTACCAGATATCATAAGCCTCGAAAACATATTATGTTCATAATTCCCCAGTTAAAACAACTCTACAATATCTCTTCTGATTTTAATTGAGCATCGCATACTATTTCTCTGGGCACTATACATTAATATTAAAAGATCAAAGCAAATTGCCTCATGAAAAATGCAACAAAGATGCACAATCATAAAAGGTAAAACAGCTTTAGATCATTCTTTGACAACAGACAAAAAGAAAAGCAGTCATGAAAAAACTCTATAATCCAGATACTTATTTAATTTGTTTATCATACTAACACCAGCTTTCAAGTCCAAGATGCGCAAACTTATTTTGATATTTTCAAGATAGCCAACAGTGTGTATGTATCATCAATATATAGGAATTATATGCCAAAAATACAAGTTTTACATGCCAAAGTGGGAATATATTACATCACAAATAGTAGAAATGTGGCGCCAACCCCTATTTCTTTCAGCTACATTCTATTCTACACCTCCGTTATGGATCTACGCAGTAAAACAAGGATAGTAACTTCTCTGACCCATGAATCACCAAAACAAAAATGAGATTTTCAGGCGGAAGAGTGATTTACACACTGCACTTGAAAAGCACCGAATTGCTATATTCTCTCTTAAAGCTGCTACGTGTAAATGCAAATTGAACTGCAGATAAATAGCAACTTATTGCTAATTTCCCTGCAATATTATACAACGTTTGATGGTACAAGCACTTCCATTGAAATTTTTATATAACAATTAACAACACCCCATCTTACTGAGTTGATAATATGAGTTAAAACTTAAAACACATCAAAAGGAATTTAGATAACCAAATTCCATTCTAATAAGTCATAACTGATAAGGATTCCACCATACCAACAGCCTTACATTTATTGACATCATGTGCGGAATGAAGTAATTTTCAGTGGATTTTATTGCTGAAGAGCATATACTCTTTGCCAAATTATGGTTTTTTTTCCATTTATTCTATCAGATCAATCGTATTAGTGCAGAAATTCGAAAGAGATGTAATGCTTCACAGAAACACATTACTATAATTGTTCTTATATTCTCCATACACTTTATAATTCCAAAATTAAATTCAGCAAACAAAAGAAAATTAACTGGGTTGATGAATAATCATTAAAATGAAATAAGAACCAAAAACAGCATATCCTACATGAACTCCTACAGAACTATATACCATGAGAACAAAGGTTACGTTCCTTTCCTCCTAAAGTCAATATGTCAGTAGAAATAGTAATCTACCGTAAGCAAAATAATTTCTATCTGCGACCCTCAAAAATCTTTACCAGCTGATTTTAGGATTGGGCTCGCTTACCCTTCAACACATCCCATTTCCATTCAAATATGACCCATTTAAAAGTGAGATACATGTAAATCTTTAACAAATTCCAAAATGTAAATTACAAGGAAGCTAGAATTGTACTGAGAGAATACAAAATGCTTGTTTTCAGTTTTCAAACTACAAGAACCTTTAACAAATAACCAATAGCACAATAACAGAGCCAGGAGTTCACAGAATAAAGTAGAATTACTTGTTCTAACAACACCAGTATTTTTTTAAAAAATAGTATAACAACCCATTCACAAGTCTTTAATCAGAGTTGATAGTGATATTCTGTAAGTAAGGACTGATTGACCTTTCACAGAACGCTGATTGAAATTGACAGGTTGGTGAATTAAATAGCGAGTCACCACCAAAGGAAAGGCTAACAAGTCGTGTTAAACAGATTTCTGAAGCAAGTATGGCGAGATGAACAGTAAAGAAGTGTAATAATGAAAAGAAGGGTCCAAGAATGCAATGGAAGTACAAACCTTCAACACTTTGATCACCAACTTGGAAGGAAAGGTCATCCACCAGTAGTGGCAACAATGTTTCAGTCTTCGAGTGCAATCTTGATGAGGTAATTCTCATAGCATGAGATAGTAACGCACCAACACCAGATTTTCTCATTTCTGAAGGTTCCTCTACAACTTCCGTCATAAGTTTTGTAATACCTGTTCAATTAATGAAGTAAACTGTTCCCGGTACCAGAATTGTGAACCTAGCCTATTTACAGAAAGTACTAAAGAACACGAAATCTTTTTCACCCTTTCAATATAAACATAAAGACCACTCAACTTGAAAGGTTGTTGATGGACACTAATTATAAAAATCAATATGGATTTTCAATTTGTAACGTGTAAGACACAGGTAAGTAACCAAAAAAGAGTCTCTCTTGTTTGAAATAATTCAGTTTGATGCGGCATTCACAAGGATAGCTCCTTTTACACATGGTATATGCATTGGGGACTATAAGAAGGAATAATGTAGCAAAATTGGACAGTCGCACATATTCAGGGAGTATTACCCGGAAACAGAACAATATGGTCAACCCGTAGTATATAAATCTGGAGAAACAACACTTAAGGTACGCTCTATTCATATAAAACTGAAGGCATGCACAGGGACCATATGGCGTTGGTTCCACAATTTCCTACACTTCCTAAGGATTGTATCTCATCATCGATTAGACTATTACTGTATTTTTCAGTTAATACTGCTGACTTCTTCACCTGGAAACAAACTGAAGAATGTTTTACTCATCATGCAGACTTCAGCTACAAATTCAAGCAGAAAGTAGGATGCACAGCAGCTTTGCTTAGAGACCCATGCTTAAAATCGATGTAAAGTAGGTTTATTTAACAAGTACCAACTAGATAAACAAATAAGAACCAGAAAGCAGACAAAATTTTGATTCACTATATCTGAAAAGAAGGTATGCAAATGAATCATAGGAGAATGCAATACCTTTCTTTAGTTGCTAAACTGGTGTTTTCCTCAACAAAAATGATACGGACTCGGCCATAAACTCTCGAACATAATCTTTTGGGTAGTATCTCAAGTTTGCCGTAATTCTGTAAGTGAGGGAGACGGGAAGGGGGAGAGCAGGATAAATCTTTTCATATTAGGAACTCCAAAAAGATGCACATCCATTACTCAAATATCCTTTTAGTTAAATGGTGAAGATGAATGACAGAAATCATCAACTACATATTAAAGAAACAGAGAAATCCAGTATACTCATGTTCCATATATACCATCATAATTTTTTTGACATGAACTTCCGAGCACCGATCTCACGTTCTTCACCTGTTATAACACTAGATGAATCATTAGTATTAAATATACCAACAATCATTATGATTAATAAAATTATATAATCATTAAAGAAAATGTGGGCATTACAAAAAAGGAGGGGATTTGGACCCAAAATGCTGCTTTTGTGGTGAGTTTAATGAATCCATTGAGCACATTCTCCTCAATTGTGATAGAGCCAAGCTGGTGTGGAAAATCTTTCCTCTCTCTTGTGATGGTCCTATGTTCATCAATCCATCTTTCAAAGACTGGTGGTCTTAGGTTTGTAAAGTGGGTAAGAAAGACTGTGCAATTGAGAGAATCCAACTTTCAACTTATTTACTTTGGTGGCTTTGGAAATCTAGGAATCTCTGGATTTTTCAAATTATTAAAAAAACAGAGCAGGAGGTTGTGGATTGTGTTGTGCAAGAATGGATGGAGATGAATGATTTCTCTATGCTCAGTAAAAATAAAATCACTCTGATTCTGATCCTCTGCTGTTAGTAGTCACGCTGTTTTAGATGTAGGACATTATATGATTTTTGTTAGTGCTTCTAGGATCAGCAATGGTGTTGTGGGTTTGGGAGGGAATGCTTTAAATTCTTCTTGGAAACATGTTTTGGCTTGGTGTTCTGCTAGGGACTACATTGCTAGTTTAGCGGGAGCTACACTCTTAGCCGTTAGACTTGCATTGGTTAAAGTTGCGCATTTGGAATGGACAAAGATCATTATTCATCTAGATGCTAAGGAAATTGTGCACAAGCTTAGTAACAACTTGGACTTTGATGTTGTCAATATGACAATTGCCGAAGACATCTTCTTGATGAAAAATCTTTTTGAGCTTTGTTCGTTTAGATATGTTGGTAATTCGAAAAACATTTCTTGTAATAGATTAGCTTCATTTGCTATTGAGGGAAAAGCTTTGTTGGAATGGCATTCCCGTTTCCTTCTTAGATGTAATTCTCCAGAATGATGTGACCAGACTTGTAATTGTGTTTGGTCGTTTTGACCGTTGAGTTTTAATATATCTATCGTTTCGAACAGAAAAAAAAAAAAAAAAAAAAAAAAAAAAGCAAAGAGAAAACATATTCTATGATGTCATGAATAATACCAAGAATATAAGGAAGTAAAACCTTTTCTGGTAAATATACATTCTTATGCCAGATGTATATTTAGGTTATAAATACTCTCTAATTTATGAGATGGAAGTGTTAACTTCGTGAAGCATAAGGTGACTACGATTTCTAACCAGCAAAATAGCTGATTAAGCTTGAGAAGCAATTGGTTTTGTTACCCTGTCTACATTTTCTCAAGATTCTCTTCTGTTCATTTTCCCCATCAAATAAGCCAAGAACTGTCTAAAAGGGCAAATGCATTTGATGATGTTGCTCTTGTGCCATTATTATAAATGTTCGCCAAAAAATAACATACCACAATAAAGAGGGATTAGCCTTTGTGGGAATGTAAATGAGTCAACTAAGGACTCAATACAACAATAGAGTAGTTTTAGTGAGCCAAAAAAACAAAGTTCAAATATGAATTGCTACAGAAAGTGCAGGCCAACATTTTCACATATGACTCATTTGGGAAACTTAATTGGCCAAGATAAATTGTTTAGTTAGGTTTATGAAATGTTTGGGATCAAACACAACAACCCATGATACTAATCCCGGTCTATTTGTTTATCTTGCTCATGGTTGAGCTGGTTCAAGCCATGGGGGTGCAATTATATAATCCAACCCAACTCAAATCTTCCTGTGAGCAATCATTGACGAACTTGTTCCTCATTTGCATGGGTAGTATTATGTTTCTATTTTTTAATTGGGCAATTTGGCCATTTTGGAAATTTATCCAACTTTATCATCAATGCCAAATGAAATATTGTTATCCTACTAAAATAATCAGATCACAATTCACAATCATACTTCTCAAGCATGTTACTGAACTCAATTATATAATCCACATTATTTTATCAATTCAATCAACAATCGCAAACAAGTCCTTATGGTATTGAAAATTATACGAGGGTTATGCAAAAACTAAAATCACGACTCGATATTCAGCCACTTTTATCCATAGCAGAGAGTTTAACAGGGATCATGCATTTGCAGAATGGAATCATACCTTCCTTGACCATTCCCCACTTTTACCTCCACTTTTGTGTTCAAGCCTTATATCCGTAATAAGAATATCCTTCGAAGCAGCCTTGCACATATCATAAACTGTAAGACCAGCAATCGTTACAGCTGTCAAAGCTTCCATCTCCACCCCAGTTTTCCCAGTCGAGGCAGCTTGACCTTTTATTTCAACACTAAGATCACGAGGATTCAATTTCAAATCCAGATGAACATGGGATAAATTGATGTTGTGGCATAGTGGGATTAGATTGCTAGTTTGCTTGGCACCGCAAACTCCGGCTAATTTGGCTACGCCAAGAACGTCTCCTTTTTCCATTTGGTTGGCCAAAACCAAATCGAACACCTTCTGGCCTAATATAACTTTGCAACTTGCAACAGCCACTCTCATGGTAATCTCTTTGGATGAGATATCAACCATTTGGGCTTCACCTTTACTACCAATATGCGTCAAGCCAGAAAACATTTCTTTTTTCACTATATCATTCATTACCAGATGTGACTCTTGAGCCATAGTTTGGCTATTTGAAGAACCGGCAGGACCTGATGCAGGAGGTTCACCAAACACAAATTCCATTTCCTAATGCCAAAATTAGCATAGAAATAAATGTAGATTAAATATAAGGCGTTGCATACTAGAATTAATACAAAATTGCAGACAATATACTAATCTCAAACTGTAGAGTATTGTTAGCTAGAATTACTACAGTTTCAAAGAGATGAAGCCAGGGCATTCAATCTTGATTCTAACTGAACTCTTAATAAATCAATTTCGATAAAATTAGCTGTGAAATGATGTTCCCTAGTGATCTTGTTATCCTTCTACTCTTTGTAACTGTATAAAACGCTCGGTGGTTCAATGAAATTAATAGCACAAGAAAAGTTCAGAAGACAAATGTAACAACCAAGGGAACATACTCACTTTCTAATTATCGAAATCAAAAAAAAATTTAGAACAATATAATATATTGTCAATAGTGCAATAATCTGAAATAACACAAAATTTCACCTGATTGAGTTCGGCGATAACTTTAGAAAGATCATGGCCGCTATCACTGCTGAATAACCTACTTCGTGGCATAGGCTTAAGTTTCGATGTAACTCGACGAAGAAACATCATTGGCTGAGCTTGTGGTTGCAGTGGGGAAATGATAAAAAAATATTGTAGATGGTAAAAGCCTTGGTTAGTAGCCACTTAAGTTTCGTTGAGGCATATTCAGAAACACTTGGAGATTATTGTGTTGACCAGTTCAGACAAAAATGAAGGAATTAGCAAAATGTTGTTTTCCAATTACGGTAATATAAAAAGAATTATATTCATATGGTGATAACAAACTGACCCTTTTCTGGCGATTCCTTACCCGGTTGCAGAAGTTGGCAGGAAGAAATAGATTACCTTAATTCATGCCTTATTAGAGGCTACCAATTTTTTTCAACCAAAATATAAAGGGTAAATCTCACTTTGCTCCCCTTCACTCTCATTGAATCTCACTTTACCCCATTGAACTTTTAATTGAATTATTTTACCCCCTTGTACTTTCAATTTGTCTCATTTTGCCTCCTTACACTATTATAATATTATTTTATATTCATATTCCTTTATGAAATAACCATTTAATCTCATCTATTAGCTTTAGTAAAATAACAAATTATTTTAAAAGTATTTAATATTAATAAACTTACACTTATTTTTTTAAAATAATTGAAAAATTACTAATAATATTTTACAGAAAATATCATGCTATATAGTAAATTTATACAGGAAATATATAAAGTTAAATAATTAGCAAACAAAATATAAAATATAAATATTTTAAATAAATTTAACATTAATTAATTATTAACTAATTAAATTGTGAAAGTTAATTTGAAATGACTAACGAGAACTATGTTAAACAGAAAAAAAAAAGTCATTTCTAATGGTTAATTTCTTAATACTAAAATGAATATTCTTAAATTTAACATAATTTCTATTAAATATGTCTTTACAGTTATCAATATTTTTTAAATTTTATTATTATCTATATCTATATAATATATAAAAACAAGACAGCCTCTATTTAAGGAAAGATCCCGCCAAAAACAAATTTCTAAATCTGGAAATTGTTCAGAAACGTGTAAAAGAAAAAGCAGATATGAAGTAATGTTATGTTTAATTTGGTTGTTAATTCCAATACAATACGGCTTTCTAAAGTCTTATTACACATAATAGAGACATTAATTAATTGGATGATTTACTTTAATAATGCCAGTGGCTGTTTATATTGGGGATCGGAAAAATTCATTCAAATTTTGAAATTGATCAGTAATGGTGCAACGAATACAAAATAACTATATACATGATTTGTGGGGCTGACAAAAGAAATAATTAAATTTATTATTCCTGCCAGATGTTTTTCTTGGGCACCGAAAAATGACATTCAAAATAATCAATTGATCTGCCAACTACACCAGTTAGTAGTAATTACATTATATATTGCAAAACATAATGCACATTAAATTTAACTCTCTTTTAGGGCACATTAAATTTAACTCTTTTTTAGGAGTGTACATATTTAGGGCATCTATAAAGGTTTTCAACTCTTTTTTCCCCCCCTCACGGATGCACTGCTATAAACAGGCACCACCCCCATTCAGCAACACATTTTCCCTGCAATTACGTTCAGGAAAAAAAAACAGCTCTCCATACTTGGCAATGAGAAATGGGATTGGTTTGTGCATACAATTACACTATTATAGGAATAGCACAAATGTTTTTAGCCAGGGATGCATCTTCCATGACATAGAGCCCGATAGAGGTATGTTTGTTTAAATTATTTTACCATTCATTCTTTACAGCTGCAACTGAAATTGCTATCTTTTTTTCTCATTGTTTTCATTAGGCCATGGAATTCAAGCTACAATCCGAAGTCAAGAAGTTGAAAAATTCCAACCAATTTTAGAGGAAAGTCATAATACGCTATAAAACGAAATGTAATATCCGATGATATTATGAAGTACAAAACAACTGCAAAAGAAATCAGTTTGGAGACTCATATGATGCAGGAAAAAGAATGAAATGTTTATTTCCTAAAACTATTTAGTTGTTGAATGCCTACCCAAGTACTGGATAAATATTGTTTTCTTTGTTTATGCTTTTCGGTATAGTTAATTCTAGTTCTTTTGATTTGACCAATATGATAAAAGAATGAAACAGAACGTTATTTTCTTAATTTATGTTTAATTGTGTGTTTTATTCTGTTTCTTTCTACAGATTGATACAATAACCTATTACATCTACCAAGTATTAAATACATATGCAAATAAATAGTGTTGGTAAACATACTATGCAGACATATGCAAATAGAGTTTCAAATATAATGTATCCAATCAAAATTAAACATATAAAATTTAAATAAATTATAAAAAAAGAGCAATAGCAGTATCAGTACATCTAAATCTTTGACCAATAAAACATAAAATGTGATGGCAAACATACGATGTAAAAAAAAAAAAAAGAGGTGTTCTTTTTTTTACCAAATGACAAATGACAGATCATATAAATATTGAGAATAAATATTTCCCAATTTGAATAATACACATAATCACAAAAATCAAATAAATGTACTTACCTGAATATATCAAAAAATAAAATTTTGGTTATTCTTTTTTATGTCCTAAGCAAAAAATAGCTATTTTTTTCCAAATAGAAATACGTCAGTTTTAGGTTTTCGAAAGAACATAATCAATTCTTCTAATAGTATTATATTTTTTAAAAAAGTAGAAAAGCCAAAATTAAAATCCCAGAAAATTACATTCGAATGGATTTTGTGTTCTTTTTCGAGTACTATTCGAATGCATTTCTAGCAAAATATATGTGTTTGTTTTCTGTTTAAAACACGAAAATTGAAGTATTCGAATGTTTTCTTTAAGAAATTTTCGAGAATAGCAACATAATATGTAAAAAGAAGAAGAAAGAAGCAAGATACTCAAAACAGTAATTCATTCTAGCGGAATTTATCAGATCATAAACAAATAATATAGATCTAAGGAAGAAAATATATAAATTAAATAGCCGATAAATTTTTCCCTACATGCTGCCAACGTTTGAATTGATCATTTGGCTCAGCTCGCATTCCAGGAAAAATATGGCTGCTTCAATTCCAATTTCTCACTCTTTTTAATTTGTAATTTCTAAATTTTATAATAAAATTTTTATAATTAATTTCTCAAATAAAATTGACATTCAAACCGAAGAAAATGGTGGCGCCCCATTAATGAGTAATCGGTCACTTTTTTCAAATAATATTCTACTTGAGAATATTCTGCAAACATTTATGGAATTTGTCAACAAAGAAGGCCGTCGGTAAGGAATTAAGAGTAGACTTACGTTGGTGCAGCTTATCGGAGACGGGGACTCCGCGGCGGCCGCTGGCGGAGGCAGTCTGGAGGGGGCAGGGCCCTTCGCGAGCTATGAGGCTGGGAAATTGAGAGCCCTAATTGCTACAGAGACTCGGTCAGATGCGAAGAAAACATGAGTAGGAGAAAATTGCAATATTAGTCCCACAAGATTTGAGGCGTTGCGATATTAGTTCCACAGTTTCCATTTTTGGTCCATAGTTTTATTTTTACACAAAAATAGTCCTATAAGAATCTAAAGTTGCATTTTTTATATCATGGCCGTCAACAAACTAACAGAGAGCGTCTCCAGCCGTTAAGTTATGAACAAACATTGCAATAATGGTCCCATAAGAATTGGACAATGCAATTTTAGTCCCATTATTTTTAAGTATGGTCAAAAAAAAATTATGCAAACTAGTCCCATAATAATCTAAAATTACTTATATAGTACTACATTGGCATTTGATCTTCGGATGGTAGTAAATGTACAATTTTATAAAAAAATAAATATATATTATTTACTAATTATATTTGTACTATATTTTTCATTGAGCTTAATATCTTAATAAAAATAAGATAATACACACACAATATTGAATGAGAGCGTTGTTAGAAGATATTGATTTTGATGCTTGCTCAAATTGAAACTTGACTCGTTAAAATTATAAAAGACCTAGACCCGCCCCTATTCATACATGTATCTAGCAAGGATGATCAATCAGACTCACTCACTTCATATATTTAATCTTATTTGGTGTGCCTCATACATACAATTAAAAAAAATTCACAAAACAAATAATATGTGAAATTGCAAAAAAATTTGTAACAAAAGGAGGTTGTAGAAAGGTCTTGCAAAGTAAAATGGTCCCCTAACTGTAGTACCCGAGCCTCTCACTACTCACTAGGCCAATATAGTTCATGTATTACATGCTGGTTATGTGTTATTTGCACAATTTGATTATTTT
Organism: Rehmannia glutinosa; assembly: GCA_016081115.2. Taxonomy (NCBI): domain Eukaryota; kingdom Viridiplantae; phylum Streptophyta; class Magnoliopsida; order Lamiales; family Orobanchaceae; genus Rehmannia; species Rehmannia glutinosa. The sequence goes on from CM071924.1 coordinate 7,147,410, forward strand.
ATATGGCATGACTAGTTTTATATTTTGGAACTCACCTATAGTGTTAGTCGTCGAATTACTAATTTAAGTAGTTAAAAAAAAGTATTTATTTGTCGGACTATTAGATGCTAGCTATTATGTTACACGTGGTAACTCAACGGTGAAAGGTGGCATTAATGTGTTTATTGATAGATGACGATAATTATAGATCTAATGATGACTTTGAATTAATAGAGAATTAATTAGGTGCAAATATTACATAAATATATTTAACTTATGATACAAACACACACATCTATATATATACATGTAATAATATATGTATTGGTTGTTCAGGTGTAGTAAAGATTAACTTATAAATTTATATAAGTATAATATATATATACAATTGAACCCGTTAGGTAATATTAATATATATAGTTATGACTAGTTGGTATATGTGTTTAGTTATATGTCTTTATATATAATAAACATACCGGTATACATGTGTGGGTCCCTATTATAATAGATAAGCTTGCTAAATATATTAGTCTTTAAAATCTACCTGTTTAACCTCCTTAACAAGGTTGGATATATATGAATATCCCTTATCACTTACAAATTGGAAAAAAAAAAGGGGGGGGCAACATAAGTAAATAGAGAGAAGTGGCTGGATTACGAGAGACGAAATTGGTATAGTTTTCTATGCTATATTTTCTTTTGTTTATTTAATGCTAATAGAAGTAATTAAATTAGATGTTATTTCGGTCTTCTCTGTGAGAAAACCTTTATGTGAAGAATACATATAATCGATGGGTAATAGAACAAATAGAAAAGATATTCACACATAATTTGTGAAAAAAAGAGGTATGTGATAGTTAGATTTAGTTTTAAAATTTTCACACATGGGAAATAACTTTGGTAAGCCTGTTAGAATAGCTCAACTCTATGAGTCCTTATTTTGAATTGAACAGATAGGGATGAATGAATGAAACATATAGCACACAGGTAGTGAAGAATTTAAATTAATTCGTGAAGGAATAATTGCGTTATGTGGGATTAGCTTAGCACCATTTTGACACTATAATAAAGAGATACATACTCTCTCTAATTTTGGAAATAATAGATCAATGGAGGGGTGAATTACAAATAATTTACCTTCATAATAAAATACGTATTTTGTACTTAAATGTGTAAAATTAAAAAAATCAGGGCTTTTTATGAGGTGCTATTTAGATATTGATATGGGAATGAATTTGATACACCATGTTTTCTTACAGATTGTTATACATTTAGGAGTGAGAAGTTACAATAACAATTATATAGGTGAGGCACGACCATCACAAGGTAAGTAAAAATCCATCTGCAACTGTAATGCATGAACATAGTATTGTTTGAATTGATTGCATTATATGTGAATGTGGTGCCTTGTTGAATATACGTGGATATTATATGTTGCATAATTGGCTTGTATGATGTTGCAATATGGTGCTTGGTGAGCCATTGAACATGTCATTCACAACATTTGCATGTGCATGCATATTACAAGAGGATGCTTGCATGCACGAAAATATTTTGTGGAAGAAAATGAACGTTTATTGACCACTGCTAGTGCACCGAGGCACGCTGGGCGTGCTTATGATATATATATTTAGGTATAGCAAGTGGGGTACTTCCTGGTGAACACAGAGCTAGATGAGAGATGGGCTCTCGGTGGGTCATAGGAGGATGGACCATTTGTGGGTACCTATGTTATGACCCTGCGGGGTGGGATACTTCTTGGCGGATAGAAGGGACGCAAGTAGGGGACCCTTGGCTGGGCCGCGGGAGGATGGTCCACACGTAACATCATAACGATATTATTGGCCATTTGATTATTGTTGTGTGCAGAGCTCTTTTCCGGTGCTTAGTAGTTGGGTCAGGGGCCCAAATGAAAGAAAATGATTTGAGAAAAGTATTTCGATTCATGGATTTTACAAGCTAGCATTACATGTTGGAAAAGCATCATTATTCTTTGGACATGCATGATTTTTACTTGCTGAGCTTTAGCTCATGTAGTTCATGCATTGCAGGTGAGCATGACAATACCTGAGCCCGTTAGCTTACTGGGTAATGTTGGAGCTTCGTCAGGTTTTGAGGGTCATGGATATGGATGACGACCTGTCGGGCTTGTTTTTGGGTTCATTTTGGTTTGGCTTATGTTGTGTTATATGTAGGAACTCATACTGTTTATATCTTTTTAGCTATAATGTAAAAATATGTAAATTAGCTTGCTGGTTTGAGTTTTGGGTTTGTATATCTAGTTATCGTATTTACGTACAAATAGGGTTAACTGGCCTTTTGCCTCTAAATGATAAAATCTCTGTTGCAGTGTGCAGGGTTTGTTTCGTTGATCGTCTGTTATTAAATTTAAACACAGGAAAAGAAAAAAAAATTACATGTTTTAAAAAGGCTTTGTGGTCGAGTCGCGTTATTTATATATTTTCTAATAGTAGCAATAGGGGTGGGCGTCACAGAGTGGTATCAGAGCCCGGCTACAGGTTCTATAGACTATTCATGTTCATGAACTCAAAACTTGCGGAGCACAGCCATGCCAGTAAGTTTTATTTTATTGTCTGATGAATTTTATGTTTCATGAAATTCTATTGGCCATGTATTATTAGGTTATCCTAAAACAATATTTCATCATGGTGAGAAGCTAGAGGTGAGAGTAGTGGTGGGAATATAAATCAAGGAGGGAGACACCTATACCAACGGGTGATCGAGATAATGTTATAACTCGTCTTACGGAGCTTATCCAAATGACAATCAACAAATTCAACAACTCATCCATCATAGAGATATAGCCGGAGAACATAGAGCGAGATGAATCAACCACACCAAAGGGCGGATCAAGTCGAGATCGTGGGAGAAAGGTTCCGAAAACTAAATCCACCAACTTTTGAAGATGCATCGATCCTACAAATTGCAGAAGATCTGGTTGAGGACTTTAGATTACATGTTTCAATATAGTAGGGTCCTTAAGAAGAAAAAGTAATGTGTGCTTCGTTTATGCTTCGTGGAAGTGCGGGACATTGGTGGGATACGATGACGACATAGAAGATATTACGACAATGACCTGGGAAAGATTTAAAGAACTATTTAGAAACAAGTATTTCACAAAATTAGTGTAATGAAGATGAACAAGTTCATACAACTACGCCAGGGAGCTACTGGTCGGGATTATATTCGCAAATTTGAAGAATTGTCCAGGTTTGCCACTCACATGGTTAGCAGACGACGCATTAAAAGTAGAGAGATTCCTTGAAGGTCCGAGGCGTAACTATATAGAGATGTCGGCATGGCGGAATTCAAGGAGTAACCTATTCACAAAGTTCTTTGAAAGAGCACTAGTGGCGGAACAATTTGAATTAAGAATCTTCCGTGCCCAGGAAGCTAGACGCCAATTCAAACAAGGACGGGGGACAAGGATGGGCCGAAGTCGAAGAAGAGAGTTTTCCAATTTCAACACCACATAAACCCAACTTTCAGCCCACGTCAAGGTCAACAACAATGGGAACAAAATAAACGCGTCAAAGAGCGATCAGGGGCAAGGCACCTATAGCACTACCTTTTTGTCATAGGTGCAAGAGTCAACATAATCGGAAATTGTCCAAAGAGAGACAAGAAGATGTTTTACGTGTGGAATGACAGACATCTTGCTAACGTATGCCCAAACAATCAACACATCCGGACAAAAGAAAGTGCCAGAGCGTTTACTATCACCGAGCGGACGCAGAGGCTAACCCATCAGGTGACAGTAAACTTCTTATTTTTGACACCCCAATATTCATATTGTTTGTTTTGGGAGCGACACATTCATTTGATACATTGAGTATGTGAGGAGACCGAGTAGGACACCGATGTAGCTAAAGTGGGTTATAATGTAATAATTCTCTCAGGAGATTCCAAGCAGACTAAACATATTTTGAGACCTTGTGTTATTCCAATTGAAAATAAAGAATTTTATGCGGATCTAATTGTGTTAGCCATGAACGACTATGATTTTATTTTGGGTATAGATTGGTTGTTGAAGTACGGTGCTACAATTAATTGTTAGAGAAAATAGTGATATTTCAACCCCTAGGAGAATTTCATTTACCTTCACTGGAATCACGACCCACTTAAGATTTCCAACGATATTAGCACTAAAGGCATGACGTTTACTAGACGCTGGCTGTGAAGGATACCTAGTAAGTGTCATGAGTATCGATGAACAACACCAATCAACCCTTGATGAAGTTCCAATAGTAAGAGAATATCCCAATGTATTTCCAGATACCCGACCATGAGATCGAGTTTGTTATTGACCTACTTCCTGGAACATCTCCAATCTCTAAAGCTCCATACCGCATGGATCCATCTGAATTGGAAAAAAAACCGAAGATCCAATTGCAGGAGTTGCTAGATAAAGGTTTCATTAGACCTAGCTTCTCGGCATGGGGTGCACCGGTCCTGTTCGTGCGAAAGAAAGAAGGTACGATGAGATTGTGTATCGACTACCGCGAATTAAACAAAGTCATCAATAATTGGCCACAACCTACAAATCCTTCAGAAGTACGTAGTTTTTGTAAGTCCAAGCGGCTACGATAATCTAGAGGGGGGGTGAATAGATTATCTCCATCTTTTCGATTTAGCCCTCTTTTTACAACCGAATGCTCAAACACAATAATAAAGGTGCGGGAAGTAAACAACACGCGTCGATTTAAAGAGGTTCAACCCACCTAGGGCCTAATCCTCTACCACCCCAGTATATCCGGGATGGATTTCAAAAAGAAAAAGAATTTTATTAATTACCAAAATTAATACAAATTCAACTTACAACACCTTGAAGAGCACCACACTCTTCTTCAACACCACCTTTGAGATTACCACAATCTCTTCTTGAAGATTACCACAATCTTCAACGGCACCTTGTGAAGATTACCACAATCTTCAACCTTGAAGAATACCAAATTCTTCAACACCTCAATAAGAAGATCACCACAATCTTCTTGCACCTATCACCTAGATCATCCAAGTGTGTTCTTACCACAAGAACACTCACAAGGATATCTTGTGTTTGAATGATAACCAAAAATCAAGATTACAACTCAATAATGAATAATACAATTTGAGTGCAAAGTGTAATCAAGAATAGCCTAGACCTCAAGGATGTGAAAGTGATAAGCTATGCAAATTTACAACAAGAATAATAACAATGAAAGACCAAGTATTTGCTTGAAGTGTATCTTGTTGTGTTGTATCTCAAATGTTGTATTGGTTGCTCCAAAAATTCCTCTATTTATAGGAGATGATTGATCAAGCATAGGCTCCTCTTGGAGATTGAAAATCTACTTAAAAATACAATTAAAATCAAGAATATAGTCATAGAAATCAATCCCACAATTTAAGGAAATGTGTCTGCTGTCAAACGGTCATATTTTTGTCAATGCAAAGCGACGATGCCGACAGAAATAAGAGAATTGAAGAACACTTTGGAAATTACAACAGGCGGCCGGTCGACATAGGCTTCAAATTTGACCGGTCGACCCATCTCAACCGGTCCCCTAACTCAAAAATGCAAGGTTTGAAGTTACGTTTCAACGCCAACTTGCAGTGTACTGGCCGACTGCCGATTTTCCTTCCGTCTCATTTTCTGTTTCAAAAATCATCTTCGTGCGGGTTGCCCTATAGATGGCCGGTCGACCACGAGACAATGTTGTCCAATTTTTGTCGAAAATAAAACGCAAGAAATACTCAAAATTTAGTAAAAACATTTTAAACCAATCGGGAGTAGTTAGACAACATTTAGAAATCTTGTTTAGGAGTAGAAACCCATTGACATAAAATCATTAAAAGTGTTGTCCATTATTATCAAAAATAAACTTGAGGAAATACTCCGGAAAATATTAAAACCATTTTAAATCATTTAGGAGTATTTGGACAACCTTTAAAAACATTGTTTTGGTGACAAAATAAAATCATCAAAATTAAGATAAAAACATGTATCAAACAATCTCCCCATTTTTGATGATTACAAACCAAAACAATTTTTACACAAACTAAGAGAGCAATTTAAGAAATGATTTTCCGGTAAAAACATTTGACCGTTTGGAAGCAACCAAAATTTCCAAAAATATTAAAGCAACCAAGTAGGAGTAAATATTTTCAATAATAAGCACAAGCTCCCCTATCAACAAGCATATCAAGAATAATGTAAAAGCAATTTTCCATAAGCTAAAAGCTTTAGCTTTTACAATTTGTTCAAGAGCTTATAAGCTCCCCCTGTCACAAAACAATTATATAAGTCCATCAAGCAACAATTGGACTAAAAAAGAATCACAACTTATGGCTTTTATGAGCCATAGCTTATAGCTTTTATGACAAGCTTTTATTAGCTTCTTTGAGCTAATGAGCCAATATCCTGTTTCTCCCTCTTTGGAATCATAAAAAAGAATGTTAGGATGATAAAAACATCATACAAATATATCAAAGTGCATGAACCGAGACGGTTTATCAACCATCGAGCAATTTAAACTTAAAGTCCAAGGAAAATGGGAGAATTGTAACATAAGAGATCCATAAGCTCATTAGTAAGCTAAAAACATGATTTCAAAAAGATTTTAAGACATTTTGAGGCAAGAGAATCATGTAGAAGTTTTTATTGCGATATTTCATCGAACACCTTGTGTGCGTGAAAAATAAAAGAGGTTGTATATAGTCCTTGTAAAAGTTTCAAGCCAAAATTTTTCATAATATCATCAATCAACCTCATTCCAAAGCTCAATAAGATCATATGCAACATATGCAACATTTGTTCATCAAATAAGAGGCTCAACAAAGTAGATTCTCAAGGGTTCAACCCAATTGAGATAATATAAGCTAAGAAGGATCAAGGCATTACAAATGCCAAAAATTAGAGCATCCATCAAATAATACAAGTCATGCCTTAAACAATACATGTATGATATATCAAAAGTCCCAACATATCCAACTAAGCATAATTATCAAAGCATTAAAAGAAGCACTTTTACCATCAAGTACTTCATACCAATTTTCAAACAATATGCTAAATTAGAGTATTTTTACCATCAAATACTCCACCAATACCATGATCATCAACAAGTCATTATCAACTTGTAATTTTCACCCTTTCAATAAGACAAGCAAATTTTATTAGTACGAGAGAGTTTTACAAAAGTTCATAAAAATACAAAGCAACGAAAATGCTAGAAAGTAAAGGGGGTGGGGACATTATTCCTCATCGAGAGGAGAAGCAAGATCCGGAATAAAATCCTTGATGAATTTCTTCAACTTGCCGATAGACTTTTGCATTTTGGAGGTCTTTTGTTCCAAAGCCTCATACCTCGTCTCATGAAAAGCCTCATCTCATCAAATTTGAGTATACCTCCTGGCGGTTGAGCACCGGTATTACCCTCCGGATTACTCGGTTCGCCTTCTTCCGCCAATCTTGCGGCCGGGCGTCATCAAAGTAGTCATTAGGATCGGGGGAATCTTGACCTCTTCCTCTAGCCATTTTAGTTGGTCGGATGTCCATATTCTTGCGCATCGTGACCATTTGGGAGATGTTATCAATGTCGAAGTCATTTTGAAATACCTCCGAGTTACACTCCGACGAAGGTAGTCCCGATTGAATAAGAAGTTTACAAATCCAATTTCCCATAACCAACTTCTTATTACCTTGAGTGATGGACTCAATTAGACATTGAATAAGTATGGCACCAAAGTTAAGTGGTTCCCTCCTAGCAATCTTATAAGTCAAAAAATAATCCATGTTGCTAGGCATCTTTCCCGACTTACCACAAATGCAATATGCGACAATGACCGACAAAATACGATGCTCAAGTGTCATTGACAACAAAGAATACTTTGGCCATACTCCCAAATACGTCTTAACTTCTTTCATCAACACCCCCAACATTTCATCATTCCAAGTCCCACAAGAGAAATAATCCCAACCACCTTCTCTAACATGTAAAAGCCAGCAAATATTATTGGGAGTCCATCTAAAATGACGACCCTTTACAAGCGAATTAACGGCACCTCGGCTTCTTTCAACATTATATTCCACCCACATATTGGCATAAAAGAGTTGGATAATATCATCATCATACAAAACATACGCATGCTCCCATAAATACATCCAACCTTGCTCCTCAAAGAATCCTCTAATGGTGGGATATTCATTGGTAAATGAACTAAAACGTCACATTTTAGTTCGAGCAATAGATTTTCCTCCCATCCCGAATCCTCATAGTACCATTCCGCATACTTATTGATGAAATTAAGAACATTGTGGGAATTAGGAGCTTGAGTAACAAAAGATTTTTACCTTTTGCCCAACGGCAATTTTGGAGCGAAATTGTTCCGCGGAGTTCGGCAATTTGGGCCCGAGAGAACGGGATTTTGAACATCATCACCTTCCCGAGCTACATTTCTTTGGTCACTCGGATATCCCTTTGTTCGGCTTTTTCTTGCCGATTCCTCGACCCCTCTCCACCCTTCTACGCTTGGAGATGGAATTTCGACCGTGGAATTCTTTGGGGAGCCATATATGAAAGATTCTTGTGAAAATAAGAGGATTAGCAACAAGAATCGTGAAAAATGATGAAGAATTGAAGATTTTGAAGAAAGGGAATGAATTTTATTTGTTATAAGGGTTTGGGGATTTTGGTTACATTATGAACGAAGGCGAACGTATTTAGCTTGTAAAATAGCATGGGCGACCGGTCGAGTAGGGCGACCGGTCGGCGTGCGACGGGGCCAGACGCCCTCGCCCCTGCTTTGATCATCCCATGTAATTTTTCTTTTAAGAGTTTTCCAAAATTCGATTTTTCACCCCAAAAGTTTTAAAACTTTCCAAAAAAAATAATTTTGGATCAAGTCCAACAAATACGAGTTTCGGAAAACATATATTCGAGAAAATCGAGACTTAACAAGTAGTGCCCTTTTAAGAGAATATTTGCAAAATCATTTAGGGGCACTTAAGGGTTAAAGTGAAATATCTTGAAAGATGTGTGCATAAGCATAATATCGAGTTCTAAGAAAAATACGAGTCAACATACCTCGATAGTTTAAGAAACTTGATGACGAATTGTGATGAATATGAGATACATATCTACACAATTCTTAGACAAAGTTTGCACAAAAAAATACAAGTGTAGGCAAGTAATAAGAGATATCAAAAAGAGCTTATGCTATAAGATTTCATAAGAGATAATAAGCCACATAAGTCTAATTAAATGCACAAGAGTTTTAGAAAATCATGCAAGGTCTTCTTTTAAAAATATTTTGAAACTCACAAATATATTAAAGACCTAAATTAAAAAATAATTACATGAAAACTCATTTTGCAATTAAGACATAAATAAAAACATGCATATAATTAAGATAAAATGCATATATAAATGGGGAGATACGGTTTACCAATTACGTCGTTTACATGGGTTGCGCCTTTCCCATTGTTGATGATATCTTCCTTTTGAGGAGTCACTTTGTTGATGATGACTTCTTTGATTACTCCATTTCCAAGGTTTGTTACCTTCCCTTTGTTGATAGTTGAAAGTCATCTTGTTGATGATGTCTTTGCCATTTCCAAGGATTGTGTTTTTCCCATTTTTGATTATATCCTTTTCTTGGAAATTGGCTTTGTCGAAAATAGTTTCTCCTTCTTTGATCAAATGAAATGGTCATTTGATGTCTTCTTGGCGGTATAAATTTTCTTCGATCATTATTTCGCCGGGTACCTAATATGACGTTGTTTTGTGGTACCCTTATGTGTGGGTCCTTTGGGATTAGTCTTGAGACTTTTAGGTCTCCAACAATAATTAGAGCTATTTCTAGCCCGACAAGTATTTACCGTATGACCCTTTTTACCGCAATAAAAGCATGTAATAATTCTAGGAGTATAATGACCAACATGCTTAGAGACTTGATTCCTTTTCATGTGATTGACACTCTTAGGCTTATGATCAAGTTCTAGTTTCGAATTATCACAACAATCAACAATATTGGTCATTCTATCGGCACTCAAGTTGGATTTACATAAATCATTTTTCAAGCAATTTATATCCTCAACAAGAGTACTATTTTCTTTCTCAAGGTTTCTAACCTTGTCAAGAGTGGTGGTGTGAGCACATGATAGTGATTCATAGGAAGTAAATAAACTATCCTTATCATTCTTTAAAACAATGAATTCCTTTTTCAAATTTTTGTATTTAACAAGTAAGCTTTGGAATTCATTTTGAAGTTCATCATAATCATTTTGCAAATCACTATAATCATTTTGAATAACAATGTCATAAGAAGTAGAGGTTTAAGACATACCTCGTTTTCTTTGATGCCCATAAAACAATATTCAACTTCTTCATATAGTTGGAAGTTGTAGGAGGCTTGTTCCTTAGATTTGAGCTTGTATGACCTTGAGAAGTAGATGCTTTTGTTTGACTCTTTCATTTGCAAATACTCCATAGATGGCTTCTAATTTTTGCCATACTTCATGTGCCGATCGAATACCTACAACATGATCAAATTCCAAAGTGGTAAGTGAACAAAGTAAAATATTAAGAGCTTTACCATTTAAGGAGATGATTTTCTTCTTCATCATTGAGCTTTTTGAGGCCTTTTGAGGTGTGTGGTGTATCTTTCATCGGAATGGATTCTCCGTTTATGACGGTGTTCCAAATGTCGAACCCGCAACCTTGTAAGTAGCATTCCATTCTTTCTTTCCAAAAATAAAATTTTTGGAATCAAATAGTGGTGGCTTGGTGGTGGAGGTGCTTAGGAAAGATGAGCTTCGTTCAGTAGCCGACGATCGTTTCTCCTCACTCGCGATGTGAAACGAGCTTGCCAAAGAGTTTGGCTCGATACCACTTGTAAGTCAAGCGGCTACGATAATCTAGAGGGGGTGAATAGATTATCTCCATCTTTTCGATTTAGCCCTCTTTTTACAACCGAATGCTCAAACACAATAATAAAGGTGCGGAAGTAAACAACACGCGTCGATTTAAAGAGGTTCAACCCACCTAGGGGCCTAATCCTCTACCACCCCAAAGATATCCGGGATGGATTTCAAAAGAAAAAGAATTTTATTAATTACCAAAATTAATACAAATTCAACTTACAACACCTTGAAGAGCACCACACTCTTCTTCAACACCACATTTGAGATTGCCACAATCTCTTCTTGAAGATTACCACAATCTTCAACGGCACCTCGTGAAGATTACCACAATCTTCAACCTCAAGAATACCAAATTCTTCAACACCTCAATAAGAAGATCACTACAATCTTCTTGCACCTATCACCTCGATCATCCAAGTGTGTTCTTACCACAGAACACTCACAAAGGATATCTTGTGTTTGAATGATAACCAAAAATCAAGATTACAACTCAATAATGAATAATACAATTTGAGTGCAAAGTGTAATCAAGAATAGCCTATACCTCAAGGATGTGAAAGTGATAAGCTAGGCAAATTTACAACAAGAATAATAACAATGAAAGACCAAGTATTTGCTTGAAGTGTATCTTGTTGTGTTGTATCTCAAATGTTGTATTGGTTGCTCCAAAACTTCCTCTATTTATAGGAGATGATTGATCAAGCATAGGCTCCTCTTGGAGATTGAAAATCTACAAAAAATACAATTAAAATCAAGAATATAGTCATTAGAAATCAATCCCACAATTTAAGGAAATGTGTTCCATCAAACGGTCATATTTTTGCTGTCAATGCACAGGGCGACCGGTCACACAGAAATAAGAGAATTGAAGAACACTTTGGAAATTACAACAGGGCGACCGGTCGACATAGGCTTCGACCGGTCGACCCCTGTCTCAACCGGTCCCCCCTAACTCAAAATGCAAGTTTGAAGTTACTGTTTCAACGCCAACTTGCAGTGTTGACCCCGGGCGGCCGGTCGACCGGACCCGATCGCCTTGAGCGACCGATCGACTGCCCGATTTTCCTTCCGTCTCATTTTTCTGTTTCAAAAATCATCTTTAGGTACGGGTTGCCCTATAGAGGCGGCCTTGACCACGAGACATAAATGTTGTCCAATTTTTGTCGAAAATAAAACTCAAGAAATACTCCGAAAATTTAGTAAAAACATTTTAAACCAATCGGGAGTATTTAGACAACATTTAGAAATCTTGTTTAGGAGTAGAAACCCATTGACATAAAATCATTAAAAGTGTTGTCCATTATTATCAAAAATAAACTTGAGAAAATACTCCGGAAAATATTAAAACCATTTTAAATCATTTAGGAGTATTTGGACAACCTTTAAAAACATTGTTTTGGTGACAAAATAAAATCATCAAAATTAGGATAAAAACATGTATCAAACAGTTTTCTGGGTTTAGCTGGCTATTATCGTCGGTTTGTGGAAGGATTCTCCAAGATTGCTTTGCCTTTAACGCAATTGATCAGGAAAAGTGTTGCATTCAAATGGACGGAGGCAAGCGAATGAAGTTTTCAAGAACTGAAGAAGAGATTGACTTCAACACCTATTCTATCAATCCCATCAGGTACTGGAGGTTTCATAGTTTATAGTGACGCGTCGAAGAATGGCCTAGGATGCGTATTGATGCAAAATGTGGTATTTGCGCTTAAAATATGGAGGCATTACCTATACGGGGAACAATGTGAGATCTACACCGATCACAAGAGTTTAAAGTACTTCTTCACACAAAAAGAACTAAATATGCGACAACGTCGATGGTTGGAATTAGTAAAGGATTACGATTGTGTGATCAGCTATCATCCTGGTAAAGCCAATGTTGTAGCAGATGCGTTGAGCCGGAAATCAACACAAAGAAATGCAATTACGATTCATATTCGGAAACCAGAGTTAATGGATCTTCAAAAAATGAACGTAGAGGTTGTATCATTAGGGTTCGTTGAAGCTAAGTTAGCAGCGTTAACACTCCGATCGACGCTACTTGATCAAATTCAACAGGAACAATAGGGTGATGATTACTGTGCCAAAGTGATGAAAGATATTGCCTCGGAAGTGTCTTCTGATTTCAAAATATCTAAGAGTGGAGTACTACTATTTAAAGAACGATTATACGTACCCAACAGGGACAATCTCCAAGAGAATGTTCTAGCAGAAGCGCATTCAACGTCATATTCTCAGTACATCCAGGAGCTACTAAAATGTACAGAGATTTGAAGATACATTCTTGGTGGCCAGGCATGAAAAGGGATATCGCGCGTAATACGTGAACAATGTTTAATCATTAACAAGTAAAGGCGAACACAAAAGGCCACCGAACATTGCAACCTCCGCTATTCGAATGGAAATGGGAAAGGATCACCATGGATTTTGTGACGGGTTTACCCAAACCGTCAAGGACACGATCTTTATTTGGGTGATCATAGATAGATTAACCAAATCCGCTCATTTTATTCCTATTTGTTCAACTTACTCCATGGACTCGATCGCACAACTTTATATACAGGAAGTGGTTAGACTTCATGGTGTGCCATTATCCATTGTTTCAGATAGAGACTCTAGATTCTTATCTAATTTCTGGAATAGTTTACAGAAGGCATTGGGAACACGATCATCATTTAGTACTGCTTATCACCCTCAGACTGACGGACAATCAGAACGAACAATACAAACTTTAGAAGATATGCTTCGAGCCTATATTTTAGATTTTCAAGGACAGTGGAGTAAATATCTACCTTTAATAGGATTCTCGTACAACAACAGCTATCAAGCTACAATCAAAATGGCTCCCTATGAAGCACTGTACGATAGAAAGTGTAGATCGCCGGTTCACTGGGACGAGGTTGGCGAAAGAAAGCTTTTAGGCCCAGACATGGTTCGAGAAATGACAAAGGTTGTGACACAAATTCGACAAAGAATGGAAACCGCTCAGAGTCGATAGAAAAGCTACTCAGATCAAAAATGTTAGGATTGTTCTTTGTAGGAGATCGAGTGTTTCTTAAGGTGGCTCCGATGAAAGGGGTAATGCGATTTGGAAAGAAATGAAAACTTAGTCCTAGATACATAGGACCATTTCATATTACTAAGAGAATTGGTGATGTGGCTTACATACTTGACTTACCTGCGTCAATGTCTCAAATTCATGATGTATTCCATGTTTCTATGTTGAGGAAATATGTTGCAAACCCATCTCACATTTTGACAAACGAGCCGATAGAGTTGAAAGCTGACTTGAGCTATGAGGAAGTGCCTGTGGAGATATTATTACGAGAAGTAAAGAAACTCATGCATAAGGAAATCCCATTAGTTAAAGTACTTTGGAGGAATCAATCAGTAGAGGAAGCTACTTGGGAAAGAGAAGACGAGATGAGAGCTATGTATCCTAACCTATTTCGGTAAGTAAAATTTCGGGGACGAAATTTTCTATAAGGAGGGGAGGATGTAGTACCCGAGCCTCTCACTACTCACTATGCCAATATAGTTCATGTATTACATGCTGGTTATGTGCTATTTGCACAATTTGATTATTTTATATGGCATGACTAGTTTTATATTTTGGAACTCACCTATAGTGTTAGTCGTCGAATTACTAATTTAAGTAGTTAAAAAAAAGTATTTATTTGTCGGACTATTAGATGCTAGCTATTATGTTACACGTGGTAACTCAACGGTGAAAGGTGGCATTAATGTGTTTATTGATAGATGACGATAATTATAGATCTAATGATGACTTTGAATTAATAGAGAATTAATTAGGTGTAAATATTACATAAATATATTTAACTTATGATACAAACACACACATCTATATATATACATGTAATAATATATGTATTGGTTGTTCAGGTGTAGTAAAGATTAACTTATAAATTTATATAAGTATAATATATATATATATATATATATATACAATTGAACCCGTTAGGTAATATTAATATATATAGTTATGACTAGTTGGTATATGTGTTTAGTTATATGTCTTTATATATAATAAACATACCGGTATACATGTGTGGGTCCCTATTATAATAGATAAGCTTGCTAAATATATTAGTCTTTAAAATCTACCTGTTTAACCTCCTTAACAAGGTTGGATATATATGAATATCCCTTATCACTTACAAATTGGAAAAAAAAAAAAAAAGGGGGCAACATAAGTAAATAGAGAGAAGTGGCTGGATTACGAGAGACGAAATTGGTATAGTTTTCTATGCTATATTTTCTTTTGTTTATTTAATGCTAATAGAAGTAATTAAATTAGATGTTATTTCGGTCTTCTCTGTGAGAAAACCTTTATGTGAAGAATACATATAATCGATGGGTAATAGAACAAATAGAAAAGATATTCACACATAATTTGTGAAAAAAAGAGGTATGTGATAGTTAGATTTAGTTTTAAAATTTTCACACATGGGAAATAACTTTGGTAAGCCTGTTAGAATAGCTCAACTCTATGAGTCCTTATTTTGAATTGAACAGATAGGGATGAATGAATGAAACATATAGCACACAGGTAGTGAAGAATTTAAATTAATTCGTGAAGGAATAATTGCGTTATGTGGGATTAGCTTAGCACCATTTTGACACTATAATAAAGAGATACATACTCTCTCTAATTTTGGAAATAATAGATCAATGGAGGGGTGAATTACAAATAATTTACCTTCATAATAAAATACGTATTTTGTACCTAAATGTGTAAAATTAAAAAAATCAGGGATTTTTATGAGGTGCTATTTAGATATTGATATGGGAATGAATTTGATACACCATGTTTTCTTACAGATTGTTATACATTTAGGAGTGAGAAGTTACAATAACAATTATATAGGTGAGGCACGACCATCACAAGGTAAGTAAAAATCCATCTGCAACTGTAATGCATGAACATAGTATTGTTTGAATTGATTGCATTATATGTGAATGTGGTGCCTTGTTGAATATACGTAGATATTATATGTTGCATAATTGGCTTGTATGATGTTGCAATATGGTGCTTGGTGAGCCATTGAACATGTCATTCACAACATTTGCATGTGCATGCATATTACAAGAAGATGCTTGCATGCACGAAAATATTTTGTGGAAGAAAATGAACGTTTATTGACCATTCTTTAGTGCAGGCACGCTGGCGTGCTTATGATATATATATTTAGGTATAGCAAGTGGGTACTTCTGGTGAACACAGAGCTAGATGGGAGATGGGCTCTTGGTGGGTCACGGGAGGATGGACCATTTGTGGGTACCTATGTTATGACCACTGCGGGGTGGGATACTTCTTGGCGGACGGAAGGGGCAAGTAGGACCCTTGGCTGGGCCGCGGGAGGATGGTCCACACGTAACATCATAACGATATTATTGGCCATTTGATTATTGTTGTGTGCAGAGCTCTTTTCCGGTGCTTAGTAGTTGGGTCAGGGGCCCAAATGAAAGAAAATGATTTGAGAAAAGTATTTCGATTCATGGATTTTACAAGCTAGCATTACATGTTGGAAAAGCATCATTATTCTTTGGACATGCATGATTTTTACTTGCTGAGCTTTAACTCATGTAGTTCATGCATTGCAGGTGAGCATGACAATACCTGAGCCCGTTAGCTTACTGGGCAATGTTGGAGCTTCGTCAGGTTTTGAGGGTCATGGATATGGATGACGACCTGTCGGGCTTGTTTTTGGGTTCATTTTGGTTTGGCTTCTGTTGTGTTATATGTAGGAACTCATACTGTTTATATCTTTTTCAGCTGTATTGTAAAAATATGTAAATTAGCTTGCTGGTTTGAGTTTTGGGTTTGCATATCTAGTTATCGTATTTACGTACAAATAGGGTTAACTGGCCTTTTGCCTCTAAATGATAAAATCTCTGTTGCATTGTGCAGGGTTTGTTTCGTTGATCGTCTGTTATTAAATTTAAACACAGAAAAAGAAAAAAAAATTACATGTTTTAAAAAGGCTTTGTGGTCGAGTCGCGTTATTTATATATTTTCTAATAGTAGCAATAGGGGTGGGCGTCACACTAACAATATAAAATTCACTTTGTTCCTAGTTTCACCATAAATTAGGTATTTTGCTAAAAATTAGGAATTTCGATGGATTTCAGTCACATGAGCGACACATATCTTTTGATAAAATTATGACTAAAATTGAGTTTTATTATAATTACAGAACTAATTTGCAAACCATGCATTTTGCGAAATATTTTTTGCAACCACCTATCAGTTATATGATTAATTGTACAAATTAAATTTTCTCAATTAATAAAGAAAATAGTTATTTTAATTCATTAAGATTTTACCTTAATTATTTAAGATTTTTTTACTAAATGGTGATTTTGAAGTTAAATAAAAACTCAAATGACCATAAGGAGATAAATTAGTTTATATTTTATCTATTTTAATGTTTTTATTTAGGATAATTGCATTTTTGGTCCCATAGGATATGAATGGTTGCAGCTTTAGTCCCAACTGCAAAGAAAATCAAGGTGGGACCGAAATTCCAAAGGAATTAACGGAAAAATTAACGGTGGGACTAATTGTGTAACAAAACCATTCTAACGGGACTATTTTGAATTCATGGGACCAAAATTGCAACCACTTAAATCTTGTGGGACTAATATTATAATTTTCTCACATGAGTAGTCACAATATGTTGATAATATTTAGGGTAACTGGCATGTCACTCCCCTAATTTAACAATTCTTGGCACATAACCCCCTAGAATTAACATAACACCACTTCACCCCCTAAATTTAAACTAATGATAGCATTTTGCCCCCCCATAAGCCCATTTCGGCTAAGATATTAAATATAAAAGTGATCGGGTCTTTCTAATGGGTATTCTTGGCCATAGTAACAAATTTCGGATTCGGGAATAATTCGTTAGCCCTTAAAATTCGTATCTCGAGTATTATTCGGGATAGTTCGTGAATAATTCATCAAAATCTCGGTTATACGACAAAATTCGTCTTTATAATAAATCGATATAAATATTTAATAATTCTATAGAAAATTATACATTTTAGTGGGAATATTCTCAATAAATTATTTGTAAAAGTTATATTATTCAATAAAAGTGTATTTAAAATTAGAAAATAAATTAAAATAGTATAAATTTGTTAAAATGGAAAAAATTCGGGAATAAATCGCTTTATTAACGAAAAAGTTCGAGAAATTTTGTCACAGTATTATCTTTAAAAGATATATACGGGATTTTAACGTCGTGAAAATATCGTGTTTTATTCAAGTATTTTTCAAAAATTCGGAGAATTTTGTTACTATGTTCTTCGCATGCCAAAATTCACAAACGAAAAAAAATAAAAAATTTAAAATTATTTGCAATTTATTAAAAAAAAGTTATAAAAATTCCAAACTTATTCAAAAATCTAAAAACTGAAAATATTAAATCCGATAATTTGTTTAAAAAACTAAAAATAATAAAAACATAAAAATTAATATGAAAATTGTTAAGAAAACTATAAATCATATATAAAAAATTTGTCATTTATTTAAAATATTTTAATTCCAAAAAAAAACTCAAAACTCATTCTAAAATTTTCGAAAAACTCAAAACCGATTTTGGAATAATATTAAAACTTTTTAGAAATATAGGATATCATAATCAGGATATTAAAATCTGAATATTTTTAGAAAATTTTACAAGAGTTTTGAGTTTTTTTTTTTTGGAATTTAAAATATATTTAAAAAATATCAAATTGTTTTATAAATGATTTATAGTTTTATCAACAATATCCATATTTTATTTTTATAATTTTAGGGTTTTAAAATAATTTCGATTCTTTTTACTATTTTTAGTTTTTTTATCAGATTATCTTTTTTTTAAAAATTTTAGACTTTTGAATATGTCTTGATTTTTTATTTTCTTTTTTAATAAATTACAAATAATTTTAAATTTTACTTTTTTTCTTTTGTGAATTTTGGCATTTTGGCATGCCAAGAATACCCATTAAAAAGGCACCATCATTTTTTATATTTGATGTCTTGGCCCGAATGGGCTTTTGGGGGGCAAAGTGCTCTCATTAGTTTAAATTTAGGGGGTGAAGTGGTGTTGTGTTGATTTTGGGGGGTTATGTGCCAAAAACTGTCAAATTAGGGGGGTGATATTTACCCTAATATTTAATGTCTATGACTTGGGCCCTAAAAATTAAATTATAAAATTTGAGTTGTATACGGGGCGGGTCCTGGGCGGGTCCATAAGGACTCGTTACCCGTCCTGGACCCGACAGATTTTCTTTGACCGATTACGCGATCCCCCTGAGCCTGTTTGACCGGGTTTGAACCCGCCCCGAATGGTGTGAGTTTAATACGGAGCCGTATTTTGACCCGCCTCATTGTCATCCCTATTTCTGGTAGCTTCCTTCAGATTCGAGCCAAAATAGGTTGCAAGTCTTCAGATTTGAATTCACGTATTTTTGAAATTGAATATTCGAAAACACATATACAAGAAGCTAAATTTTCTATACGAAATCGAATTATATTTGTATGGGAATAGTAGGAATCGGATGATTATACGAAGAATGAACAGTGTTTGAGAGAAGAAAAGTTTTTTGAGAGAGAAATGAGTAACGACGGCATGTTTTCCGAGGTCAAACAAAAACCTAAAATGCAAAATTAACAATCAAATCATTGGGGGCAATATTAGTTGGCCCAAATACGAATTGTTTCCTATTGTCATATCAAAAGAATCCTTCATTTAATTCAGTTGGATTTTTATAGTCTCTTGCAAATATCCAAGCACCCATCTGACTTTTGGGCTGATTTTTAAAAAATGTAGTGTCTTAATTTATGCATTTAGGCAATTACCTGTTAGGGCAAATTATAAATGCTTTTCATGTTTCATATGATAAATATTTTAATTTAATTGGGAGAACTTTATGGAATTACTAATCAGAAAAGATTTACATTGTGATATGAGATAGTGATGATAATTGTACGGTTCAACGAATAATATGTATTTGAATAAATTTTCAAAAAAAATTATAATATTTTTTTTGTTAATGTATATGTATGGTTAAATTCCATAATTATTTTACAAAAACAGTTTTATTTTCCTAATAATATCTTTAGTATGTAATTATGATTATTGTTTTGCAATATAATATAAAATCATTTTTATAATTGTTGTTTGATATTGAAATAAGCTCTATTTAATTTGTGCAAAATATGATCATATATTCACTTTTAGCCCAACAAAGTATGCATGTGTATATTTCAGTTAGATGTTAATATTTTTATGAAATAAGAGTCTCTCTATATTGTCTTAGAAAAATTCTATTTTCTTATGTTTGTTTAATAATTCATCTATAAAAAAGGTCAATCACTATTCTAATATAGGATTACTATTAAAAAAGTTTATTTTTAGTTACAATCAATTGTATGTTACTTTGTCCAGAGTTATCACTCCTGGGGGTCTTATTATAAGGGTTTCAAACCGAAATCAGAACCGTGGTCAACAGTTCCTAAATCGTAACCGTGGTCAACGGTTCTAAAACCGGAACCAGAATCGTATAGGTCGGTTCCGATTTCGGTTCATAGGTCTCAAAAACAGTGGAACCGACGGTTTTAACCATCGGTGGAACCGTAATATAACAGTTTTTTCTAAGGTTAAAACCAATAATTTTATTTTGGTAAATACATGCTATAAGAAATGTTAAATGTTTATTATGATGTTTTATTTTCTTAACTACATGAGACATGTTTTAGACCAAATGTTGTAAGCGAACTACGTGAACTTTGATTCTTCTATACTCTAATAGTATATATATAGATAGTTTAATATTATTATTAATATTACGTATAAAACTTTATTGAATATTAAGCCCAAGACTTTTTCTTTATTTTACTTTTTTTTAACTAAAATTGATAAACTATTTTAAGAAATCAAAAATTATCAAAAGATAAACAAACGGTTCTGGTTAAAATCGGAACTGGAACCATGGAGGAACCGGGTTCCAAACCGGACCGGAACCGTCGGTTCCGATTTTGGAACTAGAACCATGAGGCAACGGTTCCAATTCCAGTTTTTCTAAAATGAAGAACCGGAACCTGCAGTTTTGGAACCGGAACCGGCGGTTCCAGAACCATGGCCACACAAGGGTGATAATTTTAATTTGTGATAATGATAGTGAAAATATTCGTAAAAAATCAACACTAATGTCGTATTTATAGAAGTATTCCAAAATTTATAATATTTTATTTTAATAACTCTATAATTAAGTCTCTCATTTTTAAATAATTGTTTTTGTTTTAGGAAAATTATAAGTTGTTTTAAGCGTATTTATGATTTTCTTTAATTATATTGTCTATTTTGTATTTTTTCATCTTTAGTTTTATTTTTTATATTACACACATCGTATTCAAATTAAAATTATTTTTTTAATACACAATCCGTGCATCGCACGGGAGGAAACTAATATATATACATATATAGTTTTAGATTATATGAAATTATAAATTAATATAATTAAATAGTTATATATTATCAATATATAATTATTAGTATATATTAATTTTATAATATTTTATGCTACTTATCTATTTATATTATACACAATCATATATTTTTGTACATACACACATACATACATACATATATACATATATACAAGTATTTATTTTTATGTATATATTAATATTATATATTTACACATATATTGACATATAAACACACACATACACACATATATTTATACATATATACGGATTTTTTATTTAATCATATTTTATATTTGTACAAATATTATTTATATAGTATATTAATATTTATATATATACGGATAATTATTTATATCTATAGTATAATAATATTATATATTTATATTTAATTCAATAAGTATTATACAAATAAATAATATGGGTATTAAATATTTTATTTCAATAGTACAGAGTAGTTTATGGAAAAAAATATTCATCAAAATGTCTTAAAACATTAATATATACAAAAAAGTAACAAATACAACAAAATCTCCCACGGTGTGCTTTTTATACCAATTAACAATTAAGGTTGAATGAGATTTAAAACAAAAGAGAGACAATTTGCTTGGGAGCATGAGGAAGAAGAAGAGGAGGAAACGCAACAAGGCTAGTGCTGGGAAGTGGATGGAAAAATGAAGAAACCAATCTTTGTGAAACCAATCTAGAAACCCGTGATATAATTTTCATTAGAATATTTTCGGATTTCATAATTTTATAATTGATTGTATTTGTTGAAAATAAATCCCATCAACATTTAGTATAAGCTAGATTGAGACAATTCAAACCAACTTTGAAATTTTATAAGCTTAAAGTTAAGTTTGTATGAAATTTTCTAAGCTTAAATTTAAGTTTGTAGCATGACTTTAATATAATGGATATTTCAGCTTTAAATGTTAAATATATGCTCTAATTTTTTTCACATTTTTATCAAAAATATATGCTCTAATTCAAGATGTCTTTATCTCTGTCTCTATCTTCATCTGTAAAGATTCAATGTCCAATAACTTTATCTCTCAGTCAATCTTTCTTGTTGTTTGAAACAACCCATGACCGGAAGCCAGTCGGTAGAATCGAAAACTCTCTATGTTTTAAAATTTCGGCTCAACACTCGGCCCAACTAAAATGAAAAAAATGTTTGATCGCATTTGTCGAGAATTCTGACAATGCCCATGATTTTTTTTAGTACAATGGGAGAAATTTGGGGAGGGAACACACACACTCGTATGGGATCGAACCCGCATTATTTGTCCTTACAACATATGTTTCAACCATTAGAGCACTTGATTGATCCCGATTATGCCCATGATTAAATATACACCGAAATCAAATGGGAAAATCAAGTTTCGGCCCAACAATTCGATCAGATCCAATTCCAAGCACACATCGTTAGGCCCAATCTTTTGCTTCACTATAAAACTGTTCTTTCCGGTCTCAAATTCTTTACACACACATGATTCTTTAAGAATCTATTGGCGGATTCCTCTAGGTAAGCAGCTTTTTTCCTTCTTTCTTAAGCTAACATAACATAAATAAAATCAAAATCTTGTTTTGAATATTTCCTGTTTCTGTTCCTCTCTTCCTCTCTTTTTGTAATCGTCAAGAATTGTTCTTTTTCTTCTACTACTCTTTCGTATCTACCATTCTTCAGGTAAGAGTTCTCCTCAATTTTGTTTGTTTCATTTTGTTTCAAGTTCTTGATGGGTTTTTCACTTTTTTTCGGAATTTGTTCTCTTATGGTGTATTTTTTGAAATATTTATCTTACTTTATTTCTTGAATTTCTTAATTTATGAGGCGAAATAAGTGATGGGATATATTTTTTCTTCTTTTTCCCCCCTTCTCTTTCAATTGCATGGAATGTTTTGCAGATGAATTTTCGAATTTTGTTCAAGGAATCCGCTTTTTGTGTATGTCTTGAAGAGTAGAGTTGCCGTAAGAGTCTGTTGATTTATAATCGAAGCGGCAGAGCCTACTTCAATCAGGTGTGTTTCTGTATCTGTAATTCAGTGATAGGTCTCATGTAATATTTATGTTAGAGAATTTTGCAGCTTGATTTTTTTTAGGTGATTTAAATTTGTATTCTTCGGTTTTGCATGTGACTATCTGAACTTGATTGTGTTTTTAACTCAATTTTCTGCAGTAAGTGAGAAAAGATAGTTGAAATTCATGTAACCTATGATGACAAGTATTGAAAGTATTAGAAATGTGATTAGATCAGGTTTTCTATTATTTCTTTTTGGTGGGATTTTGTTAGTGTAATGCATAATTTGATTGAGCTGTCCTTTTTGATTTATTTGTTTGCTATGTATATGTTGGTAGATTTGTGCCTTAATCTGTCAATGCTTTTATTGTCAGCAAGGTTTAATTCTTAGTATTTTTGTTCACATTTCTAATGCTCAAACATTTGATCATGAAGATCTGTTGAGTCATGACAATGGTGTTTTGGTGACTGATAATGTGTCAAATGAGCTGTCTAGTGTGGAAACAATTGTAACAAAGAGTTGTAGACACTTGGTGCTCTGCATGCAAGGTAACTTCGAGTGGACACGTATTACAATTGAATGACGATCCAGTTAAAGAGATACTTCTCAAAAACATTTTCAGATGTTTCATGGCTGGTACATTGATTGCTGTCATGAATGTAGCTGACGGCAATGTCATTGTCGGTTACTACATTGTGTGTCGACATGTGGGCCACAGTTAGTAAATACACAATAAAGTCACGTATAGAGTGCACGTGTGTCATCGTGACAGTTTTATGACAATTTCCTGTGTTTTTGTCAATTGATCGAAAACAATGAACCTGATTTTAAGTTGCGTGAAAGTTAGAATGCAGAGAACTTCTAAGAACTGGTTAATATATTCAAGATAATTACGTTTTTTTTGAGAGATTACTAATTTATCCTCTCTATTTTGGGAGGGCTGAAATTTTGGTTTATTAATATGTGTCGAAGGTGATAGATCGAGGCATTGGAAAAGAGACCAAGTTCGCTAGACTATGTAAAAGATACCCACTATTGATGCCCAGAAATTAATGCTTCCTCTGTCCCACAAAGGATGTTCGATTTTCTATCTTCGTGTCTAAAAGTATTTGTTCTATACTAATACTGTAGAAGTTTAACTTTAAAGAATATGTGACTGTTTTACTCGAAATCTAAGTTTTAAAAATTGGATAATCTATTCTTGCTATAAAGCAATGACTCCACAGAAACAAAATAAATTTATATATAGCAGGAACCAACCAATCAAAATCAAATCAAAATTATGTCGTAGATTTTGAAAGGTAATTTGTTTTCTCTCTTTCAATCCGACGTGAGGTTCCATATATGGTCCATTTATAATGGAGGTAATGTGACATTGTGACTAATAATGTTAATTTTTGAATGGAAAGTATATTGTGGACATTTTTTATTGTATGGGTAATTTTTGGAGGCAGAGACAATGGTGGACGGAAGGTTAATTAATTCCATATGACATATCCATGAAATACTATGGCCCAAATTTTCCTTTATATAGTAGTGCATACATGTGTTCATGGAATTATGTAAATGTAGTAATTCGTTCTTTACTCTGTTTAATAGGGATACTGAAAATTAAACTAATCTAAACTGAAACCCTCTGTTATTAAGCAATAGAAATTGGCATAGGGACATGCCTTTTATCCTCCGGTATGTTTTATTATTCTATCATGTATGTGCACGCCTAGTCACGCTATGCTTACCATCTTAGATTTTTACTAAAGTTGTTGATGATATTTTACTTAAAAGTCATATTATATTTTCCTTGTTTGGGACTTATTAATGTTGGCTTGTGGACATTCCTCTTCACCTTGGAGGTTATTTAATGTGAACAGAGTGGCAACGTTGCTAAAACAAACTATGTGGTCGCATTTACATTTTACAGTGTTTTAGAAGAATGTAAATCTTCATTTTCACTTATGTTGATATAATCTTTTTTTTAATGCTTGTCCAAGATTTGTATGTTATTACTATAACACACTGTTGCACATTATACTAGAGTGATGACATGGTGTCGTATTTGAAATTTCTCTATGCAAATAACGAAGCGTGCTTGTTTTCCTATAGCTTTAAATCAGTTTTTTGATTGTAGTCATTTTTTTTCTGATTCATGGTATCAGTCTGCAACTTTTAGTGCACCAAGTTTAGTCAGCAAGAAATCTATGCTCCAATTGGTAAAATCTGTATTTCTCTAAGATTTGTATGCATCCCTAGGGAACTCTGTTTAACTGAGGATAAAAGTAGACATATATTTGTCCGTTGCTGAATAGTACTTGATTATAGATGTCATCGTTCGAGAAATTATAGCCTAGATTAGTGGGTTGAAGTATATGCAAATCAGTGAAGTAATGAAATATGTGCATCTGCAATGTTTTTATGCATCCTTAATAAAATCCACTTTAGTTGTGTAGAAGTAGAAGTCCGGATGAAAGATTGTTTTTATGCTCAAGATTTTTTTAATTTTTGCATATCATTTGATTATATGCAAAAATTCGAAAAAAGGTGGGAAATCCCACCTTATTTTCAATGTAAGATCTTATTTTAACATCCTTTAACTTTGACCATTTTACTTACAAAATTGCCATTAATAACATCTTATAAGCTCTTCCATCTTACTTTATCCAAACACTTCAACAACTTATTTTCAAATAAGATCTAACGTCTTATAAGCTCTAAACACATCTTATGTAGTAGCTTATAAGATATTTTAAATAAGCTTAGCCAAACACCCTCTCAGTGGCCTGGTTAGGATAAACATACGTTTGTTGTCTTTTAGAGCATGATACGGCCTCTGTGTTTCCCATTCATTGTCTTTTGAAATATTTCACTCTTGTTATCTAAATGAAACGTGAATTAGGTGGTCTTTTTTTTTATTTATTTTTAATTTTTGGAGTGTTCATGTTCCTAAAGATTTGAGGATACTCATAGCAGTGAGATACTTCAAGCTTCTTGTCATCTTTATTGCATGAGAAAGGGAACGCACTTATCTATGTTGTTTTGTTTTCTCTATCCTCTATAGTAGTATTAACAACAAGGGATAATTACAAAAACTACCCCTGAGGTTTCACCTAATTAAAAAAACCCAGCTAACTTCTAAAATTACAAAAAGCACCCATGAGGTTTGATTCAGTGTTAAAATTAAGGGGTAAACTGCAATATCTTTATAAATATGAAGGGGGATTTTGAAATGTTTTTTGCTTATGAATGGTTTAAATGTTAGACAAAATAAAACCTCGGTGGTATCTTTTGTAATTTTGAAAGCTAGCTGGATTTTTTTGTAATTAGGTCAAACCTCAAGGGTATTTTTTTGTAATTAACCCTAACAACAATTATAATTGCTAAAACAAACAAACAAGAGATAATAGGTTTATGTTGAATACAAGTGTGGTGGTACTTTATGATAGCTTGTGGTAAATAGCTACTTGTTTCATTGGTATGAAACTGACATAATTGTTATTATTCACACATCCAGTGAATCTATCAGCATTTAAAAAAAAAAAAAAAAGGGAATTTTAGTGTACTGTTGGGACTTGGCATAGCTTGTTTTAATTGTTGAATAAATCCTACATTTGTGGATAGGGGGTTTTAGAGAAATATTTTGTATGAATTTGATTACTTTATCTATTTGAATTGTGTTTATGTTTTATTTTTCGCTATTTGCTCCTGTGTATTGTGCTTCAATTAGGTTTGTACAGTCATTTCTTTTGTACATAGGTGGCCGTTTGGACCTTATGTTAAGCACTGATTTTTAGGAGCTCGTTGAAAATTTATAATCAGTTTCATCAGCTTTGAACTTGTCGTTGAAAAACATAGATAGATAACTCGTATGTTACTGGGACCTGGGTTATATATTTTCTAACATTGTCAATTCTACTGTTAAAACATTGAATGTTTGCAGAACCGATAACCTCAGATCTTTGTAATACTTTCGGGCTCTTTGACTCTACTAAGCTACAATGAACCACCAATATGGTGAAGATCAAGTAAGTAGAGAAATTTCCCGTGATTAATAATTGGTGATAATTCCAAAAATACCCACGGGGTTTCAAATTACAAAATATTCCCGCTATCTTTCAAAATTATAGATACCACCTTGGTATTTATTTTTATTTTTACAAGTTACACCGTCTAGAAGAGGGTGTTGTGAAATAAATACAAACCTCAAGGGGGTGTTTGTACTACCTGAAGGGGGTATGTGTGTATTTGTAATTTTGAAAGATAACTGGATTTTTTTGTAATTAGGCTATTTGTAATTTAACACTAATAATTGTATCTCTTAACAAACCGCTCGTGAACGTATAATTGCTTCACAGGATCAAGTGAGTGTCGTTGGATTCGACGTTCCCAATTCACCCGAAGCAAGTTACAACAATGTCTACCCTGGACACGAAGACGAAGGGCGAGAACCCCCTACACTGCCTCCCCACCTGCAGCATACTTTGTTAAACCATCCGACCAATAGCGACGATCCTTGTGGGTCCCTCCCGTCACCCCAGAATGTTACTCTAAATCATCTTTACATTGAGAACAGAGACCCTCCTCGATCCGTAGTGGCACTTGGGGTTACTCATCGCTTTCGTTCAAAGTTTGTCACCGTGGTGCTTTATAAACCGGTTCCGAGAAGGTGAAGTAAAGGTGATTTTTCATGATCACAAACCTTCATCACTTGTCCTAAAATATCTGTGTATTGATTGGAGGTGTTGTGGGAACTAGCCGAAACGCGATTTAGCAGGAAAATGTATGTTTACTTGGGCTTATTGGTCTATGAAGTTGATAAAATCTTTGCAAGTCTTGATATATGTTAGTGAGTTTAAGTGCCTGCTAAGCTATGTAAATTTTCTGTGATTAATTGTTTTTGGCTTTTGCACTAATAGCTTCAAAGATTTACCTTGTCAAGAATATATATTTGATTTCTTCATACTGTTTATACATTTTCAGGTACAACAATAATATCAAGCATTTACTACATAAATGTTTTTGTAAAGTAACAAAAAGAAGGGCTAATTACGAAAGGTGCAGGTTTGTGGTAATCACAACAAAACTTGGTTAAGTTTCAATATTAGAAAAAGTACCCCCGAGGTTTGAGGGACTGTGGTTAACCAATGAAATTTGTGTAAAGTTGATAACTTCTGATGAAATTCCAGAAAAAAAAAAAATGAAGGAGAAAAATTAGATGGACAAAATTATCTCACGAGTTTTTGGACCTTTTCTATAATTTAGGGAAAACTAGATAGTTGGAGTTGTTTTTTCTTCGTAACTAGAGGGGTGATATTTGTAAGATTGAACCTTTTATGTAATTTATGGAAAAAATGAGGGTTGGAAATCGTTTCTTCGTCGTAACTAGAGTGAGTTTTTGTAAGATTTTGGGTAGGGTTTTTGACATGTACTTTGTGTAAAAGTTTTAACATTACTACAGGGATGTGGACCACTTGTCCCGATTTGAGCTTATGAGATTGGGAGAGAGCTGGGAAGACTGTTAAGCTTAAAGGCATTTTTGGATTTCCAGGTTAATTTTTTGATGACGCCAATAAATCCCATTAGGTCAACTCATAACGACTGAGATAAAATATTAGATGGAATCAAACTTCAGAGTATATTTGTAAATTTGAAACTTAACTGATTTTTCTCTTTTTTTTTGATGAAATGTGAAAAATTTCATTAAAAAAGGAGTAAAATACAAGTTTAAAAAAGGGGCATACCCCAGTCAAGGAAAAGATGGAGAATGGACAAGCCCATAAACCATCTAAGAGGGAGATTAAGTGATAAAACATAGATATATAGAGGATTGAGGACGCTAAGTGCAAGCTAGCGAGGTAAGTGGGGGAGGCTATCTCCACCCATACCTCGAACATTTGCTTGAAATAGGTTGGCGAATGAGCTACAATAAAAAGTACCAAATGGTGACGAGTCATACCTCGTTGGTCATAACAAAATAGTCGATCAAGCCAGTAAGCAGAAAATATAGGAAAACAAGGACATACACGAGAGGAGATGAAAAGATTAGAAAATTATAGATGATAAAGATATAGTAATAAATAAAAGGAAATAAAAGAGAACTATAAAAATATAATAAATAATTACTATATATATAATAATATATAAATATATAATACTGGTAATTACTATTTATTTATTATTATATAAATAGTGATTAAAAAAGAAAAAAAGCGGAGAAGTAAAGAGGCCCAATCAGCATGGCCCATCAGAGAAAACCAAAATCATCATGTGACAGTCCTAAGGAAAAGCTATCCTCAAGGAGGCCCAAAAAATCAAATCAAGCACGGTGGGGGAACCAAATTCCAAAAGCGGCCCAAGAGCCTAATTCGGAAATGGAACCTGCGGGCCACCTGTTGATTGACTCGACTCGGATCGTTTAAGGCCCTAATTGAAGGAGAAAGACTCGGGGATTACGCCAAACCTCGCGCAGTTGGGATACTTTTTGTAATTAAACTCTAAAAACAAAAGGACAAAATATCAAACGAAGCTAAACAAAACATATTATCACACATAATTCAGTTTATTTTTGTTTCTGCATCAAATCATGAGGGAGAATTTCATGATAGGGTCTAAATTCAAGAAAATCTATCACTTTAAGACCCCAAATTTTAACCTTCTCAAATTAAGACTTAATTTTTATTTTTCTCTCAAATTAGGCCCTCCCTCAAATTTTGGGTTCTCACTTCAAGACCCAAAATTTCAATCTTCTCAAATTAAGACCCTTTTTTCCCCTTCAAGTTGGGCCCTCCTAAAAAATTTCCGGTTCTCACTTCAGGTTTCAAAATTTAATAAAAAGAGAAATGTTAATGTAATCAATCTATCACGCCAGCCACACAAAATATTTTTCTTCTCTTTCATTTTTTCGCTCATCTCTTTTCTCCTAATCGATACTTGTTTAAAACTTTAAAATTTAATCATAATTTGGCTATCTTATTTTTTTAGTAACCGTAAAATATTTCACTACTTTTTCATTCATAATTTGGATATCTTATTTTTTTAGTAACCGACAAATATTTTACTATTTTTTCATCTTGTTAGCTTCATACATTTAAATATATTGATCTCAATATCTGCATGTTAATCAAAATTGACATCAAGTATGAAGTAGAAAAAAAAGAATGAGCGAAAAAGCGAAAAGAAGAAGACAAATATTTTTTGAGGTTGACGTGATAGATTACATTAATATTTCTCTTTTTGTTATATTCTAAACCTAGAGTGAGAATCCAAAATTTAGGGGAGGGCCCGATTCGAGAAAAAAAATTGGGTATTGATTGAGAATATTGATATTTGGATCTTGAAGTGAGAACCAAAAATTTGAGGGAGGCTCAATTTGAGAAAAGAATAAAAATTAGACATTGAGTTGAGAAGGTTGAAATTTTGGCCTTAAAGTGATAGATTTTTTTAAATTTGGACCCTATTACGAAATTCTCCCCAAATCATAATGAGTTTTAGTTACCTTACACACACGACACCTCTCAAAAAATATATTATTCACTCACTTTACTTTTTTTTTTCTGTCATCAATTTCTTCTACTCATTATCAATTACTCCATCAAATCACCAATCATTAATTATCACATTTTTCATAAATTTTACTATTTACCCACTCAGATATTTCCCACTATCAATCATTCTCATTCATTATTTTACTATTCCTATATGAAATCAACTTTCATTATTCTATTTTGAGGTAATTTTAACTTGCCCCCCCCCCCAAATCATGTGTGTTTTTCTATTATTTCTCACTTAATTTGAATTGTTATACTTTCCCCTCTGAACTTTACAAATTGTTCCACTTATCTTATAATTTCCAAGTTTACCCTTTAACCTTTATGATTATTTTATTTTATGATCCCTAAAAATGGTACCATAGCCTGGATTTATTGATGAAATTTATTATTATTTAACACTATTGGTATACTGACTAAAGATGACGAGATCTTGAGAGAACACTGATATAAATAATTATTCAAGATGTATTAGCTATAGAAAATTCACTAACACTAAGGGTAAATTTGGAAATTATAGTCTAATTGCAAAAATTTGAAAAGTTCAGGGGTAAAGTAGAACAAATCAAAGTTAAGTTGGCAAAGTGGAAAAAACACGCATAGGATACCTCTTATATCTCATCTCATATCCAGTCGCACTATCGAAATTCATTCTTCTTTCTTTCAAAATTCTTTGGGTAAGGGCATATTTTCCCAACATTCTGGAAAAAAAGGATACCTTTTACGCTCCGAGGCTTTTTTCCGGACTTTTTGTACATTATTATGCTCACACCAACTTTTTCGATTTTTTTTTAATTTGTTGCTTCAAGATTGTTTAAAACATGTTTTAAAAATATTTTGTCTAAAAAATTTAAGCCCCCATTAAATAATCAATTTTATGACCGAAATTTTATAAACAATCAAGAAATATACACATAAAACAAAACATATTGAAACAACAAACAAATAGAAAAATACAATACAATTTTTGATCTAATGCATTGAAAACGTCGCAAACATAGAAAGAACCAAGAAATAACAGAACAATGTAACATTGAAAATTATATGGAAACAACCCAAAAATAACATAAATAATAAAATAACTTAAAAATAGGTAAATTCTACATTGAAATATCAAAAACTATATCATGAAAACAATAAAAAAACATCAGAACAAAATTAATAACATCACAAAAATAGATAAAAACTACAATGAAACATTAAAAACTACATAAAAATAACGATGAACACTTGAACAACAATAAAACAATTAAGTTAATTACTCCCTCTCTCTCTCTCTCATTGTAAACAAGAGTAGGTGATTAAGTTTTTTTTTTTTAGCTGAAAGAGATTCTATGTGCAATTTATTTCTTTACTTCTTTCTTGGAGTTATCATTACCTAATTTTAAGAGCTATCATTATAGAATCTTAAGTTAAGAGCTATCATTATAGAATCTTAAGGGGTAATGCAAGCTGATAATCTTTGACACGATACGATAACCTAACACAAACTAGACCCGAATATTTTGAGAAAAAAACAAAACACGAACACAAGAAATTCGAACACGAAAATGGCTAATACGAATCTGACATGATATTACTAATTTGTCTAAAATATAGTTATTTTATATTTTAATTAATTATTGATGAATTTTAAACATAACCCAAATAAACATAAAATTTGACCTGATGACCCAAATTGGCAGCCCACTAATGGGATGCTACCCAATTTTTGGTGTAATTCAGCAAAAACCATCTCCAACCCAATACATTAAATTTTTCACCAAATTAATATTTTATTGTTTCTTTTTCATTATATGATAAAATATTTAATTAATATAATTATTTTATTTAATTCATTACTAATAATTTAACTAAACAAAAATACATATAATTAATATATATAGTGTTAACTAAATATATTAAAACAATCTAATTAACTCTTGTATTATAAAAATAAATATGATTATTTGTTATTATTATTATTATTAATAATTATTACAAATATTATTGCAAGACAAGAAATACATTAAAAATATAAATAATAAATATAAACCTTACGTAGAATTAATATATAATATAAGAAACAATTGGAAATAAAAGTCTGGAGCACAAGAAATTGTAGGCAAAGTGGAGATCTTGTATTACCCGAATTTGGTGTAATAAATAATTGTTGTAACACTTTTCATTACACCAAATTTGGTGGAAGGCTTGGAGATGAATTTGCACAAAATTTGATATTTTTTGGCTGGGGAATTTAGAGTTGGGTTAGAGATTGCCCTAATCCAGTTAAACTAATTGTTTCTTAAGTGAGATGGAATCTTTATACTGATTGAAACATCTTATATAAGCCAAAAAAAAAAAGCACTTTAAGGGTGTAAATCTAAAAAAAAGTAAATTAAATAAACAATTAATCTCGGGTCTTCTTAATTTTTCCTTTTTAAGTTCTTATCAAGTTTCAATATTTTATTATAAGAAATTTAGACGCCCCCCCCACACATAATATATATATATATATAGAATATACATATCCAACGTCCGGTATTATAAATGATGCAGCTTGAGCACTATACTTGGTGTATCATCTACCATTTACATGTCCTATTTTTTAGGAAGTGAGACACTTGTAATACATCCACACACTATGTATAACATGTTAATGGTAGATGATACACACTGTGTAGTGTTCTCACAGAAAGATCTACACAACCCGTAGAAGACTATAACTTTATTAATTTTGGCCCTTTCTTGTATATAATTAAATTTAATTAGCTACATCATCCAGCCGATATGCCTGATAAAAGTTGCCCAAAAAGTCTCCCTTAATAGATCATCTCATATAACAAATCATAAAGTCAAAAGGCCCTTAGAGTTCTTAAGGATTTATTACCATTATTTTCAAGACAAATGGCTAAGGTTACGGTTGGCAATGTGTGGATTTCGATTTGGAAAACATAGTCAAATGGCTGTTTACGTTCTTTAAACAGCTAATAATTTGTCCTAAAAAAAAACAGCTAATAATTTTATATGGGAAGAGGACTTATGAGGATAACGACGAGTTTAACACTTTTGAGGGTGATAGATTCTCTATTTTAATTCGATGAGAAAATAAATTTAAAAAAAATTGAATTTCATTGAATATTTTCTAATAAAAATTCATCGTAAATCATGTTTGGCAGTCGAATCACTTACCTACAAAAATATATGTAGATAAATAGTAAGATAACCGTGAAGTGTAGGTGAAATTATTGTAGATAATTACCTACAATATTTCTGTTGGTAAATTTAAAAACTATTGGTGATTTGCCAGTAATTGGTCGGTATAGTATGTGGGAAAATATTATTTTATAGTTTGTCGGTATTCTGTAGGTAACTGTAGAATTTAGTGATAAAATCATTTATGTCGGTAACTTGAAGTCTTTTAATAGTGCGAGAAGTTTCGTTTTCCACAATCCTAAATCAATTGAGATCCTCTATTGCATTTAGTTTTTCATCTTCTATTTTAATAATATCAAATGTCCATGTACATGATATTATGATAACATTATGTTTGTATAGTTACTTAATTATGAGCAACCCACCAACATTTTCTTACACGTATTTCATCTCATATTTTCACATATAAATATGTATATCAAATATAAAAGTATATTTTAAATATACATTTAATTTGAATTTTATACACTTTGGTATATATAGTGAAATATATTATAAAAATCTCAAGGTTAACAACAACTTATAATCACACATGGATCCAATAATTGATGTCTGGGTGAGATAAGAGTGCCCCCAATCCACTAAAATAAGCATTACATTCCATTTTAAGATATCGTACGGTTCATGTACAATCCCAAAGTCAATGCTTGCAAAATTGAGTTAGTATTAATTTCCAAAGTTGTTGGGCCCTATGGATAAAGTCAAAGCTTAATTTTGTGATAATAGGACATTAATACAGAATGATTGCTGATTTTTTTAACACTTTATTCTTACCCAATAATTTAGTTTAGATCCTCTATTCACATGTATGATGTATGGCAACTTTTTGCTATATGTTAGAAATATTAAATAATGATTTTAACTCTAATTATATACATTTCAACCTTTTTTTAAAAAACATTAAAAGGAAAAAAGAAAAGCCAAAAAAATATACAGTTTAACCTTTTGATATGACAATCATTAATTCATAATATATTTGTCGACACGACACTTGTAGTTTTATTAAAAAAGTGAGGTTTATTTTTTCGA
The DNA here is from genome assembly GCA_016081115.2 of Rehmannia glutinosa. Lineage (NCBI taxonomy): Eukaryota > Viridiplantae > Streptophyta > Magnoliopsida > Lamiales > Orobanchaceae > Rehmannia > Rehmannia glutinosa. The sequence goes on from CM071924.1 coordinate 7,182,601, forward strand.
AATAAATATACTGTGATTGGAGATTTGATCTGTTTCAATGTCGTGTTCTTATCCAAATTCACAAATTGTTGGTCTGGGTTTAACACAAAAAATGTGTTGGATGCCGTACTAAAAAAATAAAAAAATGTGTAGAATATCTTATCTAAAGTGATCTGTAAAAATTACCAAGCAAGTACGAGAAAATTTGTTTAAGTTTTGTGTTTAACAAATCTTGTCATTTATATCAAAGAAGCTTGAAAATAAACTTAAGCTTAACTGGAAGTAATCTATGCGCTAGATGTTGGGATACAATAAAAACCAGAGGATACAGCGGGATAATTTGAACTAACAATCGTCTATTACAAACAAAGCGAAAAGAAAATAGTAAAGCAAGTCTAGGCGAGCGAACTCTTTCTTTAAGACTCTTGTTGCCTCGTCACGATGCTCACGGTTGCAGGCAACGAGTCTCCCAAGATACAACGACTTTGGTAAAGGATAGGAGCACCACAAATCATTCTACCCGACGATCTGAGATAAGTGAGGCCTGAGGTGACGCCACACTTCTACGTAATACTTCTGGTGTAATGCAGATTTTGAGTGACAGACTGTGAATATGAATGCACGAATTTTTCTGTGTTTGTGATGTATGATGCACGAAAAACCACTGAAAGGGGGGCTCCAATATATAGGGAAAACATAAGGAATCCTCCAAAGGAAAGCCCTAATGATTTGGACTCAATTATGTCCATCAATCCTTAATCAAATCCTTCCTATTTTAGATTGATTTTTGCCAAGTCAAACCTTCCAATTGCGGCCTCAATCGGTTTAGGAATGATTTGATGCAATCAATCTTGTTACCATAAATTGGTGATTTGAGTCAAAGTTGCCTATTTAACGGATAAAATCAAGCAACTTACCAAACACCGGATTTGATCAATCTACCAATATTCCACATATGTTGGATACATTTCCCACAAATATATATTTCCAAGTGTTCCATTTGTGCATCGATTTCTCACTCACTCATAAATGGTTTTGTGAAAATAATTGCACCACTCGTTTCCAAAATTAACGAGTTTCCCACACTTAGAATTTCGGCTTAACAAAACTGATTTTTCCAACAATCCCCCACATGAGTGAAAACGATGCATGAATGCATGCGACACCACTCAAATTTCCTGAAACATTGTTGCATCAGGATAGGAAGCTTGTGGCTTTGAACCTTCCTTAGTAAAATACTATCGGATATATCCGCGGCTTAGTGGACACGATGCCTTGAACTACTCCGCTTACGATCTCGAAGTTCTCTGGTTGTGTCCGTTTTGGCCATGGATCACACTTGGGATTCATAAGTGTTTCATTGAGGCGGCCCGTCCTCACACTTACATAGGTGACCTTGCCTATCAGAGGTACCCTGCAATACCTCACCTTATTAGGTATAGGACGTCATTAAAAGTCCATAGGACTTAACCTCACCACAGTCAGCAGGTTCAATCACTTGGTGGTGCTCTCTAGGGAATGGTTAGCTTGAAGCTAAGTACCAAGTGTTATGACTGAACAGTTTAAAGTTTAGTTTTCCCATTGAACCAAGTTCTTGGGATCTCCAGTCATCATGGTTGGGTTTCCACTAGAAACTGTTCTTCAAGTTGTGGATTTTACACCCATTCTCTCTAGCAATTTATGGAATTGATCTCTGTTTAGCCCTTTAGTGAGCGGATCCGCTATATTCTCCTTTGACTTCACGTAGTCAATGGATATTGTAGGTCCCAAGGGGTGTAAGTGTAAGGTTTAGAAGGGGGGGGGGTTGAATAAACCTTACCAAATTTTCGATTTAGTCCTTTTAAATATTCGAGTTGATACTACACAAATTGTGTCCTTGATGGACACCAATTTAGTTAATCAAGAGAGTTAGTCTCTCAAATGGACTCAACTCGAGCCGTTGATGGAATAACTCAAATTGTTGGGTCTAAATTAACTCAACTGTGGTTTTGTTTTCAGCGGAAGACTTAACACCCTTAAGTTTGATTAAGCAAGGTTTTAGTGCTTGGTTTAGTACTTAGAAATTATCAAGTGGATAGCAAATTTATCATCAGATTTAAACAATTAAGATGCGGGAATTAAAGTCTTTGAAATGTAAATGACACAATGAAATTTTTATAGAGGTTCGAAGATGGGATAATTCTTCTACTCATCTCTTCTCCAACTCCCGGAGGAATCCACTAGGTATTGATCGAGATACAAAGTGGTAATCGAGATACAAGTCTTGATCACACAAATGACTTGATCCTTTGGGACTCGATCTGAGACGCCTTGATCACTCACCGGCTTCTCGTATGACTCGTTTCTTCACAGGGCAGTTTTGCCTTGCTACTACAAACACTTGCTCAAGCTCTTTGGATTTGATCACGAAGCCCTCCAAAAGCTCAAAACTTGGTTCGACCTTGAACCTTCCTACAATCCTTCGTGGAATGTAGACCCCTTTGATTTTTCAAGATTTTCCTCTTCAACCGATTGAAGTTATCTTTCCTTCACAGTGAGTGTTGGATTGATGTTCTTCGTAGTGTAGGCTTGAGGATTGAGAATATTTGATTTTCTAATAATTGCTTGAACATTTTTGGTTCAGTCCGTTCTCTTGTTTTTGTGTCACTCACTCTCAAATAAACTCCTCAGCCTTTTATAGTGATCTTTCAAAAATTTGCCCGTTGAAGAGATAGGCTTATTTTTGAAAGTCACTTGTAGTCGTTGGCTTGTCTTGTTGCGATCCTTGGAATTGCCATTTCCTCGTATGAATTGTTTTTCACCTTTTCGAGTTCGACACGGTGTAGTGCTTCCCATTGTTCATTCCTTTTGCACGCTTCGGGACTCGAGCACTCCGAGAAAGGTGGTATGGAGATATTACTTGTTTAAGTAATTCTCTTGATTTCCGTGCAACGGATCTTTTTCATTATCTCGACTTGACCGCATTTCTTTGCTTTCCCCAGGTGACTTAGAGTCGACTTCCAATCATGGATGACTCTTCTCAGAACTTCAACTTGAGACTTGGCTTTTCTCGAGTTGACTTGACTCTCTACTCCACTCACCATCTCACCGCTTCTTCAATAGAGTTCCCGTCTACTCTTTCTTTGCCATACTCACTGTCTCGCGAGTCTTCCTTCTAGTCTTGATTGTCTTCTTGCATGTTAGGGCGTAGGCCGACTTAACTCGGCTTGGCCAGCCCTATTTATTACAATGCATTTTACAACAAAATTGGGGTGCCAACTTCCTATTCTAAGTTTTACATGGCATTCATCAAAATCTAAACAATAAATTTCCTAACAATTTCCCCCTTTTTGATGATGCCAAAACTTAAAATCATTCAAAAATGCAAATAGCAAAGATACATACTGAGATAGTGTATTGACATAGAATGTATGCGCGCGAAATCAATCCTTTTATTGATCATAACATTCTTGTTCTTTTACACAATCAAGTTTACAAGGTGTATCGAGCAAACATTTTTCTACACAAAATAAAGAATTTATAGCTTTATTGCGAAAAACTTACATAGTATGTATTTACATCATAAAATACATGAAGGGGTGGACAAAGAACACTTCATCTCCTTCATTGCTCCTTCTTTTCATCTTGTTCAAAGATCTTCTCGCTTCTTCTTCTCTTTTTTTCTCATCGTCACCGCTTTTTCTTCTTCTTTTCATATGCCTTCCTCGGCGCTTCATCTCTTCTTAATCTCTCTTGTCTTTCCTCCCATAGCTGAGTTTGTCTCTTGTTTTCTTCTTCTATTCTTTTCGCATACTCAAGATTACTTTTAGCCACTTACAAATTTGCTATTTTGTCAAGACCAACCCAAGAGATCCCTCCTTTCTTGCCTGGATCTACGTATTCGATGTTTTTGGGCGAGAGGCCTGGAGTCCAAACCTCTTCCTCCACCATTTCTTCTTCCTCTACCTCTCGGCGTGTATTGTACTGGGGTCTTCTTCTTTCCAGTTGAGTGACCGGCGGAGTGACCACAGAGCGATCGCCGTGTAGTCTGTCTGTCGCCTTCTTCACATAACGTGAGACCCTTTTCCCAAAAGACAAGTCCCAAGCTTGAGCCATAGACATATTTGCAAAGTATCCTTCGAGATGCGGCGTTTTAAATTCATCAACTCGATCGTGGCTCTGTCCCGACATCCGAGATGGCATAAGTGTCTCCTCTTTGGAATGCCTCCATGTTGTTTCAAGATGTTCATAACCCGGCATCCATTCTTCCTTCCACTTCTTCCATCCCCGCTTCAATTGTCTTTCTCTTTTGACCATAGATATAGCAGAGTGTTGGAGTGGCAGAGTCACGGGGAGTTTCTTTGCGATAATGTCACCGTGACAAGACCTTGTTGGGGGTTTGTGCAATCATCAAGGTCACATCTTTCGATCCTTCCCCCTCAACAGATTTTCTTTTCTTTTGTTTCAGCCGCTTCCTCACCGTTTTCCTTCTTCCATGGGCATCCTTTTTTTCAAACCGGATCTCTTCGTGCTTTAAGGTATTCCCCTTCCCCTTTTTTTGGCATCATCAAAGGAGAGAGGAACGCCTGAAAACATCGGCAAGCGGAAGTCGAGCCTGGCGATGGTGAGTTTTGTCTCGAGTCCGCTGCGGAGTATGCAAAGACGAAATTGGATCGAGTAGCGTTGGACTCTGCACAAATCAGCTTCATCTCGGCCATGAGAAGGTGAATTTTCTATTCATGTTTTCTTCCAAACGCCGTAGATCACTCTTATTTTGCTCACGCAGCAGCTTTATCTCGGCGGTGTGAGCTTCATGCATGTGCTCAATGTGTTCTCTCAACTTCATTTTTACATCGATTTTCGGCTCTCCATACCAAACTTTTGTTGAACAATGTCCTGAAATATCTAACTTGTTCCACACGCATTGTTTCTTCTTTGTTGCCACCATTCCCGATCCTCGATCATTATGCCTCTTAAATCGCAGAAGATTGGCATCTCTCGTTGTCGATCGCATGTCCATAGAGGCCGATGCCTCTCCATCCGCTCAATCTCGAAAATAATGCCTTGAACACTTCGCGGGCTTCAATGATTCTTCCGCTTGCGGTGATGGCCATGCAACGTCAAAATCATAATCACCGGAACAATGGTGCCTGATGGAATAACGAGTCGGGGTCTATGGAAGCGTGCGAGCTCGTTTCTTCGACTCGTCGGAGGTCCTACCTCCAGAGAGAAAAGAAAAGATTCTATAAAAGAATCATCACGCCAACCGTATTTGTTCAATGATGAGAGGTGCGCGTGAAGTTCCTTTTGAGTCGAACTCCTGCCGACTTGGGAGCTGCACAGTGGACTCGTCTCACTGGGGTCTTTTGTGAAGTGGACCCGACTTGCCGAGCCTCACATGTCTCAACACTTCGTTGGTCTCACCAAGCTCCAATTGAGTGGACTGGTCCTCGGCCTTATCGAAGCGTCATCGAACGATGATGAGATTTCCATTGGTGGCTCATCATCAAAATTAAAGGTTTGACGAGTAGTCTTGGGATCGACTTGCTCGTGCTTGGAACATCCGCACCGAGTCTTTTGAGTCATCACGGGGGATGATCGGCTTTCTTCGCGCCTTCCCGATCCCGAAAGGTTACATCGAGGATTATCCTGGGAATCATGAAGCGCGCTTATCTCCTTTTCGGATAGATGGGTCAATGATAGCGGAGGGATGTTCTCTACTTTCGACTTTCTTTACCAGGGAAGTCTCAACCTCCCGTGGGCTTCATTACATCCTGCAGCCTCGATTGCAGCTTGTTGGACCTCCCTTTCGACAAAGTCACTGCCTTAGGGTCTTCTGTGGTGGCATCCATTGGAGTCTCAACCCCATCGATTGCATTTTCATCGCCCGCAGTGTTAACTCCCGGGGCATTCGTTTCTTCTCGTGCCTCGACGCATCAGCCAGATCATTAGCCTTCGAGCGGTTGGCACCTCACCGAGATAGTCTCAATCGCCTCGAGCTTCGTTGATGACAACTTGCTGCCGTTTTTGGGGCTTGTACTTCCTCTACTTCGCCTCCCGGATTCGTTGTGGAGTCATCTGCAGATTCTCCGACCTTGCCGCAGCGGTGGAGGGAGTATCCCCTCGCCTGGCGCACCAAATTGAGTGACTTGGAATGAGGTCACTCGTCTCCAAACTCCCGGCTGTTTCTCCGAATGTTCAGCCATTGGGGCGGGTGGTAAGACACCTTCAATAGGGGTTGGCTCGACCGGGGTCCCCACTATCCCGCCATTCATCGCCATTTCCTTATCGCTTCTTCCGAGTGAGTCAGGAAGTGGTGGCAAGAACAACAATGGGCGATTTGTCAACCACTCCCATTGGATCAATTTCGGTGTGTTCGGAGGACTCTCCTGGTCCCTCCATCAATCTTTGCTCGTGAAGGATTCTCGATTCGCAATGCTTGCTGCATTTGCGGCTCTCTTTTCTCCGCGGGCAAAGAAGAGAGTCCTGGATCCTCATCACATCGAGAAGACATCAAGAAGAGGATGTGTGTGTTCTATGGTGCCGAGAGATAGGGCGATGCTTGGCCTTCTCACGTGCCTCGCCTTCCTCGCTTGTCTTTCCTTCTCCTTGTCCTTGAAGATCTGCGCAGGATGTCCGTGCGAGCTGTCTTCATCCAATCTTTGATCACAGTGGTTAGTCCAAGGAAGTTTAACAGCTTCCTCTTCTTCTTCTATAAACTCGGGCCATTGAACTGTTCCCTTGATTTACTCAATTTCCATTTCCTCCACTCACGCAGACGATTTTGGATGTCCGGGTAAGGTGGAGATAGGATCATCACATCATTGTCACTCTCTATCGCCTTCTTTTGTCTCACCGCTGACTACAACTATTTCTTCAGGTTGCCTCTGTTGACGCCTTCAAATGACTTAGTTTTCATCAATTACATCTGGGGACTCGATCGCTTCAAAGAGCCGTATTTGTTCCAATGAGTGGTGACTCAGCCGTTTTTCAAGCTCGGAGCGCTTGATGATTCTTCTTCGTCTTCCTGTTTGTACCGAGGGATTTCTGTTCGAGACGTTTCTTCCGAGTCTTGGGCGGCGGGGCGTCTTGGTGTCTTCTTCGAGGAGCCGCCTCTTGGCTTATCACATCTCCTCTTTTTGACGATCGGAGAAGGCATTTGAGTGTCCTTCTCGACCGCTGCTTTGCTAGAGGCGAGACACACGGCAGTAGGGCGGTGACTCTGCAGCAGGCGGAGCGGGTTTGACTTTCTTTCTTTGCAGAGCAGTGATCTTCTTAGCACCGCAGGGCAACTTTCTTCTTTGGTGGAGAGGAAACAATCGTATCTTCAGTGGTCACCGATTCCCCTCACTCGTGTCGATTCTCTTGGCGTAGGCTCTCTTACAGGCGCCCGAGAGAGGTTTGATCTCAACATCTCTTGTTAACATGGAACGCCTTTCCATGTCTAAGAGGGACTCTTTTCACCTCCATCACCGCCAATCACTATATCCTAGGGATCCTCCAAATGTGCCATCTTCCTTGAAGGATTTGTTCCTACATTCGGCATAGTCTGCACAACAAACTCAATTTATTTTCCTTTCTTCAATGATCGCAGCCATTCACGATCAACTTTGCTTTTGATAATTGGTCAAAGCTGCCAAATTTGATGTCATACATTTGGCAACTATGTCCAACAACTTGTGATAATCCTCCTTCGACGCCTTTTGTTTGTCAAACTATTTTATCAAAGATAGTCGGGCTTGGCTATTTCCTTCCAAGCAAAGAACCAGGTTTATATCAAACCGTTAATTTCGATGCTCCTTCCGCTGGTAGTGAGCGAGTGTTGACCAAATCCTTGCGAGAGATGGTGAGTCGCTTTCCGTGAATGAGATGACTTTATCCCTTCATCGTGAATCTCGGTATTCACGTAAAATCGTGCGACCTCCTCCACATAGGTCATCGATATTCTAGCATCGAAACGATTTCACCAGACGTTTCCAATTTCTCATTTTCTTCACTAGGGTGTCATCGGACCCTATTTCACCATGCCGCCGAAATCCACAAGAGACCGGTGTGGATTTGCTTTCCTAACTTGGTAAAATCATAGGTTGGTGCCATTTTTCAGATTTTATCAAAGAAAAACTTAGAGATTGATTTGAAGATAGATAGGGTTTTGAGAGAATTTTTGCCTTTGCTTCTGAGAGAGAGAAATGAACAGTTTTGGTAGCGTGTGAGAGAAACGGACGGAAATGGTTTAAGTATGGTTTATGAAAGGACGTGCGGATGGTTTTTGAAATGTGATCGAAATCAACGGTTTAGATCTTGCACGCCTATTTAGCATTTAATGTCTCGTATTTAATGCGGCAAAGATTTATATCCAATCATAAGCTTGGTGTGCGCTTTTTATCCAGACACATCATCATTATGCCGACGTCATTCTTAAAAACATTCCCGCTTAGTAAGAACGATCATTTGCGTTTTTGTTACTTTGCTCATAAGTGACTCAAACTTATCCCTTAGCCGATTTAACTCTTCTTCTCACAGTTCTCTTAGTGACTCAGCTAATAACAATGACTTGGTATAAATTGTCTTTCCAATACAAATGATTTACTTATGATTTGTGAGTTCACTCTTTTTCCCTTTTTGTGTTCCATTTCTTTTCTTTGATTCTTTTGAGTGTCAGCTCCACCAATTAACCCTAACTCATGTTTGAGTTCTTCAAATCTTGACTCACATAATGGTTTTGTGAAGATGTCAACCAATTGTTTATCGCTGAGATATATTCCAAGATGATGTCCTTCTTTTCAACATGATCTCTTATGAAGTGATATCTCGACATCGATATGCTTTGTTCTTGAGTGCAACACAGATTTTGAGTGATTGCAATTGCACTTGTGTTATCACACATGATTGGAATTTCTTTTTCCTCAACTTCATAGTCTCTCACTTTGCCTCATCTATAGGACTTGGGCACAAATGTGTTTGCCCGCAGCCTATGTATTCTCGCTTGTTTGTAGAGGTGGCTATTGAATTTTGCTTCTTGCTAAACCAGAAATCACCTTTTTTCTCTAGCATTTGACATGTGCCTCGAGGTGCTTTTTCATCAACTCGCATCCAAAGATAGTCGTAGTCCGAATAGCCAATTAGCTTGAATCCACCTTCCTTTGGATACCATAAGCCAACTTCTTGGCTTCCAACAAGTATCTCAATATTCTCTTAGTCATTGTCATATGGCTCTCTTTTTGGAGCAGATTGAAATCTTGCACATACACCTACAACAAAGGTGATGTCCGCTCTGCTTTATCGTAAAGATAGAGCAATGATCCAATAAGTGCTCAGTATCTTGTTTGATCTACAGTTTTGCCATCCGCATCTATGTCCATTTTGATCGATGTATTCATTGGTATTTTCACGTAAGACTTCTCCTCAATACCAAATTTCTTCATTAAGCCTCCGTGTATTTTGTTTGACTTATGAAGGTTCCATCCTTCAGCTTGTTTCACTTGGAGTCCAAGGAAGAATGTTAGCTCTCCCATCATGCTCATTTCAAATTCACTTTGCATGAGGTTTGAAAAATTTTCACACAGACTCTTTGTTTGTGGATCCAAAATGATGTCATCCACATATATTTGAACAAGCAAGATACTCTTTTTGTCTTGAATTAAAAAGTGTTCTATCTACTTTTCCTTTTGTGAATCCATTTTCGCTTAGGAATTGTGACAAGGTATCATACCATGCTCTGGTGCCTGTTTCAATCCATACAAGGCTTTCTTGAGTTTGTATACCTTATCTCCAAGAGTCTTCTGCTCAAATCCTGGAGGTTGTTCAACGTACACTTCTTCTTCCAATAAACCATTTAGGAATGCACTTTTTACACCCATCCGATATACAAAGAAATTCTTGTGAGTCGCATAGGCAAGAAACATCCTTATAGCTTCCAATCTTGCTACAGAGCAAATGTTTCATCAAAATCTATTCCTTCTTCTTGGCAATATCTTTTGGCTACTAGTCTTGCCTTATTTCTTACCACGAACCTTCCTCGTTCATCTTGTTTCGAACACCCATTTAGTACCAATAACATTTTGATGTGTGGGTCTTTGAACTAATTCCCATACTTTATTTCTTTCAAACCGATTGACTCTTTTCGCATAGCTTGAATCCAATGTGTGTCATCCAATGCTTGTAACACATCTTTGGGCTCTATTTATGAGATAAAGCATGTGAACATGGCTTCTTGTTGAGTTCGATCTTGTTTTGACACCTTCTCTTAAATCTCCAATGACAAGTTCTCGTGGATGGTCTCTCGGCCATCTTACATCGAGTTCGAGTAAGTTAGCCGGATTCGACTCGTCTTGCACAATCGTGTGTTCTTTGTGGGTCGACTCTCTCGTAATCACTTAGTTGCAAATTTTCCACTGTTTTTGAGATTCAGCTATCTCATCTTCTTCTCAATTTATAATTTCTTTTCAACAACATAGGGACTCTTCGATGGTTGGATGATTCAAATTATCACCACTCTTCAATGTCTTCTCCATTTACATTTGGCTCATCGAATACCACATGAATGGATTCTTCGCAACCATAGTCCTTTTGTTGAGTACTCAGAGGCTTTGCTTTCACCGAGTATCCTAAGAAGATACCTTCATCGCCTTTAGCATCGAAAGCCTTTAGATTGTCTTTGCCATTGTTGTGGATGAAGCATTTACACTCAAATATTGTGAAATATGCAACATTTGGTTTTCTTCCACCAAATCTCATAGGGAGTCTTTGTCACCGTCTGCTTTTATCATACATCTGTTTTGAGTGTAGCAAGTTGTGTTGATTGCTTCAACCCAAAATCTTTTTAGTAACCCCCGCTTGACTAACATGGTCCTTTGCCGCTTCTTTGAGAGTTCTGCGTTTCTTTCTCGCAACTCCATTCTCACGTGGAGTCCTTGCTGATAGTTCATGACCAATACCATTTTCAATACAATCTCGAGTTATTATTCCATTGACAAACTCGGTTCCTCCATCGATCTTATTTTGATAATGGTTTGGCTCTTCTCGTTTTGAATCCTCTTCATCACCGTGGTAGTTTTTGTAGAGTTTCTTTCTTCTTACACATGAATATTGTCCATGTATATCTTGAGTAGTCATCTACTACTACCAAGGTGTATTTCTTTCCACTTATCTTTCGGTTCCACTTTGGGCCAAATAGATCCATATGTAGCAGTGCAATATTCTTGTTGAAGATGAACATGTCTTTTCTTTGAATGAAGATTTGATTTGTTTTCCTTCCGACATGCATCACATATACTCTCCTTCTTGTATAATCGAGTCCGGAAGTCCTTCCACAAGATTACTTCTTGCAAGCTTGTTAATCGTTTTGAAATTTAGGTGACTCACTTTTTTATGCCACAACCAACTTGATTCATTTGTGTTTTTGCTAAGAGACAAAGTCTTTGTGTAGATTGACCAATCTACTACATACATGTTCTTTTGTCCGCATCCTTGCAACACAACTTCGTTCGATTCAAGATATCCTTGATTTGGCATACACCCATGTTGAATCCAACATCGTAGCCCTTTGTCACGAGTTGACTTATGCTTAGCAAGTTGAAGTTGAGTCCTTCAACATATGCAACATCCGTGATTTCTAATCCATTCTCTTGATGGATCCAATGCCTCTTATTTCACCAAGAGCTTCATTTCTCCAAATATGACTTTTGCTCCTTTAACTTCCTTGAATTTTGACAGATTTTTCTTATTTCTGTCATATGTCCGGGAACAAACCACTATCCATGTACCAGGTTCCGCACTTTCACTGCTCCTTGAACCCGCAATCAAGGAAATTAAGTTTTAGGTACCCATACTTGTCTGCGGGTCCTGAGGGGTTAGAATTGTAAGATGATCCAACCAACTTATAGCCAAATGATTTGACTTTAAGGGGTTGCCATCTATCGCTGCCATAATCATAATTAATCCTGCAAATTGCTTGGGGATTCTAGGTTCATACAATCGTCTTTTTGTCTGTATGCTGTGTATAAGTTTTAGCAATCGCCTTCTTTGGGTAATTGTGGTGTCTCCGAGTGTAGTGCCTAGTGCATATGTGTGCTTGATGAAAGCTCTTATACTTTTGGAATGGCCTTTCTTGAGTTCTGGCCTTTGCCATTTGGGCTTATATTCCATGTTTCTATCTTTGATAGTTTACATTATTCCAATCAACTTGCTTGGATATTTTCTACCATTCCCATCATATGTATTTCTTTTATGGATTTTCTGGGTTTTTGGTAGCTCGCTTCTTCTTTACAAAGTATTTTCTGTTTGGAGTTTGTGAGGAACTCACCAATCTCTTCTCACTGTTCTTTCAGCGCACTCAACTCGGGCCGTTTTCCTTTTCCTTTATAACCAAGGCCGCTTTGCTTGTAATTGTGTTTTGGAGTGAATGTGTGTGCAACATTTAGAATTTTGGATTTTTAGACTCTTCATTGCTTGAAGATCCTTTTTCCAAAATTACTCTTGAAGTTTGACATATCACGAGGAGTTAAATCTAAGCTTTGTCTTGTCTCCACATTCTCTTTGACTCATAATAAGATCATCCAATGATTTAGATGCCTTAGTGAATGAGGCAATAACATTTTTGAGGTCATTCTCCTCTTCTCTATGGCAGCAATTTCTGCTATTAATTTAGCATTTTCACTTTTAAACTTTCATTCTCATCGCCTATTTAACTTAGAGTACTCGGCTCCTTAGTCGACTTTGAGTTTTGGCTCTTGAGTAGGCTGTTTTCCTCATTTAATAGTGTGTGAGGATTTAATGTGTTCAAAATCTTTCATCATTTTGCCTAATGAATCATAAAGATCAGTGGGTGATGAAATGTGTGTGTCACGATTACTATCACTAGAGTCCGAGTTTGATGAGTTAGAGTGTACCTCATCTTCTTGGTCGGGTTGATCTTGTTCCTTGGCCATCAAGCGGTCGGGGCTTCTTCTTCGAGTCACTTGAATAGTCGGCTTCATTGCTCTCTCGAATCGCTATGTCTTTTGACTTGGTTTTTAAAGATCTCTCAGCGACCAACATTGCCTTTCTATTTTCTTGTCTTCTTTCTCTCAAGACCTTTCTTTCTTCTTCATTCCTGTATTTGTTGACTACAGGATATGGGCAATCAATGGCATAGTGACCTGGTTGTCTGATTCCCAAAGATAGATATTCAACCTTTTGATCACTCTTTCCATTCTTGGATTGTCACCCTTTGATATTCAACTTTTTGATGATCTGTTCTCTTGGTTGGCCTATCATCCCTTGATTTGGAGGGAGTGAGTGTCTTCCGGAAGATTCTCCTTTCTCTCTTGTAGTTCTTATTGAAGAACTTGTTGAATCTTTTAACCATCGGGGCTATTTCTTCCGGATCAATGACTTCTTTGACCTCAACTCTCTTCCCATCTTTAACAATTAGAGCAAATGTTTTGGGTAAATGCTCTTCCTGGTATTTTCTTCTCACCAAACTCGTAGGCTTTGAGGTCCGAGAATAATTCATGGTTGGATGTCTTTGATAGGTCCATGGAATGTCTCGATGCCATGACCTTCATTTCCCATTCACCGAAGACTTTTTAGGATCTTCATACACATTTCTTCATGTATATTCCTTTCCAAGTGCGAGATAGCTCATTGGTGATTTACGTGAACCGAGCATCCAGTTGATCCAGGTTTTCTCCCGATATCATTTTGAAGTTCTAAAATTTCTATACTGACCACCGATAATTTGTTTTCTTTGATTTGCTCACGAGCCTTCACAAATCAATGTTAGCTTGTCCCGCATTTCTTTAGCCGTTTTGCATGATTTGACTTTATTGAACATGGCTTTGTCCAAGGTTTTGTAAAGGATGTCCTTGGCTACATTGTCCAGGTTGTATCTTTTTCTCGTCATCATTTGTCCATTCAGTTCTTGGTTTTTCAACCATGACCGTGGGAGCAACATCCTCTTCTCCTTCAAATTAGCTCTTCTTACACCGTGTGTTCACCTTTAAGATTTGCAGTGGCCCATCTTCTATCACTATCCACATCTCATCATGTAATGCTTTGATAGATGAGCCTCGCATACGAATTTTCCAATCATCAAATTCTTCAATAGTGAACATAGGGATGCGTGTCAAATTTGCTTCCATGATAATAACTTTTAATGATAAAAAGAGTTTTGAAAGTTTAAGTACTAAAGCGACTTTAAAAAGTTTGGAGATCTAGTTCAAGAACCCGGTCGGAGGGTTCAATGAACCAACCGCTCCGATACCACTTGTAGGTCCCAAGGGGTGTAAGTGTAAGGTTTAGAAGGGGGGTTGAATAAACCTTACCAAATTTTCGATTTAGTCCTTTTAAATATTCGAGTTGATAATACACACCGTGTCCTTGATGGACACCAATTTAGTTAATCGAGAGTTAGTCTCTCAAATGCACTCAATCGAGCCGTTGATGGAATAACTCACTGTTGGTCTAAATTAACTCAACTGTGGTTTTGTTTTCATTGGAAGACTTAACACCCTTAAGTTTGATTAAGCAAGTTTTTAGTGCTTGGTTTAGTACTTAGAAATTATCAAGTGGATAGCAAATTTATCACAGATTTAAACAATTAAGATGCGAGGAATTAAAGTCTTTGAAATGTAAATGACACAATGAAATTTTTATAGAGGTTCGAAGATGGGGTAATTCTTCTACTCCTCTCTTTCTCCAACTCCCGGAGGAATCCACTAGGTATTGATCAAGATACAAAGTGGTAATACCAGGATACAAGTCTTGATCACACAAACTTGATCCTTTGGGACTCGATGAGACGCCTTGATCACTCACCAAGCTTCTCGTGCGACTCGCCTTTCTTCACAGGCAAGGCAAATTGCCTTGCTACTACTAAACTCACTTGCTCAAGCTCTTTGGATTTGATCACGAAGCCCTCCAAAAGCTCAAAACTTGGTTCGACCTTGAACCTTCCTACAATCCTTCGTAGAATGTAGACCCCTTGATTTTTCAAGATTTTCCTCTTCAACCGATTGAAGTTATCTTTCCTTCACAGTGAGTGTTGGATTGATGTTCTTCGTAGTGTAGGCTTGAGGATTGAGAATATTTCGATTTTCTAATAATTGCTTGAACGTTTTTGGTTCAGTCCGTTCTCTTGTTTTTGTGTCACTCACTCTCAAATAAACTCCTCGGCCTTTTATAGTGATCTTTCAAAAATTTGTCCGTTGAAGAGATAGACTTATTTTTGAAAGTCACTTGCGCCGTTGGCTTGTCTTGTTGCGATCCTTGGAATTGCCATTTCCTCGTATGAATTGTTTTTCACCTTTTCGAGTTCGACACGGTGTAGTGCTTCCCATTGGTTCATTTCTTTTGCACGCTCGGGACCGAGCACTCCGAGAAAGGTGGTATGGAGATATTACTTGTTTAAGTAATTCTCTTGATTTACTCGTACGGATCTTTTTCTTATCTCGACTTGATCGCATTTCTTTGCTTTCCCCCAGGGTGACTTAGAGTCGCCTTCCAATCATGGATGACTCTTCATCACACTTCAACTTGAGACTTGGCTTTTCTCGAGTTGACTTGATCGATACTCCACTCACCAGCATCTCACCGCTTCTTGATAGAGTTCCCGTTCCGTCTTTTTTTTGCCATACTCAAATTTGTCTCGCAATGAGTCTTCCTTCTAGTCTTAAGTTGTCTTCTTGCATGTTAGGGGCGTGGTGACTTAACTCGACTTGGCAGCGACCCTATTTATTACAATGCATTTTACAACAAAAATTGGGGTGCCAACTTCCTATTCTAAGTTTATATGGCATTCATCAAAATCTAAACAATAAATTTCCTAATAGATATAATTCCTCTTGAGATTAATTCCCTCACTCGGTATTGTGTCTCCGTGAATATGCCAAGACTTTCACAGTTGTACATGGCACTTTGTGCCTGCCTATAGTTGCTTGGCTATCACAAAGTGTATCAATATTGATGACACAGCTTGTCCCAACATGGAATGTCCTCGAGGAAGTTTCAAGCCATTCAACTTTTCTTCACCACTTTATCCAAAGCTATGAATTCGATTCCATGGTGGGCCGGGCTATGCACGTTTGCTTAGTGGACTTCCAGGACACTGCACCGCCACCTATAGTAAATACATACCCACTGGTGGAATGTGAGTCCTTTGAGTCCGATATCCAGTTTGCATCAGTGTACCCTTCTAGTACTACTGGATAACTCGTGTAGTGTAGCCCAAACTTCAAGGTGTACTTCTAGTATCGTAACACCCTTGTCAGTGCTTTTCAGTGCTCACCACTGGATTGCTCGTGAATCGCTCAAACTTATTCACCGAGTAAGCTAGATCAGGCCTTGTATAATTCGTGATGTACATCAGGCTCCCAATGATCCTAGAGTACTCAAGTTGAGCCACTGGTTCCCCTGTGTTCTTGATTAAACGCACGCTATCGTCCATGGGTGTTTTTGCCCGTGGATCATCAAAGGTGTTGAACTTTCTCAATACACTTTCGATATAGTGAGATTGAGACAGTAGGATGCCTTCTGAAGTCCTATCAATTTTGATCCCTAGGATCACATCGGCTAGACCCAAATCCTTCATGTCGGAGTTATCTTTCAACACGTTCTTCGTCCTCATGATCAACTCACGAGTGCTTCCCATTATCAACATGTCGTCAACATATAGACAAACAATGATAAATGAGTCCGGTGTGCCCTTTACATATACACACTTATCGTATTCGTTAATACGAAATCCATTTGACATCATCACATTGTCAAATTTAATGTGCCATTGCCTTGATGCTTGTTTTAGTTCGTACAAGGACTTAACTAGCCTGCACACCTTTTCTCTTGTCCAGAGCCACGAACCCCTCGGGTTGTTCCATATAGATTTCTTCCTCCAACTCCCCGTTCAAAAATGCAGTCTTTACATCCATTTGGTGAACTTCGAGATTGTGCAAGGCATCAATCGCCAATAGCACCCTAATGGAGGTAATCCTCGTAACAGGTGAGTAGGTGTCGAAGAAATCATGTCCTTCCTTTTGTTTGAAGCCCTTAGCTACTAATCTGGCTTTATATTTATCGATTGATCCATCAGCCTTGTATTTCCTCCTTAGGACCCATTTGCATCCTAGAGGTTTACTGCCAGATGGGAGATCAACCAATTCCCATGTGTGGTTTTGCATGATAGAGTGTATCTCTGCATTGATGGCCTCCTTCCACATTGGGGCTTCAGGACTAGACAGTCCTTCTCGGATGGTCCTAGGTTCATTATCCAACAAGTAGATCATAAAGTCTGGACCAAATGACTTAGCTGTCTTCGCCTTTTTGCTGCGTCTTGGTTCATCACCACCTTGTGATGTATCACCTGCAGCATCAGGAGTTCTTTTTATCGAACTCTCTTCTTTGTTTTCTTTACAAGGATAGATGTGCTCGAAAAATACAACATTCCTTGACTCAATAGTGGTTCCTTCCGTCACATCAAGTATATCTGACTTGTGTACTAGAAACCGATATGCAGCGCTGTTGAGTGCATATCCTATGAAGATACATTCGATCGTCTTGGGTCCTATCTTCACTTGCTTTGGCTCTGGCACCTTTACCTTAGCCAAACACCCCCATACCTTTAGGTAATTGTAGGCCGGTTCCCGACCTTTCCATAACTCATATGGGGTTTTATCTTTTCCTTTGTGGGGAACCCTATTTAGAATATGGTTAGCAGATAGAATTGCTTCCCCCCACAAGTTCTATGGTAATCATGAACTGATCAACGTAGCGTTCATCATGTCTTTTAGGGTTCTATTCTTGCGCTCAGCAATGCCGTTCGATTGAGGTGAGTAAGGTGCCGTGGTTTGGTGAATTATGCCATGTTCATTGCAAAATTCCTCAAACAGAGCCACATACTCTCCACCTCTATCACTCCGGATTGACTTGATCTGGGCGCTGAGTTGATTCTCTACTTCACTTTTGAAGTTCTTAAAGGCATCTATGGCCTCGTCTTTACTTTTCAAGTAAACATAACAAAGATCTTGTGCAAATCATCAATAAATATGATGAAATACTTTTTGCCTCCTCTAGTCTGCACAAGTTTCATATCACACACATCAATTTGAACAAGTTCTAGAGGCACCGTGCTCCTCTTCACTGAATGAAAAGGTGTCTTTGGCATTTTAACCTCAACACAGATCTCACACTTATATTGTGAGTCTAATTCAACCTTTGGTAATAATTTCATATCTACCAATTTCTTTATGGAATTCATGTTAACATGCCCAAGTCTAACATGCCATAAATCACACGACTCAATCATATAAGAGGAAGAAGCAATAGTTTTATTAGCATCATTTGTGCGGCGCACAACCATTACATTCATCTTGAACAATCCATTTTCAGGGTGTCCCTTTCCAAGGAATTGCCCATTCTTAGTAAGTACAAAGCTACCAGACTGAAACACTAGTCTAAAGCCATGTTGTACAAGTAATGACCCTGATACAAGATTTTTCCTAATGTCTGGGACATGATATACTTCTTTCAGTGTTAGCTCCTTCCCAGACGTCATCTTCAGCAGCACCTTCCCAATTCCAGCAATGTCAGAAGTTGAAGAGTTTCCCATGTGGAGGCTCCTCCCGGAAATTGGGGTATACGTAGAGAAAGCATCACGATCCGAGCACACATGACGAGTCGCACCGGTGTCAACGAACCACTCCCTAGGGTTATCCACTAGGTTAGCTTCGAAAACAACAACAGACAAGTCCAATTCGGACATTCCTTACTCAATAACCAAGTTAGCTCCGGATTGTTTTCCCTTGTTCTTAGGGGCATCCCGACAATCCTTCTGTTTGTGTCTAGGCCTACCACAGTTGTGGCAATTTCCTGCAAACTTCTTGGCTTTCTTGTTATTGGGTTTAGCCTTACGCTATTCCCCGGGTGCTTGCGTTTCTTATTCGTATCAGATTCCGCCAAATTAGCCTTTGCCTCCATCGAGGTCTTACCATGCTTGACATTTGATTGCCTATTACCTTCTTCAATGCGCAATTTCACAATCAAATCCTCCAAGCCCATTTGCTTCCTCTTATGCTTGAGATAGTTTTTGAAATCCCTCCAACTAGGCGACAACTTTTCAATAATTGCAGCCACTTGGAAGGTTTTACACAACTGCATCCCTTCAGCATGGATGCTGTACAAAATCAACTGCAATTCTTGGAGTTGACTCATAACAGTCTTGGTGTCAACCATCACATACTTCAAGAATCTGCCGACAATGAATTTTTTGGTGCCGACATCCTCCGTTCATTTACTTTTTTCCAACGAGATCTACAAATCCTTGGCGCACCTTTGAACGAGGCATACACACTCGTATAACGATTATCCAACCCATTAAGGATGTAATGCTTGCACAAGTAGTCCCCTTGACCCCATGCATCAAGGGCAGCCCTACGATCCATATTGGTATCATCTGGGCAACAACAGGAGGGTCCTCTTTAAGGAACCTCACCAAGCTTAGGGTTGTCAGATAAAAGAACATCTTTTGCTGCCACGTGTTAAAATTAAGTCCGATAAACTTTTCCAGCCTTTCAAGATGGGCGCCACGATTCTTTGGAACATGTGTGATCGGTGTTGCCAACATCGACGAACACCTACGGCAGAGGCAGAACCATGTGAAGCCTGAAGTGAGGCCACGTGTGGTCACACCGAAGGCCACACTTGCCGAACATCGAATCGATCTTGGGGTGTGCGGAAGGTGTGGTCACACCCCCCGAATCTTTGGAGCATATCCGAGCAGAGGTCTTTGAACACTTCCTTCAGAGCCATGAATGTTCGGAAACAGAGGTGTGACAAGGTGTGGGTCACACCACCCACATCAAAACAAGCATGAACATGTGTTGGCAGATGTGTGGCGTGTGGGTCACACCAAAAGCGGGCAACAAACAGTGTTGTCGGAGGTGTTGTCACACCTGAGGCCACACCTATAGAATCGGTGGTCATCGCGTTGCTTGAAGACGCCATCACTCCAAATTACAAACAAGAGTCTTAAAATTGTTGGGATACAATAAAAATCGAGGGGATACATCGGGATAATTTGAACTAACAATCGTCTATTACAAACAAAGCAAAAAGAAGCGAGAAAGCAAGTCGAGGTGAGCGAACTCTTTCTTTAAGACTCTTGTTGCCCCATCACGATGCTCACGGTTGCAGGCAACGAGTCTTCCAAGATACAACGACTTTGGTAAAGGATAGGAGCACCAAAAATCCTTCTACCCGGCGAACTGAGATAAGTGAGGCCTGAGGTGACGTCACACATCTACGTAATACTTCTGGTGTAATGCAGATTTTGAGTGACAGACTGTGAATATGAATGCACGAATTTTTCTGTGTTTGTGATGTATGATGCACGAAAAATCACTGAAAGGGGGGCTCCAATATATAGGAAAAACATAGGGAATCCTCCAAAGGAAAGCCCTAATAATTTGGACTCAATTATGTCCATCAATCCTCAATCAAATCCTTCCTATTTTAGATTGATTTTTGCCAAGTCAAACCTTCCAATTGTGGCCTCAATCGGTTTAGGAATGATTTGATGCAATCAATCTTGTTACCATAAATTGGTGATTTGAGTCAAAGTTGCCTATTTAACGGATAAAATCAAGCAACATACCAAACACCGGATTTGATCAATCTACCAACATTTCACATATGTTGGATACATTTCCCACAAATATATCTTTCCAAGTGTACCATTTGTGCATCGATTTCTCACTCACCCATAAATGGTTTTGTAAAAATAATTGCACCACTCGTTTCCAATATTAACGAGTTTCCCACACTTAGATTTCGGCTTAACAAAACCGATTTTTCCAACACTAGAATTACTAATTATAAACAGTATAATCACTGTGACCATCTCTAATAGTTTGCACTATTTTTGTGTATAACATGCACTCTATCCCACCAGTTTACACCACTTTCTGCACTAAAAAGAAATATTCTACAAGATTTCTTATTTTATTCATTTAATATTGATTTTTACTACTTTATAATAGATAACATACTGCATATGTAATTTTATTTAATATAATATTTATTAAATTTTTTATTTTCAAAATTAATCAAATTCAAAAAAAATATGTAAAATTTAACTCAGTATTATTTAAATAACACATCATACTATTGTTAAAAAAATTCACATGCAATTCAGTTAATTTTAATATTATTTTCTATAAGATTAATTGAAATATAAAATTAATATTTAAATAAGAAAATATATTAACAAATTAAACAAAAAAACCAAGTTTAGCGTCAAAATAGTGCAGCACCACTATAGCAATATTAAAATAGCGCCAGGATTTGGCACGATTTTGGAGGAGAAAATTTGACGCCAAACGCTACTTTAAGTTGCTGCTGGAGATGGTTTAAGAGTATCGCCAAAATTTAGGGTGGAGAATTTTCAGAATGCCTATTAATATATAGGGTGGATTTTTTTTACCCTATTTGGATAGAGAAACAACTTTTCTACCCATTTTTATAAAAACATCTTTTCTACCCACAAAGACGAAAAATACCCTTACTAAAGTAGCACTATCGTGTCGCCCTATGTGGCCGCACGATCGTACTCACCTTTATGATGGTACGATCGTGCCCACCTTTATGGTGGTACGATCGTGCCCCATAATGTGCTGCCCCATATGGTGGCACGATCGTGCTCACGTTTAAGGTGGCACTATCGTGCTCATGTTTATGGTGGCACGATCGTGCTCACATGGTGGTACGATCGTGCCATGTTGAACATTCCAGTTTTTTTTTCTCTTCTCGAAAATAAGCGAATTTCCCGCATTATACATAAATATTTGAAGCAAGAAATACATTAATTTGGTTCAAGTGACTTAAACTTATTTCCAATTGTGTCTTGAATCTTCAAAAATCGAAAACATGAAAGAGAAAAAAAAGAGAAGATTGTTGTCTTTGGAAAAAAGAAGAAAAGATGAAAGAAAAATTATATTTTTAAACCAAGAAAGAGAGAGGAAGAGGATAAGGGCATTTATGACATTTCATTGCAAAAGTGGGTAGAAAAGTGGTTTTTATGAAAGTTGGGTAAAAAAGTGTTTTCCTATCTCAAAATGGGTAAAAATGACCATTTTCTCTTAATATATATATGCCAGACGGACTTATAATTTCGTATCTATTATATCTTATTATGGTTGAACTAGTCTCTTTTATTTATTAACTATATTATTATGAAACAAATAATGCAAATATATAATATATATTCTGAATCAATCATCCACAAATCCTCTTATCTTCATCCAGCTAAGCTCTGTGATCATGGCAAAGACTTATAATGGATGCAAATTCATGTTTATCTATTCATAAAAAATCTTACCAATATGGTTCTTTTACTATTTCATTAAATATTATAAGATATATATTATATATATAGATATATCTGATCATATATGTATAGTATTTTTTTTTAAAATTATATGCACCAAAATAGGATATATATTAGGATCTTACAAGCTATTTAAAAGAAACTAAGGAAATCCTGGTTTATTTTCAAATATTTTAATAAATTTCTTCCATTCTGATAATGTAAATTGTGAAATTGCTATTGCTACCATTTTATTATTTTTCATGATTTAATGTTATCTATTAACTTCAATAACTTTTATCTTTTTATTTTTAACAAAGAAAACTTATGCGGCGTGGGAACTTATAAAATGTTATTATATAATAGGCTTAGTCAAACACCCCGTTAATAAGTAGTAGTGATAATTTCCCTTCATATCTACACAATCTATAACATAAACCAATTAATTATCTGAAGACTCTTAACTCTTAAGGATTCTGAAAGGTTGAGGTGGGCAATTTTGATATTAGTATTTGTCATTATCTTTCTGGCGAAGCAGAAAGTCTAATTAACAAGATTAGAAAAACTAAACACTTGGTGAACCCCTGTCATCTGATCATTTGAGGAGAAAAAGAAGAAGATATATTATGTCAAGTGACAATGTAAAATTGTTATTAAGGGATAATTACAAAAACACCCCTGAAATTTGGACCAATTACAAAAAAACTCATAGATGTTTTAAAATTACAAAAAACTCCATCAAGTTTGATTATGCGTTAAATTTAAGGGGGTAACTGTAGTATTTTTATAAATATAAGAGGGTTTTTGATATGTATTTTTGCTTATGAAGGGGGAAAATGTAAGAAGGAATTAAACCTCAAAGAGTTTTTCGTAATTTTCAAAAAGCTCTGTTTTTTTTTTTTGTAATTAGCCCTAACCTCAGGGATGTTTTTGTAATTATCCCTTGTTATTAATATATATTAGATAACAATTCTTTTTTGACACATATATATAATAATAAGTGCACATATAGGTATAAGAGTGACACAAATTATGCATAATTTATCATTATTGACAATCATAATAAGGTTGTGAACAAATTTATCAATGTTGGCAATAATTAAGAACATGCGTCAGAGTAATTAAATATAAAATGGTTCGCTTTTCTAATAACTTAAGCTTTTGGATTAGTGCTCATTCAATATACCATGTTGAAAATTTTAAAAAGAGAAGAAAGAAGGCAAAGATATAACATGGTTCAACCATTTAAGTATTTAACCTACATTCACAAACAAAATGCCCAAAGGTTATAAAAATTTCATTTCCCTCTTACTTTCACTTATTACAATATCACCTATATAATATATATAGGTGTAAAATACATGTGAAATATACATAAAAAAGAAAGAGATCAATACATAAATGTAATGAGATTGTCATTCTACAAGCTTAAACCATTATGGACGTGAGTTATTTCATATTTAATTACTCTAACATGGCCACTCTCCACGTGGAACATTTTTATAGGTGACGGTGAAATTCGAACTCACGACCTTATGTCTGGCCTGGCTCTGATAACATATTGAATGAGCACCTCATTCCAAAGCTTAAATTCAAAAGCTTAAACTTTTATAGATGAGGTGGTCATATAGTGACAATTAGTAACTTACTATAATTATTATACGATAACATTATTTTTCACTGAGTAACCACTATTATACATATATCACAAATTGTTGCTGGACGATATAAAACCATTATATATTTATAACTATTAAAATTATTGAAACTATCAACAATGACACATGTATTAAGTGTATTTTTTTATTCTCTTCATTGTGTCTTAAGGAAATTATGTGCTGTAATATAGCGATATGAGGGCATTTTCAAGCACGAAAAATACGGTTATAGTTATGTCCAATGAGACAGGAGCTAATTCAACTTATAGCCTGGAGATTGACTTGCAAGTTGCCATATTTTGAAATTTTGTCCAATATAATCTTATATAAATTTGGATAGTTGAAGATCCTGACTAACTCTCACGGACTTTTCAACATCTTGTAAAGCTAAAATCATACAGTGATGATCATAACCAAAAATTAATACTGCCTCTGGTTTCTCCTTCCAGAAATGAACTAACTGGATGTTACAAGTTGGTACCCAAATTTCCGCCTTCTTTCTGCTAGGGTGGAAAAACGAACCAAATTACTCAATTCGAGATCAATAATTAAAAGCTTATTTGAGCTCGATAATCAATGTTGAATACATTTTTTCAATCAATGAAATGTAAATTCGGCTTGAGGTCGACTCGATTAGTAAATAAATAATAAAATATATGTAAAAGTATCAAACTACTCAAGTTCGATTCATGTTTGACTCGACTAGAGCTTGTTCAAGCTCGACATGATTTAATAATCAAACCAAATTCAACAAGCTTAAATAACATTATCATGTTCAGTTCTATTCGATTCATTTACCCCTACTTCGAGCACTCATCAATTAAGAAAACATCCCTGAGTTCTGAGGTAATTACAATTTTTTTTGGGAAATTTCAAAATTACATAAACCGCACTGAAGCTTGATTCTGTCTTACCACAACCGTACCGTTGCACGGCGGAATTTGCCGACTTCATTAAATATCTGATGATCAATAGTTATAGCAAAGCCAATCTATACTGACAGTGGCTGGAACGTTAAGGAAATAAAGATGAATTATATTGCCTGTTAGAGAAATACAACATATATATGTGTCGTAATGTTGATGTGTACATATTGTAATGAAACTGGGGTTATACCAGGTAAATTTGGAGATATTCCAGGGGTCCCTTTGAATGGTATATGAACCTTTGGGATATACGATTAGGCCAACTACTATTCATATTCAGATGCGGCAAATTGGATTCCTTATGATTAAACAAATCTTAGTTAATAATAATGTAACCATTGGGAATCTCCCTGGCCCGTTAACGCCATCCAAATTGTCAACGCTTAACACTATATAAACCCAATAATCCATTCTTTCCTAGACATCAACTTCTCCTTTCAATATTTCCATACTTGAAAAAAATCAATTTCCAGATCATTTCAGTATATTCCATAAAATGGCTGATATTGAAGGTTCTCCAGGGACATCCATGCACGGAGTGACGGGCAGAGAGCCCGTTCTCGCGTTTTCCGTGGCGTCGCCAATCGTCCCGACTGATACGACTGCGAAATTTGATCTTCCGGTGGACTCAGAGCATAAGGCCAAGAAATTCAAGCTGTTTTCCTTTGCCAATCCTCACATGAGAACTTTTCATCTCTCCTGGATTTCATTTTTCACCTGTTTTGTTTCCACTTTCGCTGCTGCCCCTCTCGTCCCAATTATTCGCGACAATTTGAATCTCAAAAAAGGCGACGTTGGAAATGCCGGTGTTGCCTCTGTCTCGGGGAGCATATTTTCCAGGCTGGTGATGGGTGCGGTCTGCGATCTGTTGGGCCCACGTTACGGGTGTGCTTTTCTCATCATGTTGTCTGCCCCGACAGTCTTTTGCATGTCGTTTGTGTCGTCGGCTGGAGGATATGTGGCTGTGCGTTTCATGATTGGATTTTCCCTGGCGACGTTCGTGTCGTGCCAGTATTGGATGAGCACGATGTTTAACAGTAAGATTGTTGGGACTGTGAACGGGACGGCTGCCGGATGGGGGAATATGGGAGGCGGCGCCACTCAGCTGATAATGCCTGTGCTTTTTGAGATAATCAAAAAGGCTGGATCGACGTCATTTACCGCCTGGAGAATCGCGTTTTTCATTCCCGGGTGGCTTCATGTGATCATGGGTATTTTGGTCTTAACACTTGGTCAAGACTTGCCTGATGGTAACCTTAGTGCCCTGCAAAAGAAGGGAGATGTTGCAAAGGATAAATTTGGCAAGGTATATAATTTTGTCATTGACTTAGTCATCTTGAAAGGATTGCAATTGGAAATTAAATAAATAATGGGCTCATTAGTCTTTTTTATCCCCAATCTATTCAGGTGTTATGGTATGCTGTGACAAACTACAGGACTTGGATTTTCGTCCTTCTCTACGGTTACTCTATGGGAGTTGAATTGTCGACTGATAACGTGATTGCTGAATACTTTTTCGACAGGTAGAGAACTAAATCTCAAAATAGTCCAAGTTACACGATCAACAAAAATATTTTCCCTTATTTTAGCAATTACCATATACTAATATATAGGAGGAGATGAATTGAATTACTGATTCTGATTTCAATTGTACAGATTTGATCTGAAGCTTCACACAGCTGGAATCATAGCAGCCACTTTCGGCATGGCTAATCTCTTAGCTCGCCCATTCGGAGGATTCGCATCCGATTATTCAGCTCGATTATTCGGAATGAGGGGAAGACTATGGACACTATGGATCCTACAAACAATGGGAGGAGTATTCTGTATTCTTCTAGGCAGGGCTAATACACTTCCCGTCGCCATCGCACACATGATCATCTTCTCAATAGGAGCACAGGCTGCCTGTGGTGCAACTTTCGGCGTCATCCCTTTTATTTCCAGAAGATCTTTAGGTGTAATTTCAGGCATGACAGGTGCCGGAGGAAACTTCGGTTCGGGTCTAACACAATTACTATTTTTCACATCCTCAAAATACTCAACAGCAACAGGGCTAACAAATATGGGGATAATGATAGTTGCCTGCACTCTTCCAGTGGCTTTAGTTCATTTCCCACAGTGGGGGAGCATGTTCTTTCCGCCGTCCAAAAACGCGGTCGAAGAACATTACTACTCGTCGGAGTATAATGAGGAAGAGAAGCAGAAGGGTATGCATTCAAACAGTCTTAAGTTTGCCGAAAACAGTCGATCCGAACGCGGCAAACGCGTGGCTTCGGCACCAACCCCGCCCAATATAACACCAAACCGTGTTTGATTTTAGTTTTGGAGTATGAAACTTTGTTATTGAACTCGTGTTTTATTAGCCGCGCGCTTTACTTTATCGAGAAAAGCGTTGTCCCTGTTTTGCATCCTGTATTATATATGAAAGTGTAAATTAATTTTAAAGGTTTTTTACATTCATGTGTTCTTACGAAATTATTACTCTCGTTTAATCACAAATAAGAGTTAATTGGGAAGATCAAAATTCTAGTAGGAAAGAAAATATTTAATGGTTAAAAATATGTAAATTCGTTTAATTTTTGATAAAAAATATGTAAATTCGTTTTTTTAACTATTTAAATATAACCCTACATCAGAAAATCTCCAAACTAAAACAAAGAAGCAATATACATGTGTATAATATATTTTAGGGGTAATTAAAAAAAACCCCTTAAGGGTTGGTCTAATTACAAAAAACCCAAAGGCTTATGATAATTACAAAAAACCCTTGAGATTCGATTACATCTTACATTTTCTCCCTTCACAAGTAAAAAACATATTGCCTCCTTAAATTTAACACATAATTAAACTTTCCTTAAATTTAACACATAATTAAACTTGATGGGTTTTTTTTTTTTTTTTTTTTTTTTTATAATCTTCAAACATCTCTGTGTTTTTTTGTAATTAGCCCAAACCTTAGGGGTGTTTTTTGAAATTACCCCTATATTTTAATAGAATCCTCCTTGCTATAAGGATTCCAAATATTTTTAAGGAGGTTTTAGTTCACAAAGAGAGTATGTATGATAACATTTAATAGTAAAACTTAAATCAACTGCCTATAGGCAGGTTGACTATAAACTAAATAACGATTGTATAATTGTAATTTTAGATTAAGAAAGGCAAAAAGGCGAGAAATAAACTTTGTAATCATATTGCGTAATAAATAGAACATAAAAGTTACAGATTAAAATTAATGTTAAATAGCAGAACTAGGAAAATAATGCTTTAGAATAATGTTACATATTCAGGAGTACTCAAGTGTTTGTGAGAAGTAATACACTTCTCATTTAATTTATACAAGGGATCCTCTATCAACAGTACATGCTATAGCTAGTATCTTGCCATACTTCACTTAAGTGTCTTCAGGGCGTAGATTAGACAAATTTTTTTCCCCATTTTTCCCCTAAATTATTTTTTTTTCTCTTTAAAAACACATATAAATTTTTTTTTTAATTTTTTTCCACTGAAAAACGGAAAAAAAAATTTGGGGTGTCACATGCACACCCCCCGCCCCCTATCTACGCCTCTGAGTGTCTTAGATTAGACAATATAGGAAACACTAAAAGCATAGCTTAATTTTGAAAGGAGGACTTGTTATAGGATTGAATAGGCGAGAGGTTACAAAATTTGAAGAGTCCAAGAATCACAAAATATTCCCCTTGAAACAATGATAACTCAACAAACAACTAAACGTTCTAATACACAAAAAGATGGGGACTTTTTGCTTGAGACAAACAAGGAGGATCTTTTTGATATTGATATAATGAATTATGAAGAAGCAATGTCATGAGACATTCATCAATTTAAGAATAGAGATAAATACACCAAACCATCCAAACTTTACCATATTTTACACTTTACCCTCCAAACTTTAATTTGTTACACTATGTCCCTAAACTATGAAAATCATTACACTTTACCCTATATGGACAATTTTGCCTCATAGTTTTATTCTTTTATAACAATAGTTCAAGTTATCCCTTTAAACTCTAATTTGTGGCATATTACTACATAATTATAATGTTATTGCATTATTCAATAAACATAAAATTTAGCTCCACAAACAATTTGTATTCTGGATTTTCGAGAAATGAGAACCCTCATTTTCTGACACCTATTTTGTTCGTGGAATTATTACACCTACTTAGATTCAGTTTCCATTCGGAGGTTTAAAATCAATCATGTCAGGTTTCCAGCCTATAAACTCAATAGGGCATACTTCTTCAAAGGTCTCACTTCTATGTACATATCCGTTTACAAATTGGGTCTTTAAATTGAAAATGAAAATAGTCTATTACGACCATATCAGGCCCAACATGCTTCCGTAAAATTAAATTATCCCTTATAATTCATACATTTCTTTGACCAAAACTGCACCGAGTAAGATGGTTTGCAAAGCCACCAGTCAATAAAGTATTGCCCCTAGACCGTTTGACAGATGTCTCCGTCCAACCTCAAGAACATTGAATATGGCTACAAGTTAATCGACTCTTCATCAACAAATAACACAACCTTGGTCCGTTTTCTACCTGGTGTATAAGATAATTCCTCAAAGGGATAAATTAATAGAACATTATGAACACATGTTGAACAAACGCCTTCTTTTATTAAGAACTTAAAGAAAAACTTATTACATCGCAATCTCTTTTTTGGGAGGAGAATACTTGTTTAGTCTCTCATATATGAGGCTTGCACTCGCTTACACATAAAAAAAAACTTAAAACACTCAAGTTTTAAACACTCAACTATTTTTACAAAGGAAATTTTATTTTAGAAGACTAAGGGATGTTGATCGATGCCTTTAGCCTTATGAAAACCTTGTATATATAGAGGTAACTGATGCCTCTATAAAAAAAAAAAACTGATGCCTCTATCTCCTTGAATTCTTTCTCTCACTTGCTAAGAGTAGTGGATGCTTTTATCAGCTTCACATGGCTTAGGACCCATTCTTGTCTGGTATCCAAGGCATTCTGATAAAGCTCCAAAGCCTGCTGACCTATTTCCTTCGTCTTTTAATGGATTGGAAGGAATCTTTTTATTACCTATTTTGCCCCACTTTTTATCTTCTTGAAAAGTGGGTCTCCGCGGGTATAAAATCACGTGTCTCCAACAAGTCTGTCGGGGAATCTACTTTTTTGGTGGTCCCCGAATTATTAGATACTTTGGCAGTTTTTGTGACTTTCCTTCTCCGTCTCTAGGACGTCTCCGATCATTTTTTGGTCGGAATCCTTTGCAAAATTCTGGCTCCTATATTCTAGGAAAACACGATTTTTCCAGTGGCCAATATGAGTCGTATTGCAATATTTCCGACGAGTTTCTTTACTCCCCAACAACTTATTTTCCCAAAGAAGACTTCTTTTTTCTCGAACAAGTTTTCTGCAAATCTTGTAGTTTTTCTTGTCATGGTATTTACAAGAATGACCCATTCACTAAATTCTAATAAAACTTGAATGAAAACTTGACTTTTCCATCTATGTAAGACAGATCCATAAACCCCATGTTCGTCTCGTTCAAATTTGATCTTCTGTGAAAGATGTAACCAGGGTGACTCTTCCGAACTTACTTCCTTTATAGTTAAGAAAGCTAGTTCATCTAATATACGAAGCCTAATCTAATGAAAGGCTTCATGACTACTTTTTCCCATGGCTTCTGGAGCTGCACTAATGAAATACAGTTCCAAGGTATCATCACGTCTTAGGCTCTCATTATTAGACCAACACTCATAAACTGCTTCCTGGATCCATTTGGTTAATAATTTTATCTCCGGGAAAGCATGGGAGGTAGATATATATTAGCTAGGGCTCCAAATTCATATCATTGTCTAACCTCGTGTAGATTGGAATTTTCTAACATTCACACCCTTGGACATTTTCTAGAAATGTCAATCTTTGTTCTTTCTGGATGTATCCCTTGTTTCGTAATAAGTTTATCCCAATTTGCTTGATATTCCTGCCAAGAAGAAGAAACTTTAATCTCGTTAGTATCAACCTCAGAATTACCCGTCATAAGCCTAAGATTGATCTCTTTGTCCTTTACCATGGACGTGATGGATTGACATGATGACTCGGGATTTGACTCTGGAGCATCATCTTTTCCTTGGGCCAACATTTCTGCCAGCTTAAGACCTGTGCTATAGATACTTGAATCCCCTGCTATAGGTTGGGGAGCCCCGTGCTCTAAACGCTCTTTTTTCTTATTAGTGGCCTCGAGGAGTGGCCCTTGAAATGCCGTCTCAAATGAGATTGAGATCTAACACAAGCTCGATACGATCAGTTACTTTGTCCCAATCATTCTTTTGCAACCTTCCGGCCAAATTAGCATTAATGGTCAGAGTGTCAAATTCTCGGAGAAGCATCTCAAGATGATTGTTGATGTGTCTTGATGCTGTGAGGATGGAATCAGCTTCAATTCCCTCCATCTCTTGTCAGAAAATCTGCTAGAACATTTTCATGAGATTTTATAATGACAATATCATAATCATAATATTGACATTCAACTTGCCATCTAAGTAATCTCGCCTTTTCTGGTTAGAATTCAATTTAATTTTTCAGAAAAGCCTTGACACTTGAATTATCAATTTTTAAAGTAAATCTTTTAGCCAATAAAAATAAAGGGCATTTTTTGAAAATCTTTCTGACTGCAACAAATTCTTTCTCATTTATAATGCCATCGATTTGCTTCACTGTCTGTAATAGTCCACTACAGTACTTGCATGGCACTTCGCCATTTGGTGTGGCTTTTGTAAGCATTGCTGCCTACCAATAATCACTGTCCTCTGTATATAGAACCAGTTCATCTCCATTTTGTGGAATTGCAAGTTTTGGAAGTTTTTTGTAAACTTCCTTAAACTGCTTTATTCCTTCTTGAAGTTCGTCTTCCCTTTTGAATATGACATCTTTTTTGAGCAATGGGCTAAACACCTTCATGTAATGTGCCAGATTGTTTATGAACATTCCAGAAAAATTAACAACTCCGAGAAAACTTTGAAGTTGTTTCTTATCTTTCAATGTATCTGGAAATCCTTGTATCTTTTCCACAGTATGGCTTTGTAGGATGATTCCGCATTCATCGATTTCAATTCCAAGGAATTCAATCGCTTTGAGCAATTCATCGCTTTCTTTTCTGAAAGCACTAATCCTTTATTGTGACAAACATATGAAAATATTTCCAAATGTTTGAGATGCTCTTTCATGTTCTTTGATGCAATTAGGATATCATCGTCAGATACTTAACATGAAACTGAATAATCTTTGAAGAGATTATCCATCTTCCTTTGATATATCCGAGGTCCATTAGCCAATCCTATAGGCATTATGTTCTAAATATAATATCGTTGTGGTGTGGAGAAAGCTGTAAACTTCTTACTTTCTTCCTCCATTTTAAGATGGTAAATTCCAGACTTGCAACCGAACTTTGAGAATATCTTGGCACATTTGATGCAGTTAACTAGATGTTCTCTCCATGCTGGGATATAGTATCCATCGACCCAAATGTTATTAATCCCCTTGTAATTAATAACAATCCTGACTTTCCTCTTTTGATTTCTCCATGGTTCCGCATAAGAATCATAGACTATCATATGGAGAAACTCTTGGTGAAACCAACTTAAGGTCCGAGATATTCCTTAAGTATTTTTCTCATATCCTCACGATCCTCCTGGTTCATAAGGATTGATTTGAACCTCAATGAACTCGCATTTCTTCCCTGGTTTGACCCGAAGGATGCTTTGAGCTCGTTCTTATTCCATTATGCCAAAGGATTTTCGTTATAACTCCTTTAGATCTTCTTCGACATCGCCGAGTGATATTTATTCTTCTATGGTAACACCACTCTATGAATTCTCCATTAAGCTCATCATTAATTTTGCAATACCCTCTGGAGGTACTAGTTCTTCTCCTTGTATTCTGAATGAATACAAGTTATTATCCCATCATTTTGTATCTTTCTGCGACTCGTGCTATATTTTGAAACATTTGTTTTGTTATAATTGAGTGTTGAGTATGAGTTGATTGAGCCATGAACAGATGATATTGAGCATGTGGATATTGAGAACATGGTTATACGCTTTGAATTACAAATTTACAAGCCTGTGAGCTTTTGAGCCTTTACTGCTTTCATTATATGCAGTCTCGTTGTTGATTTGAGTGTATAATTCATGTTGTTAGAATTCTAGAACTTGCTTTGGTATCTCTGTCAAGGCCATATGTGTATGCGAATTGTGAAAATGATCAAAGGCCATTTTTGTTAGCCTTTCAAGCCTTTTGCTTACCTAATGATGTTGAAATTCCTAGTTAGCCAACTTGAGCCTATTGCCTAATTTTTGATAGTCATGATTCAAACCTTATCTTGATATATCTATTAAGCTACACTTGAGCGTATAACATTTGAGTAAAGGGATTGAATGAGGTTGAATGGTGAAATCAAAATTTTAGAAGGTGGTGTTACAATGGGTTGATGGGAACAAAAGAGGAAGAAAATGAGGAGAAATGAAATGATGAATATTCATAAAAGAGTCGGAAAAAAAATGGGCTTTATGATTGAGTTTTTACAAATGAACTTGGGGGCTAAGGAATGTAATGAGATGTGAAAGAATTGTTGAGTTTTACAAAAGATAAAGGGGATAGAGAGTTGAAAAGTTGATGAAAATACGGAATGATTCGAGTAGCATATTGGGCTTTAATGTAGATGATGGATATGCTCACCGGTTTATATGCTCGAGTTTGAGTTACTTTATCCATATTTTCCTGCCCTAACCAAAGAGCCTTCATTACAACCAAAAGAGAAAGTCCTTTTTGATTCATAAATTGCTTACATTCTAGTGGCGGAGATATGAGACGATTTGCAAGCATATGGTAATTCTGCAACTTTGAATTGAATTGAGCATAAACACAACCTTTATTCATTTGAGATGAGAGTATACACTTGATCTTTGAGAGAAGTGATTTAAAGCATTTACCATGATTTCTTTGATGTATGCTCTATGTTAGATATTTGAGGTTTGATTGATTTTTTGCTTGATACTTATGATGAACAATACGAATTTTATAGATTTGTTTTTGTTAACGCTTTTCATTCCTCCAAGTTATGTTTTATTTTGTTATAAAGTGTTGACCAGGACGGTCAACATTTTAAGTTTAGGGGTTTGATTAGTGTGAGTTTTGCATGTATTTTGGGGCATATTTGTAGATATAATTGATAGATAAACATGCTTTAACTCAGTAAAATGGGCTATTTTCTCTCTTTATAGAAAAGATGTTACGCTTTGCTCATTTTGCAGGAATTTGACGATATTTTGAGTATTTCTATGGCAAATATGAGCATTGCGATGTAGAACCACCAAGAATTGAGAGCATACACCAAATTGGAAGCCAAATCGAGAATAAGTCAGATGTTCAGTTGGTTTTATATAATTGAATTGAGCTTTCTAGACTAGAGTTTTGTGTTGTTTTTGAGTTCTTTGAGTGGTCAAAGCCATATTGTGGGCCAATTATATTGAGTCTAGAGTCATAATAATGAGTCGTATGTCAAAAGAAGCATGGATGATCAAACAACAAGGGGATTGATTTCAAGAAACGTCCAAACGCGTCTGGAATTTCCAGCACTGGTAGGGTTTAGTATTTTGGCCATAACTCACTCTACAAAATTGATATTGAGCTTATTCAAGTAGCTACAGAAATCTAAGAGATAGGGCTACAACTCTTATGAAGACCCCATAAGAAAATTCAGAAGTTTGGGTGATGCACCGCCCGTGCGTCGACGCATGACCTGGTCGTTCGTCATTTCGAGAGTCAACCAGTCCTATGGCCTGACGCACGACCTGGTCATGCGTGAAGCACACGACCCGTGCATCTGCGCTGGAATGTTCAAATTTGACAGCACATTAACCTAGGCTTCTAAACGGTATAAATACCACTTTTTGGGGCTCACACCAGGGGAGAAAAAGTCTGGAATGTACCTAAAAACACAAGAAAACATCAACTTCATTGAAGGAAGAATCAAGGGATAATAGGGTCACATTGGAGCTTAAGGATCAAAGATTTATCAAGAGATTATCTACTTTCCCTAAGTTTTCTCATTCTTTGTATTACAATCTTTCATTTTAGCTTGTCACGAATATGAACAATTTGTCTATGGGTTGTTTATTTGTAATGAGTAGCTAAACTTCTTGTGATTTTCGGGTTTTGGAAGTATCTTGTTGAATGTTTTACTCTTAGTTGAAGTTATTATTTTGAAGCCTATTTGAGTACTTTGTTCTTATTCTTGTTTTATGTTCGCCTTATTTTTTAGCTTCACCGCAAGTGTACGGTGCAGTTTATAGAATAGGGTTAGCAAGGTCGAATCCACAGGGACTAATAAAATTATTGTACTAAGTACTGGGATTGTAATAGCCTTATTTTTATCCAGACGATCGAAATTGAGTGAATTGGTTTTGTAAAACTAAGACAAGAATTTATCCTAAAATAAACAAAGTAAATCGCTGATTGAAAGATCAAGGAGATGAATGGATTCCTGGGTTATAGTTTCAGTTAATATCCCATTTTATTATAGGATTAATCACAACCAAAGTTATTATTGTTCTTCTCTATAAGACAACCACAAAAGTATTTTACCCTCTCTCTCGAGATGTATGTAAAAACGTTGATTGAAATATCTATGCTAGCATCTCTACTCAACATGAGATATCCAACTCCCAAAAGCACAAAAGATTAAATATCCTCACAATTATTCATAGACTTCTCAATCTTGCAAATATTCATGTCAAGTACTCACAGATCTAGTATTGAAACTCATCTCTCGAATTATGAATCAATACATCAAAGCAAGTTAAACCAAACGCGTTTTGATAAAACAAGAATTAAAACAAAGTACTCGAATAGGGTTTGAAAACAATAACTTCAATTGCAATTAATCATCCAACAAAAGTATCCATTAACCAAATCCCAAACCCAGGAATCACAAGATGTTTAGCTAGACATGGAAAAGAAATAATTCATAGACAAATTATTCAAATTCAAATCTAACTAACCGAAAGTAAATGATAGGATGGAATGAGAAAACTCAGGGATGTCGATGATCTCTCGATCTATCTTCAATCCTCAAGTGCGTGGTTGTGACCTCAATCAATCTCTCCAATCCTTCGGTAGAAGGTTGCTCTTTTCTCTGTGTTCTAGGGCAAAAGTCAGTGTTTCTTTGTTTGGGGTTGCTTTGTCTTTATTTATACTCCCATTCGGTCAAAACCTAAGTTAAAAATCATCAAAACTTGACTTTCCCACACAGACGCATGGGCCGTGCGCTTCACGCACGACCAGGTCGTGCGTCAGGCCATAGGACTGCTTGACTCTCGAAATGACTGGTCTTGCGTCGACGCATGGGCCGTGCATCACCCAAACCTCCGAATTTGCTTATGGTGTCTTCATAAGAGTTGTAGCCCTATCTCGTAGCTTTTCATTTTAAGCTCTCAAATGCACGTATATTTTAAGCTCTCAAATGCACGTATATTTTACACTCATCAAATACCCCCAAACTTAAACTGTTGACAGTCCCGGTCAACGCTTTATAAACAAGACAAAACACAAATGGGAGGAATGAAGAGCAAATCAAGAACAACGCATCACAATTCATGTTGTTTATCTCTAGCCGTCAAGCAACAAATGAACCAAGCTTCGAATATCTAACATAGAGCACAAGTCAATTAAAACCATGGTAAATACTTCAAATCACCTCTCTCATGGATAAAGTGTATACTCTCCTCTCTAGAATAATAAGGGACGTGTATTCGCTCAAATCATATCAATGTTGAAGAATTACCATAAGCTTGCAAATTGTCTCACATCTCCGCCACTCGATTGTATGCAATTCATAAATCAAAAAGGACTTTGCTTTTGGTTGTAATGAAGGCTCTTTGGTTAAGGTAGGGAAATATGGAGAAAGTGACTCAAACCCAAGCGTATAGATTGGTAAGCACATTTTTTTCTCAATCAACTATTCTCATTCAAATTAAATATGCACCCCCCAATCACCTCTTATTCTTATCACATCTCTTTTCTCCCATTTTTTCATACAATCTACTCTCTTTTGCCTTACATCATAATCTTCTGCCTATAAATGCAATTAAGGCCAACTCACTTATGCAGTCAATTTTTTTTCGACTCTTTTGTGAGTATATCCTCCTTTTTTCTCCTTTTCTTCTTTTATCCCCCCATCCAACATGCACACCATTATCTAAATTCTCGATATCCTCCTATTCAACCTTTATTCAATCCCCTTACTCAATGCTATACACTCAAGCTTAGGGTAACATATATATCAAGTTACGGCTTGAATTGTGGCTATCAAAAAATCAGGCAATAGGCTCAAATTGGCTAACTAGGAAAATTAAATGTCATTAGGTAGGCAAAAGGCTTGAAAGGCTTAACAAAAATGGCCTAAAATCATCTTCATAAATTGCATACAATATGTGACTTTGACAGAGATACCTGAGCAAGTTCTAGAATTCATATCAACATGAATGACACACTCAATCAACAACAAGGTTGCGTATAATGAAAGTAGTAAAGGCTCAAAAAGCTCACAGGCTTGCAATTGCGTAATTCAAAGCATATCAACCATGATTTCAATATTCACATGCTCCATATCATCTATTCTCAACCCGATCAACTCACGCTTAACACCCAATTCAAAACAACATAAATTATTCAACAACTGTTCCCAAGATCACAACAAGCACACAATAGCGGTCAACTCACTCCCTAAAAACCTAAGAAAGCAATAAACGTGCTAAAACAAAAAATAAGCATCTAATGCAATGCAACCTATATGCTCTAAATGCAACTATATGAATTCAAATATCGCCACACCCTTCATTCAAAATAACTCCCTCTCCCCCCAAACTTGAATGAAATTATACCACATAGAAGAAAAGATATAATTTTAAAGAAAAGTGTGGATTGAGAATGCATACCTGAATTCGCGACCTAAGAATGCTGCAGTGAACTGACGCACGGGCCGTGCGTGTGAGCACGGGCCGTCCGTGCGTCCCAGCGACAGTCCTTTTTCCATTTTTTTAAACAAGGGAAATCCTAACTTATAAAAGGGGAAAACAAAACATGGGAAAAAATAATACAACAAACCGTTGGGTTGCCTCCCAACAAGCGCTAAATTTAAAGTCTATAGCTTGGCGCCTGTATACGCGATCACGGTTCTAGCCAAGTGAGGTGAGTCACTTCTTCATGTCTTTTTCCTTTCCAATCCAACTCGCATAAATTCGAGCCTCTTTTGAATGCCTCTAGCGTAGAAGTCACACGTCAGCCAAAAGCCATATTCTTCTTATTTGCATTGTGCGAGCAGCAGTACAACGTGATTCTGAGCTGCTGTCCCTCTTCGTGTGTTTCGCTTTCTCACATTTCAGTACTTCCTGCACATGATTTAAAGCACACATACAATCAATCAGATTAAAAGTGTTAGCACATGAATTAACGACGGATAACAATTTACAACTCTCTATTTTATCATGAGTTTTCCCAACCTTATAGATGGAGAACAACACTTGCTCATCATTAACTCATAATGTGAGCTCTCATTTTTGCACATCTATCAAGGCTCGTGCAGTGGCTAGGAATGGACGCCCAAGTATCAGAGGGATGTCTCGATCTTCCTCCATGTCAAGCACTAAGAAGTCCACGGGGAATATAAACTTGACTACCTTCACAAGCACATCCTCCACGATTCCCTTAGGATATGTGAGTGATCTATCCGCAAGCTGCAAGGTGACCGTGGATGGCTTCAGAAAATGGACAAGGGAATTAAGTTAATACTTGCTCCTAGATCACAAAGTGCTTTATTAAAGAAAACACCACCAATGGCACAAGGGATAGTGAAACTCCCCGGATCTTTAAGCTTCTGTGGTAATTTTCTCTGAATGATCGCGCTGCACTCTTCAGTCAAGTTGACTGTCTCGAATTCCGCCAACTTTTTCTTCTTTGACATCACTTCCTTCAAAAACTTCGCATAATTGGGCATCTGCTCCAATGCGTCTGCAAAAGGTATGTTAATATGCAGTTTCTTAAAGATGTCTAAGAATTTAGCAAATTGGGCGTCTAACTTTTTCTTTTGAAAACGTTGAGGAAAGGGAGTGGTATAGAAAACTTTGAAATATCAGAGTTAGAGAAAGATTTAAGCTTCTCAACCCCTTTTTGTTCGTCCGTATGTCCCTTGTTTCTATTCTCGACCTCAACATCGCCCTTTGCTACAGTGTGTTCATCTCCCGGGGTTTACTCGTTCGGCATCACGCACGTGTCACCCATGCTCAGACACACGGGCCGTGCATCCCATGTTCTGTTCTTGGAATCCTTCGGTGTCACGCACAACCTGGTCGTGCTCAGACGCACATGTCATGCGTCCTTTAGTTTTTTCAGTATTTGCTACGGCATGGCGCACGACCTGGTCGTGCTCTGGCGGGTCATGCGTCCTTCAATTGTTTCGTCATTTCCCAGATTTTTTTGGCCTCTCGTACTCTGTGCCACTCCTCAGACGAATGACATTACACTGTTCCCTTGGATTGACTTCCGTGTTACTCGAAAACTGACCCTTCTAATGTTGTCCACCAATGATCATCGCTAATTGGCCAATCTGAGTTTCTAGGTTTTTCATTCGTGAACCCATAGTGTTGGCCAACTCCGTGATGTGTGCCTCGATCTTGTCTATCTTAGCCTCATCTTTATTGAACCTGTTCCTCATTTCACCCATGAACGAGGTGAGAATGTCCTCTAAAGATGGCTTCGCCTCCGCATTAATGACACCGTTTGTCACATTGAAACCTTGTGGCGGTTGCATCACATTCTTTGTGTTTGCATAAAAGAACCTCTCATGGTTCTTCAAACCCGGATGGTAATGAGTGGGAGTCTGATTGTTCCGAAAATTGTTGAAATTTCGGTTATTGACATAATTTGCTTCCTCCATGGGATCTAGAGGAACTCCCCCATTACTTACACCTGCATTTCCATCAGTCCCCTTCGTCAATACACTCAACTGATTGGTCAACGCAGTCATCTGAGCTGTGAATGCCTTAATTGGGTCCGAATCAGTGACTTCGGCTACCCTTTTCACATTAGTTCTCTCGGAGGGCCACTGATAGCTAATCATTGCCATCTCTTCGAGCAAGTTGAATGCATCCTCTAGGAATCTTGCAAGTAAAGCGCCTCCTGCTGCGGCATCTACAAATGACCTACTCGTCCCATCAACCCGTTGTAAAAAGAGCGAGCCGATCCTCCGAAATCCGTGTTGCGGGCACCTCCTCAATAAATCCCGGAATCTCTCCCGGGCCTCATACAAAGCTCTGAGTCAAACTATCCTCGAATCTGCGTGATCTTGCTTTTGAGTCGTAGTGTCTTACTTGGTGGGAAGTATTTAAAAAGAATCTCGACTCGGCTCCCCAAGTACTCACACTCCCCCGAGTTAGTGTGCTGGCCGCTTTCTAGCTTATCCCTTAAAGAGAAAGGAATAGGCGCAAACGTATAACATCATCATCCACCCTCATTTATCCTCGATTGTGTTGCATATCCGCATGAAGTTCGCAAGATGAGAATTGGGATCTTCAGACGGAAAACCCCAAACTAATTATGCTGCACCATCGAGATCAGTGCTGGCTTCAACTCAAAGTTATTTGCATTAATTGGGACATTGACAATTCCACCATAGTTGCGATTTGTCTGTGGTCGAAAGTAATCGCGAATCGCTTGCTGCTGGACTACCGAAACCTCTGGTACTGGTAACTCATTGTTGACCCTGTTGGCCCTGTTATTACCTCCGTTATCGCCTCCGTTGTTATCTTCTACGTCCGCCATAGCATGTTCTTGCTGTCTTTCTGCCCATTTAGTAGCCGCACTAATTTGCCTAGTAAAAGCCTCAACCTCCGGTATGAATGGTGCTAATTCTTCTTGCTTCGAGCGAGTGTTTATGCACTACCTGAACCAACTAAAGAAAACAAGTCAAACACAATAGGAGTAAAATTAAACAACAAATAAAAAGAAAGAAAAAAATATCTAAATAAAAAATAATTCTAGTTATCACAATATTAGTACTAAAAATTTAATTAGTCCCCGGCAATGGCGCCAAAAATTTGTTCGCCTTATTTTTAGCTTCACCTCAAGTGTGCGGTGCAGTTTATAGAATAAGGTTAGCAAGGCCAAATCCATAGGGACTAATAAATCTATATACTAAGCATTGGGATTAGAATAACCTTATTTTTATCCAGACGATCGGAATTGAGTGATTTGGTTTTGTAAAACTAAGACAAAAATTTAGCATAAAAAGACAAAGTAAAGATTGATTGTAAGATCAAGGAGATGAATGGATTCTTGAGTTATGGTTTCAGTTAATATCCCCTTTTATTATCAGATTAATCAAACCAAAGTTATACGTATTCTTCCCTGTAGAACAATCACAAAAGTAATTTACCCTCTCTCTCGAGGTGCATGTAAAAATGTTAATTGGAATATCTATGCTACATCTCTACTCAACATGAGATACCCAACTCCCAAAAGCACAAAAGATTAAATATCCTCACAAATATTCACAGACTTCTCAATCTTGCAAATATTCATGTCAAGTACTCACAAACCTAGTATTGAAACTCATCTTTCGAATTATGAATAAATACATCAAACAAGTTAAACCAATATCTTTTTTATAAAATAAGAATTAAAACAAAGTACTCGAATAGGGTTGGAAAACAATAACTTCAATTGCAATTAATCATCAAATAAAAGTATCCATTAACCTACTCCCAAATCCGGGAATCACAATATGTTTAGCCAGACATAGAAAACAAATAATTCATAGACAAATTATTCATGTTCATGTCTAACTAATTGCGAATAAAGATACTATGGAATGCAAAGACTTGGGGACGTCGATGATCTCTCGGTCTATCTTCAATCCTCAAGCGTGTTGTTGTAGCCTTGATCGATCTCTCCCAATTCTCCAATGGAAAGTTGCTCTTTTCTCTGCTTTTTAGGGCAAAAATCAGTGTCCCTCGTTTGTGGCCGCCTCGTCTCTATTTGTACTCCGTTCGGGTCAAAACCTAGTTTACAATCTGTCAAACTCTATTTTCCCGCACAGACGCACGGGCCGTGCGCCTAGCGCACGCCTAGCTCGTGCTAGGTGCCGCAGGAAATTATCTTTTGCTGAAGGGCGCACGGGCCATGTGCATCACGCACGACCATCCCGTGCATCATGCCGTGGCTCGAGTCTCAATTTTGGGATAGCGCACGGGTCGTGCTAGGGACGTACACCCTGCCTGTACGCACCTGCTGGACTTGATACTTGTTCGTTTCTTTCCATTTCACGCCCGCTTCGTTTGAATTCTTCCCGATTTAACTCCAAACTTCCTATGTTACTTCAAGTACCAGCCGTTCTTTACCGCAATGTAGGTACCAAGGGGTGTGAGTGCAAGGTTTAGAAGGGGGGGTTGAATAAACCTTACCAAGTTTTTCGATTTAGTCCTTTTAAAACGTTCAGAGTTAATATTTCACAACAGTCCTTGATGGACAACTAAGTTAGTTAATCAAATAGAGTTAGTCACTCAACAGACTGACCGAGCCGTTGATAGAATAACTCAGCTGTTTTGACTAAAGACTTAACTTGACTGTGATATATTTTCAGCGGAAGACTTAACACCCTTGAATTTGGTTAAGTTTGTTTTAATACTTGGTTTTAGCACTTTGTTGATTATCAATTGGATAGCAAATTTATCAAAGAGATATTAAAGTAATATGCGTAAATTAAAATGCTGAAATGTAAATGACACAAGTTTTTATAGAGGTTCGAAGATGGGGTAATTCTTCTACTCCTCTCTTCTCCAACTCCTGGAGGAATCCACTAAGTATTGATCAATATACAAAGTGGTTAACAGTCCAGATACAAGTCTTGATCACGCAACTGACTTGATCCTTTGGGACTCAGTCTGGAGATGTCTTGGTCACACAGCTGGCTTCTTGTATGACTCAGCTTCTTCACAGGGCAACTGCCTTGCTACTACAGCCCACTTGCTCAAGCTTCTTGGATTTGATCACGAAGCCCTCCAAAAACTTGAAACTAGTTCGACCTCGAACCTTCCTACAATCCTCCATGGAATGTAGACCCCTTGGTTCTTCAAATGTTTCCTCTTCAACTGATTGAAGTTGTCTTTCCTTCACAGGTGAGTGTTGGATTGATTTCCTTCGTAATGTAGGCTTGAGGATTGAACTTGAATAACTTGAGAGTAATTTTTGGTTACAATTAGAATGTTAGCTTGAATGTTCGTGGTTCAGGTTACCTTCTCTCAGAGTGATTCCTCAGCCTTTTATAGTGATCTTTCAAAAATCTGCCCGTTGAAGAGATATGCTTATTTTTAAAAGACACTTGTGGTCCTTGGCTTGTCTTGTTGAAGTCCTTGGAATTGACATTTCCTCGTATGAATGATTCTTCACTTTTCGTAGTTCGGCACAAAAAGCGATGCTTTCTATTGGTTTATTCCTTTTGCACGCTTCGGGATCGAAAGACTTTAAGAAAGGCAAGATGGAAGTATTACTTGTTTAAGTAATTTCCTTGACTTCAAATGGATCTCTTTCGATTATCTCGACTTGATCGCATTTTCTTAACTTCTCCAGGTGACTTCGAGTCACTTTCCAATCATTGGATGACTCTTCTCGCTCACTTCAACTTGAGACTTGGCCGCTTGAGTTGACTTGACCGATACTTCACTCACCAGATCTCAACCGCACCTTCAATGAGTTCCCGTCTTCTTTCTTTGCCACACTCACCGCCTGCCTCGTAGCTTGAGTCTTCCTTCTAGTCTCCGCTGTCTTCTTGCATGTCCAGCATAGCCGACTCGACTCACCGACTGACCTATCTATTACAATGCAATTTACAAAAAAATGGGGTGCCGACTTTCTATTCTAAGTTTTACATGGCATTCATCAAAATCTAAAAATAATTTCCCAACAATTTCCCCTTTTTGATGATGCCAAAACTTAAAACATTCATACAACTTTTCGATTTAGTCCTTTTAAAACGTTCGAGTTAATATTTCACACCGAGTCCTCGATGGACAAACTAAGTTAGTTAATCAACCAGAGTTAGTCACTCAAAAGACTCGACCGAGCCGTTGA
This sequence comes from Rehmannia glutinosa, assembly GCA_016081115.2. Classification (NCBI taxonomy): domain Eukaryota; kingdom Viridiplantae; phylum Streptophyta; class Magnoliopsida; order Lamiales; family Orobanchaceae; genus Rehmannia; species Rehmannia glutinosa. Next base: position 7,226,666 of record CM071924.1, read on the forward strand.
TAGAATAACTCACTTGTTTTGACTAAAGACTTAACTCGACCGCGTGATATATTTTCAGCTAAGACTTAACACCCTTGAATTTGGTTAAGTTTGTTTTAATACTTGGTTTTAGCACTTTGTTGATTATCAATTGATAGCAAATTTATCACAGATATTAAAGTAATATGCAGTAAATAAAATGTTGAAATGTAAATGACACAATAAGTTTTTATAGAGGTTCAAGATGGGGTAATTCTTCTACTCCTCTCTTCTCCAACTCTTGGAGGAATCCACTAAGTATTGATCAATATACAAAGTGGTTAATAGTCCGATACAAGTCTTGATCACGCAGTGACTTGATCCTTTGGGACTCACCGAGATGCCTTGGTCACACAAACCGCTTCTCGTACGACTCTCAGCTTTCTTCACAGGGCAATCGCTTTGCTACTACAACCTACTTGCTCAAGCTTCTTGGATTTGATCACGAAGCCCTCCAAAACTTGAAACTAGTTCGACCTTGAACCTTCCTACAATCCTCCGTGGAATGTAGACCCCTTGATTCTTCAAATGTTTCCTCTTCAACCGATTGAAGTTGTCTTTCCTTCACAGAGTGTTGGATTGATTTCCTTGGTAATGTAGGCTTGAGGATTGAACTTGAATAACTTGAGAGTAATTTTTGGTTACGCTTAGAATGTTAGCTTGAATGTTCGTGGTTCAGTTTACCTTCTCTCGAGTGATTTCTCGCTTTTTTATAGTGATCTTTCAAAAATCAACGCCTGAAGAGATATGCTTATTTTTAAAAGACACTTGTGGTCGCTGGCTTGTCTTGTTGCCAATTGACATTTCCTCGTATGAATGATTCTTCACCTTTTCGAGTTCTCACACAACTTTCCTATTGGTTTATTCTTTTGCACGCTTCGACGGGATCGAGCACTTTAAGAAAGGCAGATGTAAGTATTACTTGTTTAAGTAATTTCCTCACTTCACGCAACGGATCTCTTTCAGCTTATTTCGACTTGACTGCATTTTCTTAACTTCCCAGACTTCGAGTCAGCTTCCAATCATTGATGACTCTTCTTTTTTCAACTTGAGACTTTGGCACACTCTTGAGTTGACTTGATCGATACTTCACTCACCGATCTCAGTGCACCTTCACCGAGTTCTTCTTCTCTTCTTTGCCACACTCACCGCCTCAATGAGTCTTCCTTCTAGTCTCCGGGGTCTTCTTTTGCATGTTCAGCATAGCCGACTTGACTCACTCGACTGCACTATCTATTACAATGCAATTTACAAAAAAATGGGGTGCCAACTTTCTATTCTAAGTTTTACATGGCATTCATCAAAATCTAAAAATAATTTCCCAACAATTTCCCCCTTTTTGATGATGCCAAAACTTAAAACATTCATACAATAATTAAACAACAAAGATACATACAGACAATATAGAATCACAGAATGTATGTGTAGAATCAATCTTTTATTGATCATAACATTCTTGTTCTTTACACAGCTGTTTACAGAGTGTATCAAGGCTTAAACAGAACTTAAGGTAATCATGCTGTTCTATATCTACGCAAGTATGGAAATTATACAATTTTTATTCGATGTACGTAAGACTTACATAAAGATGTATTTACATAGTAAAATACATGAAGGGGTGGATAACAATACTTCATCTCCTTCACGCTTCCTTTCTTTTCCTCTTCCTCACTCTCTCTCACATCTTCTCGACCTTTTTCTCTTCTTCTCTCATCTTCACCGCCTTCTTTTTTTCTCATAAGCCTTTCTCGGCACTTCATCTCTTCTTTTTCTTTCTTGTCTTTCCTCCCATAGCCGAGTTTGTCTTCTATTTTCTTCTTCAATCCTCTTCACATACTCAAAGATTGTTTTTAGCCACTTGCAAGGTTAGCTACTTCATCGAATCCACCCAATAGATCCCTCCTTTTCTTGCCTAGATCTATGTACTCAATGTTTTTGGGCAGAGATCTAGGTCTAAAACCTCTTCCTCCACCATCGCTTCTTCTTCTTCCTTCCTCGGGCGTGTATTGTATCGGGGGCCTTCTTTTTCCCAAATGAGTGACTAGCAGAGTGACCAGCAGAGCGATCGCAGAGTCCGCCGCTCGTCACCTTATTCACATAGTTTGAGACCTTTTTCCCAAGATAAATCCCATGCTTGAGCCATGGACATATTTGCGAAGAACCTTCGGATGCGAGCGTCTTGAATTCATCAATAGATCTTGGCTTGGTTCCGACATCTGAAATGGCATAGGTGTCTCTGTCTGTTGGAATGCCTCCATGTTGTTACAAAATATCCATAACTTGGGCATCCATCTTTCCTTCCACTTCCTTCATCCCTACTTCAACTATCTTTCTTTTTTCCCGGGTACCGTGAGTGTTGGAGTGGCAGAGTCATCGGGAGTTTGTTGATGATATCACCGACAAGACCTTGTTGGGGGTTCTAGCAATCATCAAGGTCATATCTTTCGAACCTTCCCCCTCAACAAATTTTCCTTTCTTCTCTCTTCTCTTCCTCACTGCTCTTTTCCTTCATAGCTACGCCCTCCTTTTCACTTTCAAATCCTTTCAACGCTTTTTAGGTATTCATCTTCCCCTTTTTGGCATCATCAAAAGAGAGAGAACCCCGAAACAAGCTAGCAATCATGAAGTCTAAGCGGCCGATAGCCGAAGTTATGCTATGTCAATCATTGCGAGTATGCCGCACGGAATTCGGAGCGGGTGGCGTGATTTAGCTGCTATTACTGCCTTCATTTCAGCCATGAGGAGGCTAAACTTCCAATCCATGTTCTCCTCTACGCAGAGCTCTTTCTTATTATGTTCACGCAGCCACCTCGCATCTCTCGTGGTGTGAGATTCATGCATTCGCTCGATGTGCTCTTGCATTCTTGTCTTTGCATCAAGATTCTCACCCGCCGACTAGCAATTTATTGAACAATGTCCTCAAATATCGAGCTTGTTCTACGCGCATGGTCTCATTGTTGCCACCATTCCCGGATCTCGACAATTATGCCGCAGACGGGAGTAAGGTTTGCGTCTCGTTATCCACCATGTCCAGGAGGCCTGGTGCCTCTCCATCTTTTCTATCTCTCGCAAATATGGCCTTGAAAACTTCCCCGAACCTCACCTATAACTTCTGCTCTCACCATGGGCCAAGCAAATAATCAAAGTCAAAGTCTCATTGATGATGGTGTCTCGTTGGAATAACAGATCGTTTTATGGAAGCGTTCTTGATCTCTAGCTGATTCTTCGAAGGTCGGTGTACTTCCAGAGAGAAGGGAAATGATTCTACAAAAGGATCATCACGCAACGAATCGCTTCAATGACAACTTGTGCTCGTGAAGTTCCCGAGTCGATCCGCCAGCCTTGAGGAGCTCGCGCAGCTTGACTGCTTTCACCGTGGTCTATTGTGAAGTTGACCACTTGCCGAGCCTCACTGCCTTTTAATAAACTTCGTTCTCCTCAAATGGGTTTTTCCACATGAGTTGACTAGTCCTCGCCATATCGTAGCCACCGACGATGATGAGATTTCCATGGTGGCTCATCATCAAAATTAAATGTTTGGCGAGTAGCCTTATGGTCGACTTACTCGTGCTTGGAAGAACATCCTCACCGAGCTTTTTGGATCGGAATGGGGGATGACTCACTTCGTCTTCACCTTCGTATCCCGAAAGGTTACATCAGGGTTGTCTTGGGAATCGTGAAGAGTACTTATCTCCTTTTCGTATGGATCAATGATAGTAGGAGGGATGTTCTCAGGCGTCCGCCTTTACCCCGGGAAGTCTCAACCTCCCGTTGGCCTTCATTACCTCCCCGCAGCCTCAATCGCAGCGAGGCCTTGGATAGTCCCCTTTGATAGTGTCACTGCCTTGGGTCTTCGAGGTGGCATCCACCGAGTCTCAACTCCATGGATTGCACTTTCATTGCCTCTGAGTGTTAACTCCCGGCGCTTCCTTCCTCGTGCCTCGATCGCATCGCCAGCCATTGGCTCGCAGAGAGCGGTTGGCACTTTAGCCGAGACAGTCTTAATCGCTTGAGCCTCGCGCTGACAACTTGTGTGTATTCAGCTTGTTGTTCCTTCTCCACTTCGCCTCCAAGATTTGTTGTGAAGTCACCGCAAAGATCCTCCGACCTTGCCGCAGCCGGAGGGAGTTTCTTCACCGCACACCACCGAGTGACTTGGAATGGGTCACTCGTCTCACTTCCGCTTGTTCCTTTGAGTATTCAAATATTGGGGGGGGTGGTAAGACACCTTCATTAGGGGTTGGCTCGACCGGGTCCCCACTATCCCGCCATCGCTAGTTCCCTTTATCACCTTCTTCTCGAGTGAGCCGGGAAGTGGTGGCAGCGACAATAGTAGCAATATGCCGCACCACTCCCATCGGATCAATCTCCAACCGTGATGTGGAGGACTCCCTGGTCCTTCCAACAATCGCCGCTCATGTAGGGCCCTGATTCCCGCATGGCTTGCCGCATCTCAAGTTCTTCTCAGAGCAAAGCAAAGAGGTCCGATCCTCATCACTCCCAAAAGAACGCCGAGATGAGGATGTGTATGATAAGTGGTTCCAGAAAAAGAACAAATACTCGCTTTTCACGAGCCTCGCCTTCCTTCCTCGCCGCTTCTCCTTCTCCTTGTCCTTGAAGATCTGCAAGATATCTATGTAGTTTTCTTCATCCAAAGGCTTGGACCACATTGGTCAATCCAAGAAAGTTCAACAGTTCGTCTTCTTCTTTCAATGAATTCTCGGGTTTTGTTCCTCGATCGACTCAACTTCCATTTCTCCATTCTCGCAGACGATTTTGGATGTCCGGATATGGTGGGGATAGGATCATCACATCATCATCTTTGTCATCTTCTCCCGTTGTCCCTCGTGCTCGGGGGATTGAGGGTAAAACTTTGGTGCTCCACACCCTCGCAGCATCATCCGCGGGAGGGGATACAACCCCGTCAACAGGAGCGTTTGCTTTCTTTTCACTGTTTTTTCTGCCTCGGCCTATTCTCCGATCAGATAAATTTGTCTTCAATGTGCCTCTGACGGCCTTCAACAGACTTGGTCAAGTTTCATCAATGATTTCGAGACTCTACTTCTTCAGCTCCCGTATTTGTTTCACCGAGTGGCGGACTAAGTTTCTCAAGCTCGAAATCTTGATGATTCTTCTTCTTTTTAGTCCTTACTGGAGGGATTTCTCGCTCCTGATATGGTTTCTCAAGTCCCGGGTGGGGGCGGGTGCCGCTCTTGATGATTCTTCTTCTTTTTCTTTACAACCGGAGAGGATTTGAGGTTCCTTCTCCGCCGGCACAGCAGGGGCAGAGACAGTGCAGGGAGACACGGCTCGCAGGGGCAGGTGACTCCTACTGCAGGGGCAGGGGCATCTTTCGTTTTCTTCTTCTTTTTGTCAGCAGGGGCAGCATTTTCTTAGCACGGGCAGGGCAACCTTCTTTTGGGAGAGGAGGAGACAATTGTTTCTTTAGACCACCGATTCCCCTCACTCGTGACGCTCTCTTTGCATATGCTCTCTTCAGTGCTCCGAAAGGTTAGATCGAACATCTTCTTGTTTACATGGAACGCTTTTCCATGTCGAAGAGGAACTCCTTTTGCTTCCATCATCCGGCCAATTACCAGGCCGCACCCTAGGGAACCTCCAAACGTACCATCCTCCTTGAAGGATTTATTCCCAATATTCTCGCGAGTAGTCACCGTATACAAACTCAACCTTCAGCTTTATCTTCTTTTCTTCAATGATCGCAATGATTACGATCGCCTTAGCTTTAGACAAATACGTCAAAGCTTCCAAATTTGATGTCTATGCATTTGGCAACAATGTCCAAGAATTTGTGGTAGTCCTCTTTCAACAACATGACTTCTTGTTAGTTGTGTAGACCACCTTCGCAAGACGGTCGGACTTGGCTACTTCCTTCCAAGCAGCAGCCAGGTTAACATCAACTTCATAAATCTCCGGCGATCCTTCCACCGACAACAAACAGTGTTCTGCCAGATCTTTGGCAGTAATGGTGAAAGCTTTTCCGTGAACAGAGGACTTGATGCCCTCATCGTGAACTTCAACGTTCACGTAGAACTGTGCGACCTCTTCCACGTAGGTCATCGGAAACTCCATCATCAAAAATGGTTTCACCCCGACTTTTCCAACTTCTCGCGCTATCTTCTTCACAAGGGGTGTCGCACTGCACTGTTTGATCATGCCGCCGAAATCCACAAGAGACCCAGTGTGGATTTGCTTCCCCAACTTGACGAAATCATGAGTAGATGCCATTTCTCGATGTTTTACCGAATGAAACTTTAAAAATGAACTTATGGAATTGTTAGGGTTTTGAGAGAAAATTTCTTCTTTGCCTTCGAGAGAGATGAACAGTTTTTGGTAAAGTGAGAGAAAATCGGACGAAATGGTATAAGTATGGGTTATGAAAGGACGTATGGTGGTTTTTGAAATTTGATCAAGATCAACAATTCGATTTTGCACGCCAATTTACACTTAATCTCTCGTATTTAATGCGGCAAAGATTTATATCCAATCATAAGCTTTGTGTGCGCTTTTGATCAGACATCATAATTATGTCAAGGCCATTCTTAAAAACATTCCCGCTTAGTAAAACGATCAATTTTTTGTCACTTTGCTCATAAATGACTAAGCTTATTCCTTAGCCGATTTAACTCTTCTCTCTTTGCACATAGATACTTTCGTTGCCCAACTCGATCAAATTGATTCTCCGATACACGGTGATTTACTTAGCTGATTTAAGAATTCAGCTCTTTTTCATCTTTTCGTGCTTCATCTCTTTTCATTGAGTCTTCTGAATGTCAACTCAGCTCAATTAACCCCAATTCATGTTTGAGTTCTTCAAATCTTGATTCACATAATAGTTTTATGAATATGTCACCTAATTGCTTATCGCTTGAGATATATTCCAAGGTGATGTCCTTCTTTTCAACATGATCTCTTATGAAGTGATATCTGACATCAATGTGCTTTGTTCTTGAATGCAACACAGGATTTCGAGTGATTGCAATTGCACTTGTGTTATCACACATAATTGGAATTTCCTTTTCTTCAACCTCATAGTCTCTCACTTTTGCCTCATCCATAAGACTTGGGCACAATAGTTTGCCGCAGCCTATGTATTCTCGTCACCAATTGTGGAGGTAGCTATTGAATTTTGCTTCTTGCTAAACCAGAAACTAGCCTATTTCCAAGCATTTGACATGTGCCTCGAGGTACTTTTCCTCTCGTCAACTCTACATCCAAAGATAATGTCGTCCAATAACCAATTAGCTTGAATCCACCTTCATTTGGATACCATAAGCCAACTTCTTGGCTTCCTTTCAAATATCTCAAGATTCTCTTGGCCGTCATGTGGCTTTCTTTTGGAGCAGATTGAAATCTTGCACATACACCTACATCAAAGGTGATGTCCGCCCGCTTATGTGAGATAGAGAATGATCCAATAAGTGCTCAGATCCGGTTTGATCTACAAAGCTTTCCATTTGCATCCATGTCCATTTTGATCGATGTATTCATTGGTATTTTCACGTAAGACTTCTCTTCCATACCAAATTTCTTCATTAAATCTCTCGGTGTATTTTGTCCGACTTATGAAGGTTCCATCCTTCACTGCTTCACTTGGAGTCCAAGGAAGAATGTCACTCTCCCATCATGCTCATTTCAAATTTGATTTGCATAAGATTTGAGAATTTATCACACAACTCTTTGTTTGTGGATCCAAAGATGATGTCATCCACATATATTTGAACAAGCAATATACTCTTCCCATCTTGAATTCTCAAGAGTGTTCTATCCACTTTGCCTTTTGTGAATCCGTTCTCGATGAATTGTGATAATGTATCATACCATGCTCGTGCCTGCTTTCAATCCATATAAAGCTTTCTTGAGTTTGTATACCTTATCTCCAAGAGTCTTCTCGCTCAAATCCTGAGGTTGTTCAACATATACTTCTTCTTCCAATAACCCATTAAGGAATGCACTTTTACATCCATTTTGATATACAATAAAGTTCTTGTGGGTCGCATAGGCAAGAAACATCCTTGTAGCTTCTAATCTTGCCACAGAGCAAAAGTTTCATCAAAATCTATTCCTTCTTCTTGGCAATACCCTTTGGCTACCAATCTTGCTTTGTTTCTCACCACGTAACCTTCCTCATTCATCTTGTTTCAACACCCATTTAGTGCCAATAACATTTGATGGGTAGGTCTTTGAACCAATTCCCACACTTTGTTCCTTTCAAACTCGATTCAACTCTTCTTGCATGGCTTGAATCCAATGTGTGTCATCCAAAGCTTGTGACACATCTTTTTGGCTCTATTTGTGAGATGAAGCAAGTGAACATAGCTTCTTGTTGAGTTCGATCTGGTTTTTACACCTTCTCTTACATCTCCAATGATTAGTTCTCGTGGATGGTCTCTCACCATCTTACATCAAAGTTGGAGTAAGTTAGCCGATTCGGCCGCCTTGCAAAATGTGTTATTTTGATCAGCTCTCTCATCATCACTTAGTCGCAGATTTTTCACTCTTTGAGACTCAACTATCTCATCTTCATCCTGACTTATAATTCCAGCTTGACTTCAACATAGGGACTCTTCTCGATCGTTGGTTGATTCAAATTATCACCGACTCTTCAATGTCTTCTCCATTTACATTGGGTTCATCAAACACCACATGGATGGATTCTTCAGAACCATTGTCCTCTTTGTTGAGCACTCAGAGCTTTGCTTCCACCGAGTATCCTAAGAAGATACCTTCATCGCCTTTAGCATCAAAAGCCTTTAAATTATCTTTGCCATTGTTATGGATTTAAGCATTTGCATCCAAATATTCTAAAATATGCTAACATTTGGCTTTCTCCCTCGTCCAAATTTCATAGAGAGTCTTTGTCACCGTCTGCTTATCATGCATCTATTTTGAGTATAGATGTCTGTTTTATTGCTTCAACCCAAAATCTTTTAGTACCTCCCGTCACTAACATGGTCCTTGCGCTTCTTTTGAGAGTTCTATTCCTTCTTTCTCGCAACTCCATTCTCACGTGGAGTCCTTGCTGCAGATAATTTATGACCAATACCATTTTCAATACAAGATCGAAGTTATTATACCATTGACAAACTCGCCTTCCTCTCACGATCTTATTTTGATAATGGTTTGACTTTTCTCATTTTGATTCTCTTCATCAACCGTGGTAGTTTCGCAGAAGTTTCTTTCTTCTACACATGAATATTGTCCATGTATATCTTGAGTAGTCATCTACTACCACCAATGTGTATTTCTTCCCACTTATGTCAAGCCGTTCAACTGACCAAATAGATCCATATGTAGCAGTGCAATATTCTTGTTGAAGATGGACATATCTTTTCTTTGAATGATGATTTGATCTGCTTTTCCCATCTCGCATGCATCACATATACTCTCCTTCTTGTATATTGAGTTTGGAAGTCCTTCCACAAGATTACTTCTTGCAAGTTTGTTAATAGTTTTGAAGTTCGTGTGACTTAGCTTTCTTGTGCCACAAAATGCAACTTGATTCAAGACTTTTGCTAGCAGACAAGTGCTTGGTGTTATGACCAATCTACCACATACATGTTCTTTTGTCTCGCATCCTTGCAACACTATTTCATTAGCTTTCATTATTGTCCTTGATTTGGCATACACCCATATTGAATCCAACATTGTAGCCTTTATCACGAGTTGACTTATGCTTAGCAAGTTGAAATTAAGGCCTTCAACATATGCAACATCCGTAATTTCTAATCCATTTTTCTTGATGGATCCAATGTCTCTTATTTCTCCTGAGCTTCATTTCTCCAAATATGACTTTTACACCTCTAACCTCTTTGAATTTTGATAGATTTTTCTTGTTTCCTCGTATATGTCCGAGCGCCCACTATCCATGTACCAGGTTCCGCACTCAATCTTCCTTGAACCCGCAATCAAGGAAATTAGGTTTTAGGTACCCATACTTGCCTGGGTCCCCGAGGGGTTAGTATTGTAAGATGATCCAACAAACCTATAGCCACATGATTTGACTCTAAGAGGTTGCCATCTATCGCCATAATCATAATTAATTTTGGCAAATTGATTGGGGTTTTAGGTTCATACAATCTGTCTCTTTTGTCTCGTATGCCGTGCATGTGTTTTAGCAATTGCCTTCTTTTTGGGTAGTTGTGATATATCCGAGTGTAGTGTCTAGGTGCATATGTGTGCCGATGATAGCTCTTATGCCTTTGGAATGGCCTTTGCTTGAGTTCTGTGCTTTTGCCACTTAGGCTTATATTCCATAGGTATTTGCCGATAGTTCACATTATTCCCAATCACCTTTGGCTTCGGGTACTTTCTACCATTCCCATCATATGTGTTTTTTTATAGACCTTCCGGGGCTTTTGGTAGCTCTGCTTTCTTCTTTACAGTATCTCCTGTTGGAGTTTGCCGAGAACTCGGCCGATTTCTTCTCACTTGTCCTCTCAAAGACACTCAACTCAAGCCGCTTTTCCTTTTTTTTTTATAACCAAGGCCAGCTTTGCTTGTGATTGTGCTTTGGAATCAATGTGTGTGCACCATTTGGAGTTTTGATTTTAGAGATGCTTCATTACTTGAAGATCCTTTTTCCAAAATCACTTTTGAGCTTGACATAGTAGCAGAGGAATTAAATCCTAAGCCTGTCTTATCTCCTCGCATTCTCTTTGACTCATAATAAGATAATCCAAGGATTTAGATGCCTTAGTGAATGAGGCAATCACATTTTTGAGGTCATTCTCCTCTTTTCTATAGCAGCTATCTCTCGCTATTAACTTAGCATTTTCAAATTTAGACTTTTATTCTCATCACCTATTTGACTTAGAGTACTCAACTCCTTAGTTAGTCCGTGAGTTTTGCTCTTTGAGTAGGCTGTTTTCCTCATTTAGTAGTTGTGTGTGAGGATTTAATGTATTCAAAATCTTTCATCATTTTGCCTAATGAATCATAAAGATCGTGGGTGATGAAGTGTGTGTGTGTGACAATCACTATCACTAAGTATCCGAGTGTGATGAGTTAGAGTGTACCTCATCTTCTTGGTCATGTTGGTTTTGTTCTTTAGCCATTGGACAGATCAAGGCTTCTTCTTCGTAGTCACTTGAGTAGTCACTTCACTACTCTCCGAGTCTCACCGTGTCTTTTGACTTGATCTGTCTCGAGTTTCTGCAGCCAACATTGCTTTCTCTTTTCCTCGTCTTCTTTCTTCTCAAGACTTTTCTTTCTCTTCATTCCTCGTATTTGTTGACTACAGATATGGGCATTCAATGGCATAGTGACCGGGTTGCCCGCAGCTTCCAGATAGATTTTCAACTTTTTGATCGCTTTTTTCCATCCTCGATTGTCGCTCTTTTGATATTCAACTTTTTGATGCTCGCTCTCTTGGGTGGTCTTTTTCCATCGACTTGGAGGAGCCGAGTGTCTTCTCGAGGATTCACCTTTGCTTCTTTTGTAATTCTTATTGAAGAACTTGTTAAACCTTTTAACCATCGCAGTGATCTCCTCTTGGTCAATGACTTTTTGACTTGACTCTTTTGCCATCCTTAACAATTAGAGCAATTGCTTGGGGCACAAATGCTTCCTCTTGGTCTTTTCTTCTCACCAAATTCATAGCTTTGAGATCCGAGAATAGCTCATGGTTGGATGTCTTTGATAGGTCCATGGAATGTCTCATGGCCATGACTTTCATATCCCACTCGGTTGGGAGACTTCTTAGAATCTTCATACACATTTATTTTTGTGTATATTCTTTTCCAAGTGCAGATAGCTCATTGGTAATTTCGCGAACCGAGCATCCAGTTGATCCAAGGTTTCTCCCCGCAAACATCTTAAATTTTTTAAATTTTTGTACAACAACAGATAGTTTATTTTTCTTGATTTGCTCGAGCCTTCACAAATCAAGGTTAGCTTGTCCTGCATTTCTTTTGCCATTTTGCACGATTTGACTTTGTTGAACACGCTTTGTCCAAAGTTTTGTAAAGAATTTCCTTGGCCACATTGTCCAAGTTATATCTTTTCCTCGTCATCATTTGTCCATTCAACTCTTGGTTTTTCAACCATCGCCGTCCGGGAGCAACATCCTCTTCTCCTTCAAACGCAGCCTCTCCTTGCAAATCGTGTTCACTTTTAAGATTTGGAGTGGCCCATCTTCTATTACTATCCACATTTTATCGTGTAATCTTTGATAGATGAGCCATCGCATACGAATTTTCCAATCATCAAATTCTTCAATTGTGAACATAGGGATGCGTGTCAAATTTGCTTCCATGATAATAACTTTGTCAATAAAAGAGTTTTGAAAAATCAAGTGCTAAAGCAACCTTTGAAAAATTTGGAGATCTAGTTCGACCAATGACGGCGAAGGCTCAATGAACCAACCGCTCGATACCACTTGTATGTCCTAAGGGGTGTGAGTGTAAGGTTTAGAAGGGGGTTGAATAAACCTTACCAACTTTTTTGATTTAGTCCTTTTAAAACGCTCGTGAGTTAATATTTGACAAACAGTCCTCGATGGACAACTAAGTTAGTTAATCAGCAGAGTTAGTCACTCAACGCACTCAACGAGCCGTTGATAGAATAACTCACTTGCTTTTGACTAAAGACTTAACTCGATCGTGATATATTTTCAGCTTAAGACTTAACACCCTTGAATTTGGTTAAGTTTGTTTTAATACTTGGTTTTAGCACTTTGTTGATTATCAATTGATAGAAAATTTATCAAGATATATAAAGTAATATGCGAAATTAAAATGCTAAAATGTAAATGACACAATAAGTTTTTATAGAGGTTCAAGATGGGGTAATTCTTCTACTCCTCTCTTCTCCAACTCCCGAGAAATCCACTAAGTATTGATCAATATACAAAGTGGTTAATACCCGTATACAAGTCTTGATCAAGCAATCGACTTGATCCTTTAGGACTCGCCGAGATGCCTTGTCACACAACAAGCTTCTCGTGCGACTCAGCTTTCTTCACAGGGCAAATCGCTTTGCTACTACAACCCACTTGCTCAAGCTTCTTGGATTTGATCACGCCCTCCAAAACTTGAAACTGTTCGACTTGAACCTTCCTACAATCCTCCGTGGAATGTAGACCCCTTGATTCTTCAAATGTTTCCTCTTCAACCGATTGAAGTTGTCTTTCCTTCACAGAGTGTTGGATTGATTTCCTTGGTAATGTAGGCTTGAGGATTGAACTTGAATAACTTGAGAGTAATTTTTGGTTATAGTTAGAATGTTAGCTTGAATGTTCGTGGTTCAAAGTTACCTTCTCTCGTAGTGATTCCTCACTTTTATAGTGATCTTTCAAAAATCACCCGTTGAAGAGATATGCTTATTTTTAAAAGACACTTGTGGTCGCTTGGCTTGTCTTGTTGCGATCTTGGAATTGACATTTCCTCGTATGAATGATTCTTCACTTTTCGTAGTTCGACACAAAGTGTCAGCTTCCTATCGGTTTATTCCTTTTGCACGCTTCGGGACCGAGCACTTTAAGAAAGGCAAGATGGAAGTATTACTTGTTTAAGTAATTTCCTTGACTTCAGGCAACAAATCTCTTTGAGTTATCTCGACTTGATTGCATTTTCTTAACTTCCCTGGTGACTTCGAGTCGCCTTTCCAATCATTGGATGACTCTTCTCACACTTCAACTTGAGACTTGGCAGTCTTGAGTTGACTTGATCGATACTTCACTCACCAGATCTCACCGCACCTTCGATAGAGTTCCTGTCTTCTCTTTTTGCCACACTCACCGCCTCGCAATGAGTCTTCCTTCTAGTCTCCAATTGTTTTCTTGCATGTTCGGCATAGTCCGATTTGACTCACTGACCAACCCTATCTATTACAATGCAATTTACAAAAAAAAATGGGTGCCAACTTTCTATTCTAAGTTTTACATGGCATTCATCAAAATCTAAAAATAATTTCCCAACATGCAATGCTCCGAATTATTTCCAAAATGCTACAATTATCATTCAATTCCTACAAAACGAGCAACGCGTAATACTTTTTCCACAAAACATAAATAAAGCCCTTTTAGCTCAAGTAATGCATGCATAACAACTATTTCTTACTACAATTAAGCCCAATATACATGCCAAACACATGTCAATCAAACCCCAAAACTTAAACAACTCATCAAAATTCATGTCGTTTATCCATAGACGTCAAGCAATAAATCAACCAAGCCTCAAACATCTAACATAGAACACATGTCAATTAAAACCATGGCAAATGCTAGTCTCACACACTAGAGGTCCCCAGCAACGGCGCCAAAAACTTCTTCGCCTTATTTTTTAGCTTCACCGCAAGTGTATGGTGCAGTTTATAGAAAAGGGTTAGCAAGGTCGAATCCACAGGAACTAATAAATTATTGTACTAAGTACTGGGATTGTAATAGCTTTATTGTTATCCAGACGATCGTAATTGAGTGAATTGGTTTTGTAAAACTAAGACAAGAATTTATCCTAAAATAAACAAAGTAAATCGCTGATTGAAAGATCAAGGAGATGGATGGATTCCTGGGTTATAGTTTCAGTTAATATCCCATTTTATTATCAGAGTAATCACAACCAAAGTCATTGTTGTTCTTCTCTATAAGACAACCACAAAAGTGTTTTACCCTCTCTCTCGAGATGTATGTAAAAACGTTGATTGAAATATCTATGCTAGCATCTCTACTCAACATGAGATATCCAACTCCCAAAAGCACAAAAGATTAAATATCCTCACAAATATTCACTGCATTTCTCAATCTTGCAAATATTCTTGTCAAGTACTCACAAATCTAGTATTGCAACTCATCTCTCGAAATATGAATCAATACATCAAAGCAAGTTAAACCAAACGCTGCTTTTGATAAAACAAGAATTAAAACAAAGTACTCGAATAGGGTTTGAAAACAATAACTTCAATTGCAATTAATCATCCAACAAAAGTATCCATTAACCTAATCCCAAACCCGAGAATCATAAGATGTTTAGCTAGGCATGGAAAAGAAATAATTCATAGACAAATTATTCAAATTCATATCTAACTAATCCAAAGTAAATGATACGATGGAATGAGAAAACTCAGGGATGTCAACGATCTCTCGATCTATCTTCAATCCTCAAGTGCATGGTTGTGACCTCAATCGATCTCTCCAATCCTTCGGTAGAAGATTGCTCTTTTCTCTGTGTTCTAGGGCAAAAGTCAGTGTTTCTTTGTATGGGGCCGCCTCGTCTCTATTTATACTCCCATTGGGTCAAAACCTAAGTTAAAAATCATCAAAACCTGACTTTCCCGCACAGATGCATGGGTCGTGCATCAGGCCGTAGGACTACTTGACTCCCGAAATGACGCACGACCAGGTCGTGCGTCGACGCACGGGCCGTGTGTCACCCAAACTTCCGAATGTGCTTATGGTGTCTTCATAAGAGTTGTAGCCCTATCTCTTAGCTTTCCGTAGCAAGTTGAATTACCTCAATAGAAATTTTGTAGAGGGAGTTATGGCCAAAATACTAAACCTTGCCAGTGCTAGAAACTGTTAGCGCGTTTTGACGTTTTTGAAGGAAATTCCCTTTTCTTTGACCGTCCATGCTTCTTTCCTTCATATTTTTGATCATACCTTGTCTTATTACATATAATTCGAAACATGTTTGTCCAATTTAGCTCCATTTTCGGCAAAATTCACAAGAGTACGCAGTATCACGCCCAACAAGGGAAATCAAGTAAAACAGACTGAATATGCGTGCATATGCATCAAATATATATCATTTTAAGCCCTCAAATGCACATATATTTTACACTCATCATTTTATCACTTGGCCAATGATTTAACATATTTTGATGTATTGATTCATAATTCGAGAGATGAGCTTCAATACTAGATTTTGAGTACTTGACATGAATATTTGCATAATCGAGAGGTTTGTAGATATTTGTGAGGATATTAGATCTTTGGTGCATTTGGGAGTTGTATATCTATTGTTGAGTAGAGATGCTAGCATAGATATTTTAATCTACACTTTATATACATCTCGAGAGGGAAGATAAAATACCGTTGTGATCGTCTTATAGGAATATCGATAATAACTTTGGCTTTGATTAAATCGGACAACAAGAGGAATATTAATCGAAACCATAAACCGGGAATACATTTCATTCTCTTGATAATTCCATTATTATAAGTATCTGGTATTTATTCTTGTCTTTAATTCCACAACAATCATCCAACTACGATCGTCTAAATAAAAATAAGACTATTTTGGTTCAATACTTAGCGCATAAATTTATTAGTCTTCGTGGATACGACCTTGCTTACCATATTCTATAAACTACACTATACACTTGCGGTGAAGCTAAAAATAAGGTGAACAAACCTCAACTCCCATTTAATATACTTTTAGAGGTTTGATTCTCATTTTTTTATTGCATTATACATTATTATACGTCAATACTTAGAATCTAAAATACAGTAAACTTTGATATTGTTAGCAGATCACGATGAATTGTATATAATAATGTCCATCCTTTTATTCATTGTAATCCTCTTATTCATTGTAATGTTAGAGTCCGATTCTCAACATTATTGTAAGTCGAATACTTAGAATGTAAAATACATTATATTATTTTTATAATTGATAGTATGCCGTTCAGATAATTATGCAAAATAAATTTATGAAAACGATCAGAGTCTTGTAATAATGACTCTAGTCGTCTTGAAAGAATGACTACAGATTTATAAAACGACTATAGTCATTTTGAAAGAACGATTGCGATTTTTTCAAAACAACTCAAGTCGTTTTTACGAGAAATGAATGTAGTCTTGTAAAACTACTCTAGTTGTTTTGTAAATTTGCTTCTCTTTTTGTATTTTATGTTCATTTTTCATTACATTCTTGACGAAATAATTTGAAATTAAGTCCTACACAATTTAAAATGTTATGATTATAATTTAATTTATTCAAATCAATTAAGTGAGTACTTAGTAATGAAACTTTTCTCCTAATTCATATAATGTTGGAAGTTTGATTCTCACCTTATATTACATTATAAATTATTTTAAGTTGTATATTTTGAAATCTAAACTACAAGACACTTGGATATTATTACTAGAGCACAATAAATTGCAATGTTCATTCTTTTATTCATTCTAATGTTAGAGTTTGATTCTCCACATTATTGTAATTCACATACTTATAATATAAAATACAGTATACTGTTTTTATAGTTGATAATATGTCGTTCAAATATTAATGATAATTAATTTGAACAACTTACAGTTTATGAAAATGACTAGTCTTATAAAACGACTCTAGTCATTTCGAAAGAATGCCTATAATATTCAAAATGACTAGTTGTTTTACAAAAACGCAGTCTTGTAAAACAACCTTTTAAGACAAATACATGCCAAAACAAATTTACAAAAACTACTAGAGTCGTTTTACAATTGGAATATAGAAAATGAAAGCTTTTGTTCTTTTTTTTTTAAACATAATTTGTTCAATGGACAAAAAAACTTTAGTTTGGGTCAAAAGGCTAAAATCCACCATTTCATCATTACTTTATAACACTCTAATCATATTTTTGAAATAAGATCCTCTTGTATCTCCCCTAAACCGACGCGTGATCCGACCAATTAGGATAAGAGACCCATGTTAGCATGCCACCCAAGACCCCACCCTGAAAAGATCGACCAACCGACCAACTCGAAATGACAAGAAGTAAAACTCGAGTTACCGGACGAGTCGAGGTCGACAATGCAAAGAGCCTAAGTCATGCTTCATTAAATGCACATATCAATCATAAATGCACGCCGCGTTAATCGCCAAAGTATTTAATGCTCATATATTCTCCATCAAAGATGTCCACAACTTTTCCCGATGTAGGTCCCAAGGGTGTGAGTAAGGTTTAGAAGGGGGTTGAATAAACCTTACCAACTTTTTGATTTTAGTCCTTTTAAAATAATACGAGTTAAATACACAACTAAGTCCTCGAGGACATCTAAGTTAGTTAACCACAGAGTTAGCCACTCAACACTGATTGAGTAACTCAACCTGCTTAGTCTAAACTTACCGTGATGAGATTTTCAAATGGAAGACTTAACACCCTTGAATTTGGTTTAAGTTTGTTTTAACACTTGGTTTAGCACTTTGTTAATTATCGGTTGGGTAGCAAATTATCGAGATATAAAATGATATGCGAAATTAAATCTTTGAAAATGTAAATGACACAATAATTTTTATAGAGGTTCAAGATGGGGTAATTCTTCTACTCCTGTCTTCTCCAACTCCTGGAGGAATCCACTAAGTATTGATCGTAGTACAAAGTGGTTATCGGTCCCGATACAAGTCTTGATCACACAACTCGACTTGATCCTTTGGGACTCGGCCCAGAGATGCCTTGGTCACACAAACCGCTTCTCGTCCGACTCAGCTTCTTCACAGTATGCGGTCGCTTGCTACTTGACTCACTTGCTCAAGCTTCTTGGATTTGATCACGAAGCCCTCCAATAACTTGAGACCGGTTCGACCTTGAACCTCTCTACAATCCTCCTTGGAATGTAGACCCCTTTGATTCTTCAAAAGTTTCCTCTTCAGCTTAGAAGTTGTCTTTCCTTCACACTTGGTGTTGACCGATTTCCTTCAAATTTGGGCTTGAGGATTTGCTTGAATATCTTGAGAATATTTTGCAAAAGTTACAGTTCGAATAATAGCTTGAATGGTTCGTGTTGTCAAGGTAACCCCATCTCAAAGTGATTCTCACCTTTTATAGTGAACTTTCAAAAATCGCCGTTGAAGAGATAGGCTAATTTTCAAAACTCACTTGTGTTCGTTGGCTTGTCTTGTTGCAGTCCCTTGATATTGACATTTTCTCGTATTAAATGAGCATTCACTTTTAGAGTCCGACACAAGGTGCAAGATCTTCCCATTGGTTCATTTTGCACGCTTCTGGGACCGAGCACTTTAAGACATGGCAACATGAAAGTATTACTTGTTTAGGTAATATTCTTGACTTAGGCAAATGATTCTTTTCGCTTAACTCCTCTTTGCAAATGCTTTTCCCCAGGTGACTTGAGTCCGCTCAATGATTCAATGACTCATCCGCACTTCAACTTGATTTGGCTTCTTGAGTTGACTTGACCGACACTTCACACAACAGATCTTAGCCGATACTCCTTCGCCGTGTTCTTGACTTCTCCTCCTTGCCATACTCAAATTGCTCCACAAAGGAGTCTTCATTTTAGTCTTGATTGACTTCTTGTATTTCCAGCATAATCGACTTGACTCACCAGACAAATTTATCTATTACAATACAAATTACAAGGAAAATGGGTGCCAACTTTCTAGTCTAAGTTTTACGTGGCATTCATTAAAATCTAATAAATAAATTTCCAAACAATTTCCCCCTTTTTGATGATGCCAAAACTTAAAACATACATACAATAAGTAAATAGCAAAGATACATATAGATAATGTAGAAACAAAGAATGTATGCGTAGAATCGATCTTTTTATTGATCATAACATTCTTGTCCTTTACACAGCTGTTTACAAGATGTATCAGAGCAAACACGACATTCTATATCTACGCAAAAATATAGAAATTACAGATTCTTATTCAATCGTACAGAAGACTTACATACATATGCATTTACAATAGTAAAATTCATGAAGGGGTGGACAACAACACTTCATCGCCATTCGCTTCCTCTTTCTTTCCTCTTCTTTGTCATCTTCCTCGTCTCTCTTTCTCTTCTTTTCTTCTTCACCGCTTTTTTCTCGGGCTCTTTTTCCGCGCCTTCATCTTTTCTCTTTCTTTCTTGCCTCCGTTGACTCTCTTTCCACAAACCGATCTTGTCTCTTATTTTCTTCTTCAATCATTTTGACATATTCAATATCTTCCTTTGCCACTTCAAGATTTTCTATGGCATCAAATCCACCCAATAGATCCCTCCTTTCTTCCCCTGGATCTATGTATTCGATGTTTTTGGGTAGAGGTCTGTGTCCGAAACCTCTTCCTCCACCGCTTCTACCTCTTTCTCGGGTGTGTATTATACTGGGGTCTTCTTCTTTTCCAAATAGAGTGACCAAAGCAGAGGATCGCTAGAGTCTCGTCGCCTATCGCCTTCTTCGCACAAACCTTGAGGCCTTTTTCCCAATACAAGTCCTGTGCTCAGCCTGGACACGCCTTCAAGTATCCTTTGATTCGAGCATTTTGAATTCATCAATTGATCTAGGCTCGCTTCCACGCCTCAAATAACATCAATGTCTCTTCCTCGCCGGAATGCCTCCGTATTGTATCAATATGTCCATCGCACGGGCATCCATTTTTCTTTCGACTTCCTTCATCTCTCGCTTATAATTTTCCTCTTCTCGAGACATATGGCACGAAGAGTGTTGGAGCGGTAGAGTCACCGAAGTTTGCTTATGATGTTACCGACAAGTTCTTGTTGAGGGGTTCTAGCAACCATTAGAGTCATATCCTTTGAACCTTCCCCTCAACTACTTTTCCCTTATCTTTCTTCTCGCTTCTTGTTGTTTTCTTCGCTTCAATCAACAAGGCCCTTCTTCTCAACTATCGATTCTTTCAACATCTTTAGGTATTCCTCTTCCCTCTTTTTGGCATCATCAAAGGAGAGAGGAACCCTCGCGAATAGACCATCGGATGAAGTCCAGTGGTGATAGGCCGAGTTATGCTTCGAGTCCGTTGCGGAGTATCTTTGCACGGAATTCTGAGCGGGTGGCTTTGGATTCACTTGCCACTGACTTCATTTCACCATGAGCAGTGAATTTATTTTCCATATTCTCCTTGACGCTGCAGGTTCTTTCTTGTGAAATTCACGCAACAGCTTGCATTTCAAGATTATGGGAGTCATGCATTCTGTCAATATTTTCTTGCATCCTCATCTTCATGTCGATTATCGCGCTCCAGATCAACTTTATTGTACAATGCTTTGAAGTATCGACTGTTCCACACGCATTGTCTGTTTTTTGCCACCATTCCCCGATTCTCACCACTATTCCACGCAGACGGGCCGCAAGATTTGCATCTCTCGTTATCCAGCCGCATATCCAATGAGGGCTTGGTGCCTTTCCATCTTCTCAATCTCTTGCAAAGATTGCCTTGAAGACTTCTCGAACCTCACTGTCACCTCTGTCTCACCATTCCAAGCAACATCAAAATCAAAATTGGCCGATGATGGTATATGTGGGAATGATCGGATCGTGTCGATGTTGTAAAGCGTCTCGCTCTCTAGCTGTTTCTTCATCGAGATCGTAGTCCAGTGAGAAAGGAAAGTTTCTTCAAATGCATCATCACGGACATATAGGATATGTTCCACGGTTACTCGTGCCGTGATGTGCCCGGTTGGTCGAATCACATTGCACCGTTGGGAGCTCGCGATTGATCCGTGATTCATTGGGGCTTTGTGGTATTGACCACTGGCCGAGCTCACTATCTTAATGCCTTCTTCTTCGGTCTCACCGGTTTTTCCTTTTGAGGTATCCGTGTTCCTCGGCCGTATCGGTGGCGTCATCGGAAGATGATGAGACTTGAAGGGTGGCTCATCATCAAAATTGAATGTTTGACGAGTAGCCATGAGGTCCGACTTACTCGCATTGGAAGAACATCCTCACCGAGCCTTTTGTATTAGCAACAGAGAGGACTCGCCTTCATCTTCTCCTTCGATCCCGAGCGGTTATGTCGTGGTTGTCTTGGAAATCATGAAGGGCACTTATTTCCTTCTCGAGATGCATCAATGATAATAGGAGGGATGTTCTGGTCGCCTCTTTGCTCTTGGGAAGTCTCAATCTCCCGTAGGCCTTCATTACCTCATGCAGTCTCAACTACAACAAGGCCTTGGACATTCCCTTTGACAGACTCAGCTGTCTTAGGGTCTTCTACGGTGGCATCCACCGGATTCTCAACTCCATGGATTGTACTTTCGGTTCCCAGAGTATTAACTCCCGAGGCAGAACCATCCTGTGCCTCGACTGCATCAGCAACATCCTCAGCCTGCAGAGCTGTTGACAACCTGATGTGTTTCTTTTTCTTGTTCCTTCTCCACTTCACCTCCTAGATTCATGGTGGAGTCATCTGCAACATCCTCCAACCTAGCTGCAGTGGAGGGAGTTTCCCCCTTAGCTGGCACACCACTTGAGTGACTTGTGATGGGGTCACTCTTCTCCAGACTCCCGGCTGTGTCCTTTGAGTGTTCAGCCATGGGGGGAGGTGGTAAGACACCTTCAGCAGGGGTTGGCTCAACTTGGGTCCCCAATTTCCCAGTTTCAATGCCAAGTCCCCTAGATCCATCCTCTGAGTGAGCTGGGAAAGTGGTGGCAACAATAACAGTGGCAATCTGCTGTACCACTCCCAATGGATCAATCTCCAGCTGTGATTTGGAAGACTCTCCATGTCCTTCCGTCAGTTGTTGCTCATGCATCATCCTGGATTCCCGCATGGCTTGCTGCATTTCCAATTTTTTTGTCGCAGCAACAGGGTCCAAATCCTCATCACTTTCTGAGAGTACGTTAAGATGAGGATGAGTATGATCAATGGCTCCAGTGAGAGGACAAATGCTGGCTTTCTCATGAGCTTCTGCTTCCTCTGCTGCTCTAGCCTATTCGTTCTCCTTCCGAATTTGCAGCATATTAATACAATTATCCTCATCAAGGGCTTATGACCTCAGATCAACTTCAAGAACTCAAGAGTTCCTCTTCCTCATCAATAAACTCTGGGTGTTCAAACTGCACCCTAGAGTGACTTAACTTCCATTTTCTCCATTCTCGCAGACGATTTTGGATGTCTCGATACAATGAAGAGTACATAATTACATCATCAGCGTCCTCATCATCATCTCCCTGTTGCCCTTCCTTTTCAGGAATAAAAGGCAACATATTCTCGCTTTGCTCAACTCCTTGGAAAGATCGGGGACAGTGGAGACACATCCTGTCAACAGGGATTCTCATTGCCTCCGCTTTTCTGATCCTCACTGCTTCGCCCACAGGGTCTTGATGTGCCTCTGCGATCGGCCTCAACAGGCTTGGCGGTTTCATTAATAATTTAAGGGGATCGCACTTCTTCTGCCTCTCGAGATCTTTTCCAGCTGAGTGGTAGACTCAACTATCTTATCAAGTTCTGAACGCCTGATAAGTCTTCTAATTCTCTTAGTTTTCACCAGAGAAATTTCTGGTTCTACTTCCTCTGGTTCGTCAAAGGTAAATGCCTTTGGAATGGCCTTAGAGGCAACTGCCTTTCTCACCTTGGCAGTCCTCTTCTTTTTCATTCCTGGAGAAGGTATTAAAGATTCCTTCTCCCATCAACAGCAGGAGCGGGGAGACACGGGCCGGGGAGGTGCATCTTTTCTTCTTCTTTCTGCTAGGGCAACATCTTCTTTCAAACCGCATGGGCAACTTTCTTCTTCTGGGGGAGGCAACAATGTTGTTTCCTCGGTCACCGATTCTCCTCATTGTATCCATCCTCTTGGCGTATGCACTCTTCTGGGCTCTTGAAAGGTTTGCCCGAAACATATTCTTGTTGACATGGAACGCTTTTCCATGTCCTGGGTGGAACGCCTTCACTTCCATCACCGGCCAACCACAAGGCCATATCCTGAGATCCTCCGAGCGACCCATCGCCCTTGAAGGACTTATTTCCAACATTCTCGCAGACCGCCATAGACGAAGTTCTCGCCAAGTTGACTTTCTTCTCCTCCATGATCGCACCATGGCGATCGACTTGGTTTTGGATAGGCGGTTGAAACTTCCAAACTTCATATCGTGGAAGATCGCGTAACTATGTAAAAACTTGTTCAACCAAATTGACGCCCCACAAGACCAGGAGAAGAGTTGCAAGACGTAAGAAAGTCAGAAAAGATTTTCCCAGGCCCACAATGGACCCTTCGCCCGATTGTCCATGGGCGGGCGTTGAAGTATAACATGAAGGTCGGAGGCGGTAGGGATTTTCTCTGAGGAGTTGAAGGCTGCAGGAATCCCGAAAAAACTTGCCCCAACTATCGGTATCTCTGTCGATCATAGGCGTAGAAATCATTCTTTGGAGGTTTCGAGACTAATGTCCAGAGGCTGAAGACATACAAGGCCAAGGTTGTCGTCTTCCCAAGACGTGCTCGCAAATTTAAGACTGGTGATTCTACTCCTGAGGAGTTGGCAACAGCCACACAAGTTGCTGGTCCTTACTTGCCAATTGTACGTGAGAAGCCAACCGTTGAGCTTGTTAAGGTCACAGATGAGTTGAAATCATTCAAGGCGTATGACAAGCTGCGTCTAGAGCAAACAAACGCACGTCATGTTGGTGTTAGGGCCAAGAGGGCAGCCGAGGCTGAGAAGGAAGAGAAGAAATAGTGAGTTTTAGTGTCAAAACAATATCGGATCTGTTTTGTTTCTTTTTGGGTCAAAACCTCGATTATCTGAATTTTGTTTGAATTTTTAGCAATAGAACTTACTGTGTATGAGTTTTCTGAGATATCAATGTTTTGATTATTGTGATGTGGATTAAAAAAAAAAACTTCATATCTACACATTTCTCGACGATGTCCATCATCTTATAGTAATCGTCCTTCAGCAGCTTCTTATCAACTGTGTAGACAACCTTCGCAACATATTTAGGTTTGGCCACTTCCTTCCATGCAGCAGCCAAGTTGACATCAGCTTCAAATATCTCAGACACACCTTCCGACGGCGGCAAACAGTGCTCCGCTAGATCTTCAGCAGTGATGGTAAACTCTTTGCCGTGAACAGATGATTTGATGCCTTCGTCATGAACTTCAGCGTTCACGTAGAATTGGGTGACCTCTTCAACATAAGTCATCTGAAACTCCATTGTGAGAAAGGGTTTCAGTCCAGACTTCTCGATTTTGTCGACATCTTCTTCACAAGGGTTTCATCGGAACCCTATTTGACCATTCCTTCGAAATCCACGGTAAAACCAGTGTGGATTTGCTTCCCTAGTTTGGTGAAATCATAGGTTGATGCCATTTCAGTGATTTTTACCGAACGAACTTGATGAACTTGCTTTGAAGATTTGGTAGGATTTGAGAGAAAAATGCCTTCTATGCTCTGGAGAGATGAACGGTTTTAGAGTAGTGTGAGAGAGAAAGTTCTAACAAAATGGTATATATATGGGTTATGAAAGGACATGTTTTCGGTTTTTGAAATTTGATTAAGATCAACGGCTTAGATTTAGCACGTCTCATTTGCATTTAATTGCT
The DNA here is from genome assembly GCA_016081115.2 of Rehmannia glutinosa. NCBI lineage: Eukaryota > Viridiplantae > Streptophyta > Magnoliopsida > Lamiales > Orobanchaceae > Rehmannia > Rehmannia glutinosa. The sequence goes on from CM071924.1 coordinate 7,251,902, forward strand.
CGTATTTAATGCGGCAACATTTATATCCAATCATATGCTTTGTCGTGCAGCTTTTGACTATACCCGTCATTATTGCGCTGACATCATCCTTAAAAACATTCCGCTTATTAAAAACGACTGCGTTTTTGTCACTTAGCTCATAAATGGTTCAGCTTACTCCTTAGCTGAATCAACTCTTCTTCTCTCTATTCATGTAGTGACTCAGTTGTTAGCTAACTCGTTACAACTGACTTTCCGATATTGCTGCTTCACTTAGTTGATTCACACGTTCTGCTCTATTTTCATCTTTTCATTTTTCATTTCTTCTCATTGAGTCTTCTGAGTGTCAACTCAGCTCAATTAACCCTAGCTCATGCTTAAGTTCTTCAAATCTTGATTCACACAATGGCTTTGTGAATATGTCAGCTAACTGTTTGTCAGTTGAGATGTATTCCAAGGTGATGTTTTTCTTTTCAACATGATCTCTTATGAAATGATATCTGACATCAATGTGCTTTGTTCTTGAATGCAACACATGATTTTGAGTGATTGCAATAGCACTTGTGTTATCACACATAATTGGAATCTCTTTTTCTTCTACATCATAATCTCTCCAGTTGTTGTCTCATCCATAAGACTTGGGCACAGCAGCTGCCCGCAGCTATGTACTCAGCTTCAGCTGTGGATGTGGCTATTGAATTTTGCTTCTTGCTAAACCAGGAAACCAGTTTGTTTCCAAGCATTTGACATGTACCTGAAGTACTTTTCCTGTCAACTCTACATCCATCATAGTCAGAGTCTGTATAGCCAATTAGTTTGAATTCACCTTCCTTTGGATACCATAAGCCGACTTCCCGCATCCCTTCAAATATCTTAGGATTCTCTTAGTCAAAATCATATGGCTTTCCTTTGGAGCGATTAGAATCTTGCACATACACCTACAACAAAGGTGATGTCCGCCTACTTGCCGTGAGATAGAACAAAGTGATCCATAAGTGCTCAGTATCTGGTTTGATCCACGGTTTTACCATCCGCATCCATGTCCATTTTGATGATGTATTCATTGGTATTTTCACGTAAGATTTCTCTTCCATACCAAATTTCTTCATTAAATCTCTCGGTATACTTTGTTTGACTTATGAAGGTTCCATCCTTCACTGTTTAACTTGAAGTCCTAGAAAGAATGTCGATTCTCCTATCATGCTCATTTCAAATTTGCCTTGCATGAGGTTTGAGAACTTATCACACAACTCTTTGTTTGTGGATCCAAAAATAATGTCATCCACATATATTTGAACAAGCGATATACTCTCTCCATCTTGAATTCTGAAGAGTGTTCTATCCACTTTGCCTTTGGTGAATCCATTATCTGTCAGAAATTGAGATAATTATCATACCATGCTCTAGGTGCCTGTTTCAATCCATATAGAGCTTTTTTGAGCTTGTACACCTTATCTCCAAGAATCTTCTGCTCAAATCCTGGAGGTTGTTCAACATAGACTTCTTCTTCCAATAATCCATTTAAGAATGCACTTTTTACATCCATTTGATATACAATGAAGTTCTTGTGTGCATCATAGGCAAGAAACATCTTTATTGCTGCTAATCTTGCAACAGGAGCAAATGTTTCATCAAAATCTATTCCTTCTTCTTGGCAATACCCTTTGGCTACCAATCTTGCTTTGTTTCTTACCACAGAACCTTCTTCATTCATTTTGTTTCTAAAAACCCATTTTGTGCCAATAATTTTGACGGGTTGGTCTTTGCACTAATTCCCATACTTTGTTCCTTTCAAACAGATTCAGCTCTTCTTGCATGGCTTGAATCCAATGTGTATCATCCAGTGCTTGGGACACATCTTTTGGCTCTATTTGGGAAATAAAACAAGTGAACATAGCTTCTTGTTGAGCTCTGGATCTGGTTCTTACACCATCTCTTACATCTCCAATGACTAGCTCTGGTGGATGGTCTCTCAGCCATCTCACATCTGGTTGGAGTAAGTCACCGGGTTCGATCATCTTGCACTGTGTGTTGTCTTGAGCGACTCTCTCATCATCACTTAATCGAAATTTTCCAAATTGTCTTTGAGATTCACTATTTCACCTTCATGTTGATTGATTACTCCAACTTCAGCTTCAACATAAGGACTCTTCTGCATAGTTGGCTGATTTAGCTTATCAGCTAACTTTTCTATGTCTTCTCCATTTATATTGGGTTCATCAAAAACCACATGGATAGACTCTTTAGTGACCATAGTCCTCTTGTTCAGCACTCTATAGGCTTTACTTTCAGCTGAGTATCCCAAAAAGATAACTTCATCAGCTTTAGCATCAAAAGCCTTTAGATTATCCTTGCCATTGTTGTGGATGAAGCATTTACATCCAAATATTCTAAAGTATGCAACATTTGGCTTTCTCCCTGTCCAAATCTCAAAGGGAGTTTTTGTCAGCTGTCTATTTATCATGCATCTATTTTGAGTATAACATGCAGTATTGATAGCTTCAGCCCAAAATCTTTTTGGCAATCCACTTGACTAACATGGTTCTTGCGAACTTCCTTGAGAGTTCTTTTTCTTTCTCGCTACTCCATTCTCGATGTGAAGTCCTTGTCGCGATAATTCATGAGCTATACCATTTTCAATACAATCGAGTTATTATTCCATTGACAAACTCAGTTCCTCTATCAGATCTTATCTTAATAATGGTTTGACTCATTCTCATTTTGAACTCTTTTCATCAATTGAGGTAACTTCTGTAAAGTTTTCTTCTTTTTACACATGAAGATTGTCCACGTATATCTTGAATAATCATCCACCACTACTAGAGTGCATTTCTTCCCACTTATGCTAGCTGGCTCAACTGGACCAAATAGATCCATATGCAACAGATGCAATATCCTTGTTGAAGATGGACTTGACTTCTCTTTGAATGATGATTTGATCTGCTTTCCCATCTGGCATGCATCACAAACACTTTCCTTCTTGTACACGGAGTCTGGTGGTCCTTCTACAAGATTACTCCTCGAAAGCTTGTTAATTGTCTTGAAATTCAGACAACTCAGTTTCTTGTGCCACAACCAACTTGATTCGGCTGTACTCTTTGCTAGCAGACAAGTGCTTGGTGTGGCAAACCCAATCTACCACATACATGTTTTTTCTCGTGCGGATCCTTGCAACACTACTTCATTTGATTCAGTGTCTTTGATTTGGCATACTCCCATATTGAATCCAACATTATAGCCCTTGTCACGAGTTGGGTCGATGCTTAACAAGTTGAAGTTGAGGCCTTCAACGTATGCAGCATTAGTGATTTCTAATCCATTTTTCTTGATGGATCATGTGCCTCTTATTTCCCATGGAGCTTCATTTCCTCCAAATATGACTTTTGCACCTCTAATCTCCTTGAATTTAAATGATTTTTCTTGTTTCTGTCATATGTCCGGGAATGTACCACTATCCATGTACCAGGTTCCTTGGCACTCACCATTACTTGAACCTGCAATCAAGGAAATTAGTTTTTAGGTACCCATACTTGCCTGGGTCCTGAGGGGTTAGTACTGTAAGATGATCCGACTCTAAGAGGTTGCCATCTATCTGTGCCATAATCATAATTCACTTTGGCAAATTGCTTGGGGGATTTAGGTTCATACAACTGTCTCTTTTGTCTGTATGCCTATGTGTGTGTTTTAGCAATTGCCTGTGTGTGTGTTTTAGCAATTGCCTGTGTATGTGTTTTAGCAATTGCCTGTGTGTGTGTGTTTTAGCAATTGCCTTTGGAATGACCTTTGTTGAGTTCTAGGCATTTGCCCTTTTAGCATGTATTCCATAGGTCTTTGCTGATATTTCACATTATTCCAATCAGCTTGACTTGGATAGTTTCTACCATTCCCATCATTTGTGCATCTTTGATAGAACCTCTGGGGATTCTGGTAGCTTTGTTTCTTCTTCACAGAGTACTTTCTGTTTGGAGTTTGCTGAGGAACTCTGCTGGATCTCTTCTCAGCTGTCCTCTCAAAGATACTCAATCGTCAAGTTTTCCTTTTCCTTTATATCCAAGGCCGCTTTGTTTGTGATTGTGCTTTGGAATGAATGTTTGTGCAATATTTGGTGTCTTGGATTTTTGAGATGCTTCATTACTTGAAGATCCTTTTTCCAAGATCACTCTTGGAGTTTGACTATGCACAAAAGAGTTGAATCCTATGCCTGTCTTGTCTCCACATTCTTTTTGGCTCATGACAAGGTCATCCAATGATTTAGATGCCTTCGTGAATGAAGCAATCACATTTTTGAGATCATTTTCTCTCCTTTCTATAGCAGCTATCTCTGCTATTAGTTTAACATTTTCAGCCTTCAGCTCTTTGTTCTCATCAGCTATGTGACTTAGAGTACTCAGCTCCTTAGTCAGCTGTGAGTTTTGACTTTTAAGCTGGTTGTTTTCCTCATTTAAGAGTGTGTGTGAGGATTTAATGTGCTCAAAGTCTTTCATCATTTTTCCTAATGAATCATAAAGATCGGTGGGTGATGAAGTGTGTGTGTCACAATCACTATCACTAGAATCTGAGTGAGATGAGTTAGAGTGTACCTCATCTTCTTGGTCAGGTTGATCTTGTTCTTTGGCCACTAGACAGATTAAGGCTTCTTCTTTAGAGTCACTTGAGTAGTCAGCTTCACTACTTTCTCGAGTCATTGTATCTTTTGACTTAGATGTTTCAAAGATCTCGGCGACCAACATTGCTCTTTTCTTTTCTTGTCTTCTTTCTCGAAGACTCTTCTTTCTTCTTCATTCCCGTATTTATTGACTACGAGGATATGGACAAATAATAGCAAAGTGTCCTTGTTGTCCGCAATTCCAAACACAGTTTTCAACATTTTGACCAGCTCTCTCATTTCTTGGGTTGTCGGTCTTTGATATTCGACCTTTTGATACTCAGCTCTCTTTGGTGGCCTATCTTCCCTTGACTTGGAGGGAGCTGAATGCCTTCTGGAGGATTCACCTTTGTTTCTTTTATAGTTCTTGTTGAAGAACTTGTTGAATCTTTTAACAATCAAGGCAATTTCCTCCTGGTCAATGATTTCTTTGGTCTCAGCTCTCTTCCCTTCCTTGACTATGAGAGAAGCTGTTTTGGGTACAACTATCTCCTCTTGATCCTTTCTTCTCAGCTCAAACTCATAAGCTTTGAAGTCTGAGAATAGTTCATGATTGGAGGTTTTTGATAGGTCCATCGAGTGCCTTAGAGCAATGGTTTTCATTTCCCACTCAGCTGGGAGGCTCCTTAGTATCTTCATACACATCTCCTTCTGTGTGTATTCTTTCCCAAGTGCTGAGAGCTCATTTGTAATTTTAGTGAATCTAACATCCAGCTGGTCCATCGTTTCACCTGCAAGCATTTTAAAGTTTTCAAATTTTTGAACAACAACATATAATTTGTTTTCCTTGATTTGCTCAGATCCTTCACAAATTAAGGTTAATTTATCCCAGATTTCTTTGGCTGTCTTGCAAGATTTGACTTTGTTGAACATGGCTTTGTCCAAAGTCTTGTAAAGTATGTCCTTGGCCACATTGTCCAAGTTGTATCTTTTTCTGTCATCATTTGTCCATTCAGCTCTTGGTTTTTCAACCATAGCTGGTCTAGGAGGAGAAGCCTCATCTCCTTCAGCTGTAGCAGCTCTCCTTGCAGCTGTGTTCACCTTCATTATTTGCAGTGGCCCATCCTCTATCACTATCCATATCTCATCATGTAAAGCTGATAGATGAGCCTGCATACGTATTTTCCAGTCATCAAATTCTTCAATGGTGAACATAGGAATGCGTGTCAAATTTGCTTCCATGATAATAACTATGTTGTTTTAAAAATGGCTTTTGAAAGAACAAGTGTTAAAAAACTTCTTTGAAAGATTGGAGATCTAGTTCAAGAACTGATCGAAGGATCAATGAACCAACCGCTCTGATACCACTTGTAGGTCCCAAGGGGTGTGAGTAAGGTTTAGAAAGGGGGGTTGAATAAACCTTACCAACTTTTTGATTTTAATCCTTTTAAAATAATACAGAGTTAAATACACAATTAAGTCCTTGAGGGACAGCTAAGTTAGTTAACCAACAGAGTTAGCCACTCAACAGACTCGATTGAGCTGTTGATAGAATAACTCAGCTGTTTAGTCTAAACCTTAACTTGGCTGTGATGAGATTTTCAGCGGAAGACTTAACACCCTTGAATTTGGTTTAAGTTTGTTTTAACACTTGGTTATAGCACTTTGTTAATTATCAGTTGGGTAGCAAATTATCAGCATATATAAAATGATATGCAGAAATTAAATGCTGAAATGTAAATGACACAATAATTTTTATAGAGGTTCGAAGATGGGGTAATTCTTCTACTCATCGCTTCTCCAACGCCCGGAGGAATCCACTAAGTATTGATCGAGCACAAAGTGGTTATCGGTCCCGGATACAAGTCTTGATCACACAACCGACTTGATCCTTTGGGACTCACTGAGATGCCTTGGTCACACAAATGGCTTCTCGTCGACTCGAAACTTCTTCACAGGGCTGCGCTTGCTACTTCAAATTTCACTTTCTCAAGCTTCTTGGATTTGATCACGAAGCTCTCTAATAACTTGAGATTGGTTCGACCTTGAACCTCTCTACAATCCTCCTTGGAATGTAGACCCCTTTTGATTCTTCAAAAAGTTTCCTCTTCAGAAGTTAGAAGTTGTCTTTCCTTCACACTTGGTGTTGGACCGATTTCCTTCAAATTTGGGCTTGAGGATTTGATTGAATATCTTGAGAATATTTTGCGATTCTGATTCGAATAATAGCTTGAATGGTTCAGGTTGTCAAGGTAACCCCATCTCAAAGTGATTCCTCATCCTTTTATAGTGAACTTTCAAAAATCTGCCCGTTGAAGAGATAGACTAATTTTCAAAACTCACTTATGTTCGTTGGCTTGTCTTGTTGCAGTCCTTGATATTGACATTTCCTCGTATTAAATGAGCATTCAGCTTTTCAGAGTCTGACATAAGGTGCAGTGCTTCCCATTGGTTCATTTTGCACGCTTCTGGAACTGAGCACTTTAAGACATGGCATCATGGAAGTATTACTTGTTTAGGTAATATTCTTGACTTACGTACAGGCAAATGCATTCTTTTCGATTAACTCCTCTTTCTGCTTTTTCCCCAGGTGACTTGAGTCTGCTCCAATGATTGAATGACTCATCTGTCACTTCAACTTGACTTGGCTTCTTGAGTTGACTTGAGTGACACTTCACACAGCTGTATCTTAGCTGGTACTCATTCAGCCGTGTTCTTGACTTCTCCTCCTTGCCATACTCAGTTGTTCCACAACGGAGTCTTCATTTTAGTCTTCAGTTGACTTCTTGTATTTCTAGGCATAGGCGACTGACTCGGCTGTGCCTATCTATTACAATACAAATTACAAGGAAAATGGGGTGCCAACTTTCTAGTCTAAGTTTTACATGGCATTCATCAAAATCTAATAAATAAATTTCCCAACACCTGATAAAAAGGATGAATCCAATCCCTGAGGGCCCCTCATGCCCACTCTTGGAGCTTCGTAGATGAGGTGAATCGCGGGATATATCTCAACGAGTCAGGGTCTTGAGCTGCTTTAGACTGAGTCACCACACAAGAAATCCTCCTCCAACCTATTACCAGATGTACAACTTTTCCTAATTAGTAGAACAATGGGTATACAACTCTTATAAGTACATGATCATTAGACCTAAATTTAGAGAGGTAGGGCTACAAAGTATTCTATTTGAGGAAATTACACAAAATACCTTTTATTTTGAAAATATAACAAAATACCACCCCATCCCAAATATGCCACCCGATCAATAAACATGACAAATATACTCACATGTTTCTTACCTCTTCAGTTCTTTTACCCTTCATCACTTTCTAATAAATAGCAGTAATATATAACCGCTACTTATTTCGAAGGACAAATTATACAACAATGGCGGAATATCAGGAAAATTCGAGTAAATTACACTCAATTTCTTCGTTGGGGAAGCGAGATTCAATCGACTCGACTGCGGAAGCTGATGGAGGAGATGAAGAACTTTACGAGGAAATTGAAGCTCCGAAGTTCGTTGATTTCACGGTGCCTGATCATTACTGCCCCAACGACCGTTATTGTGCCACCATGTGGGTTAGTGTTCAATTTGTTCTTCTTTTTTTTTATTACCCCTGTTTTCACTTTTTCGATTATTTTATCCTAGTTTTTTCAGTTGGAGTTGCAGTTTTTATGATCTTTCTTTAGTTATAGTTATTGCTTAAATGATAATCAGTTCTTATTCAATTTTACAAAGATCTGAAGCTCAGATTAGGAGAAGGAAGTTGTTTTAAAAGTGAAATCTTGTTTTAATTCTGCAATAGAACCCAAATTTTTATTTTATCTCTGGTAAAGTTGATCTCCATTTTTAGAAGTACATCAAAGAATCAATTGTTGATGCATGATTTTTCTGTGTTGTTTTATTATTTTGTGATTTGAAGTTTTTCATTTATTTCGATGTTGTTTTGTAATTGTTTCTTTTATGTTTCTTTTGTTCTTTTATGTATTTTCTATTTATTTGTTCTTTTTTATTGTTTTTGATTTGTTGTGTTATCTATCTGACTGTGTATCTCTTTTTATTTATTTTGTAGTGAATGTGGGATTTTTTGTTGCTTGTTATGCCGATCACTTTATTGTGGGAAGGTTAAGGACGTTGAAGCGTTTGAGATAGAGAATGAACAAGCAAGACTCAGTCATATGATTCACAATCATGCTAAGTTGAAGCTGCAAAATGGTGATGATGACGACAATGACATTGAGATTCTACCTCCACTTCCTAATGATTTTAGAGAATTGTTGTTACGTAAATCTTAGCGATGGTGTAATCAGTTGAACAATATATTTAACTTTGGTATTTTTAGTAGTATGGAACTATTTGTATTTGATTAGCTTTCTAGGGTCTGGATTGTTATCGACTATTTTTATTTATAATATGTGGGATTGGATATACTGTTTCTAGATAAGTCGCTTCTATTGTTTCCTTCATGTAGTATCCGAGCAGTATTGATACATATCTTCATTCAATTCTTTTAGTACTGTTATAGCATGTGAGGAATTAATTTCATCCATTTGAAACTTGTTGTATGTGCAAATCCTTTTTTCAAGGTCCAGAACAAATGTTTTGTCAACCTCTATGATTTAAAGATAAAATCATTTGATCTCTTCGCCTGAAATATAAATGAAACATGTAAGAAACAATTGTGAAACAGGGGATCATGTGATAAAAGTTTGTAGTAAATAACTTTTAAATTTAGAGAAATAGTGTAGTTTTTCTCATATACTCTTTAGCATTTTTTTGTCATCCTTGTAAATGTTGATCTTGCTTCATTTCTATGTCTGCATACCTAATCTTAAACTAAAGATCGCACGTACTATAGCAAAGTTGTTACTAATAGGTCTTTCCCCGCTACAGTTGATGCAATCAATAATATGATGTTGGAAGTCAATACAAAGTACTTTTTGGTCTGACAGTGGAGTCGTGTCCTCTCGTAGCCGATGATGGACAAGTAAGCTCAAATTTTCTGAATTGAATTTGTTGTTCCAAGATTTATTTTAGGGTGCTGAATGTGCAGTCCATTGGAATCAGTATTCTTGTTATCCCAAAGTTGGTATACTCTCTATTTTCTCCCCATTGTCCATTGTGACATACCACAACTGAGATTTTCTCCATGCAACTGTGGAATTCAATAAAAAGTTGGCTAAGTGAAACATATAAGAAACATAAATGAAACATGTATGAAACAACAAAGAAACAACAAATGTGTTTAAAACAATAAAGAAACAACAAAGAAACCAACGTAAAAATATCCAGGAATTTTGGCAGGAGCATATTTTTGTCCAAAAAAAAAGGAGAAAAAGCGTATATTTGTCAAAAATCACCGGAAAAACGTATTTTTGGAAGTGAACAGTAGATGGAGCGTATGTGCAGGGATTGAGCTTGAAAAATTGGGTATTCATGTCATTTTCCCATTCTATTTTATAAATACCTTAGTTTGTTTTATATATTGTTAAAGGGTGGGGAATTTTGAAAAGAGATAATAAATATAGCATTTATTTTCTGGATTTCAAATAACTCTTATTTGCCTTATTATGTCATTTTTCTTCTTTTTTTCTACTGCTCGTCACGACAAGTCCATATAATTGATTGACACACGCGGATTCTCCGGAACCGACGTCAACAGATCCAATATCATAAAAGTTATAAAAATATGTAGTTTATAAGATATTAAGATATTTTAAATTTCCTTAGCTCCGCACCGGGATGAGATTTTTTGTTCCACTTTTATATTCCATACACTGGATGAATGACACATATAAAATTGTGATATTATCATGTGCATGTCATTCATCTGATGCAATGAAATATGAGAGAAATAGGAAAAATGGAACAAGAAATCTTAATTCAAGCCCTCTTCAATTAGTTGTTATAATCTCTCTTCATATATATGTGCACCATCTATAATGCAAATCAATCAATTGCTGAAGACTCTCAAGGATTCTGAAAGGTTATGGTGAGCCATTTGAGATTAGTATTTGTCCTTATCTTCCTGGCAAGCAGAAAGTCATACCAGCTTAAAAAATCAAACGCCTATCATTTGACCTTTTTTTTTTTTAGAAAAACAAGAAAAATAAATGAAAAAAAGAAGATGATGTGAATAAAAAGATGTTAAGACAATAATAATTTTTTAATATACTTAATAACAAGTGACATTCTAATCATTTTCACAAGTTTATTAGTAATAACAATTGTAGAAAGCTGTCTAACACAAGAATTACTTAACACATATCACTGATGACAACTTAATTCACCAATATTACCTTACCCTAAAAAGAAAAATACATAGTTAAAGCACAACAAAATAATACTATTTGAACTTAATAATAGTTATGTCCAGTGAGAATGGAGGAATGTCAACATGGTTAATTAAACTTATCATGACTTGCAAGCTGCCACAAATTGAAATTTTGTTCAAAATAACCTTATATAAAATAGATTGCTAAATGATTGCAACCAAAAACCATGACTAAATCTCACAGACTTTTCAACATCTTGTAAAGCCATAAAATCACACAGTTGACAGCCAAAAAGAAAAACAATCCACTGTGGTTCAACTCGGCCCATTCTAAGAAGTATCGAACAATAATCATAATCATTAATATATGCAATTTACGTATATAATTAATTTGAAACTCTGAATACCATGACACTCTAAAAATTAAATTAGCTAAATTGCAATTTTAGTCCTTAACTCTTAGCAGTTGACAATCTTAGTCATGTAAGTACTTTTTCATGTGGCTGTTACGGTTATTGACGGTTTTACCTTTTAGTCAATATAGCAACCCCAATCCTATAACTTTTAACCTTCATAGGTATTTTTTAGTATTTAGGCTAGAGGACAAGGGTCTTATAGGAACGATTGAAATATTAAAACACTCATTTGGGACCAAAATCACACAAAACCATAACCTACATGTAGGACCAAAATTGTACAAACTAGAATTTGTGGGATTAAAAATGCACATAATCAAAATTTTACGGGATAAAAACTGCTACCTAAAATATTTACAGGACCAAAACTGTAGCTCTGGGCCAACTTTGCAATTATGCTAATTAATTTACCCATTGAAGTCTTTTGCATAAATAAAAATTGATGTTACTTTTTCTATTTTCTCCTCCCAGATATGACCAACTGGATTTTAAAAATTGATATGCCATTCTACTTGTTTCACACATGACGTCAAGTGAATTTGCAGTCCACATGTGAACAGATTTCACAAAACTTGTGCAGTTTTCACTTAACAAAGTCATCAATTGTTTAATTGTAAACTGAACCTTTGGGATATACGATTAGGCCAATATATATACTGTCCATATTCAGATGCGGCAAATTGGATTCCATCAGATTAAACAAATCTTTGGTTAACCATTGGGAATGTCCACTGGCCCGTTAACGCCATCCAAATTGTCAACTCCTGTTACTATATAAACCCAATAATCCACTCTTTCCCAGACATCATCAACATATCCTAATTTCAATATTATCATACTTGAAAAAATAATTAGATCAAAATCAAAATCCTCCAGGTTTTTGTATAATTCAAATTAAGAAATGTCTGATATAGAAGGTTCTCCAGGCACATCCATGCACGGAGTAACAGGCAGAGAGCCTGTTCTCGCATTTTCCGTGGCGTCACCAATCGTCCCGACTGATACGACCGCAAAATTTGATCTGCCGGTGGACTCAGAGCATAAGGCCAAGAAATTCAAGCTGTTTTCCTTTGCCAATCCTCACATGAGAACATTTCACCTCTCCTGGATTTCGTTTTTCACCTGTTTCGTCTCCACTTTCGCTGCTGCCCCTCTCGTCCCAATTATTCGCGACAATTTGAATCTCAAGAAAGGCGATGTTGGAAATGCCGGTGTCGCCTCTGTCTCTGGAAGTATATTCTCCAGGCTGGTGATGGGTGCAGTCTGCGATCTGTTGGGCCCGCGTTATGGATGTGCTTTTCTCATCATGCTGTCTGCCCCGACAGTGTTTTGCATGTCGTTCGTTTCGTCTGCTGGAGGATATGTGGCCGTGCGTTTCATGATTGGATTTTCCCTGGCGACGTTTGTGTCGTGCCAGTATTGGATGAGCACGATGTTTAATAGTAAGATTGTTGGGACTGTGAACGGGACGGCTGCCGGATGGGGGAATATGGGAGGCGGCGCCACTCAGCTGATAATGCCTGTGCTTTTTGAGATAATTAAAAAGGCTGGATCGACGTCGTTCACCGCCTGGAGAATCGCGTTTTTCATTCCGGGGTGGCTTCATGTGATCATGGGTATTTTGGTCTTAACACTTGGCCAGGACTTGCCTGATGGAAACCTAAGTGCCCTGCAGAAGAAGGGAGATGTTGCAAAGGATAAATTCGGAAAGGTATTTAATTTTATCATTTATTTAGTCATCTTTTTTTAACAATTGGGAAATAATTGATGGGCTAATATAAGTTTATGTTTCTTGATATGTTCAGGTGTTATGGTATGCTGTGACAAACTACAGGACTTGGATTTTCGTCCTTCTCTACGGTTACTCTATGGGAGTTGAATTGTCGACCGATAACGTGATTGCTGAATACTTTTTCGACAGGTACAAAACTAAATCTCGAAATAGTCCAAGTTACCAGACCAACAAAAATATTTTCCCTTATTTTAGTAATTACCATATACTAATATATAGGAGGAGATGAATTGAATTACTGATTCTGATTTCAATTGTACAGATTTGATCTAAAGCTTCACACAGCTGGAATTATAGCAGCCACTTTCGGTATGGCAAATCTCATAGCTCGTCCATTCGGAGGATTTGCATCCGATTATTCGGCTCGATTATTCGGAATGAGGGGAAGACTGTGGACTCTATGGATCCTACAAACAATGGGAGGAGTATTCTGTATTCTTCTAGGCAGGGCTAATACACTTCCCGTCGCCATCGCACACATGATCATCTTCTCAATAGGAGCACAGGCTGCCTGTGGTGCAACTTTCGGCGTCATCCCTTTTATTTCCAGAAGATCTTTAGGTGTAATTTCAGGCATGACAGGGGCCGGAGGAAACTTCGGCTCGGGTCTAACACAATTACTATTCTTCACATCCTCAAAATACTCAACAGCAACAGGGCTAACTAATATGGGGATAATGATAGTGGCTTGCACTCTTCCAGTGGCTCTAGTTCACTTCCCACAGTGGGGTAGCATGTTCTTTCCGCCGTCCAAAAACGCGGTCGAAGAACATTATTACTCGTCGGAGTATAACGAGGAGGAGAAGCAAAAGGGTATGCATTCAAACAGTCTTAAGTTTGCCGAAAACAGTCGATCCGAACGGGGCAAACGTGTGGCTTCGGCTCCAACACCGCCGAATATTACACCAAACCGTGTTTGATGATTTTAATTTTTGAGTATGAAACTATGTTATTGAACTCGTGTTGTATTAATAACCGAGATTCTACAGGGACTTTATCAAGAAAATTCGGTTTCCCTGTTTTGCAGTATGTATTATATATAAAAGTGTTACTTTTACCAATTTTTATTTCTATGATTTAAAGACCTCCTCCGTATTATTGTGACATTAGTTTAATCACAAATTCTGTTAGAAATGAAAGTGGACGAAAATAATTAAATTTATGTATATGTATATGTAGGCATGTATGATATTATTTGATGATACAATTCAAATCAACCGCATATAGACAGATAGGCAATAAACTAAATTACAATTGCATAATTGTATTTTCAAATTAAGTTAGTCAACTGGCTGAAAAATCAACCTACTAATCATAATAAGTTATAAATTAGAACCAAAATAAAATATGTGAGATTTGTATTGACAGGATACAGTAAAATATAAAATAGCAAATGAGAACCATAATACATGAGAATAATGTTATATATATTGAGGACTCAATACTACAAGAAAATTCCAGTTTACCGACATAATTTACCAACAAAAATGATTTTTTCACTAAATTTTACAATTACCTACAGAATAAAAAATATCATTTTTCCCCAAATTACCGACATATTAACAACAATTTTTCAATTACCGACAGATTTTCTGAGGTATTTACCAACAGTTTTAGATTCTGTAGATAAATCATTTACATACACTTTATAATTTTGTTAATAAAATATGTAGGTACACCAGTTTTTTCTTGTAGTGTAATAATATTCATGAGAAGAGGTCACACTTCAAATTTGTATAGGTGATGTATTGATAAGTATCTTGTCACAAGTATATGAATCACTAAAAATCATTAAGAGTGTAAAATAATTTTGAAGAACTTGTTATTGAGTAGAAATGGTCCAAGACCACAAACTATTCTACTTGAAACAATGACACCTCACCTTTATAATACACAATCTCCAAAGAGATCCATATATAGTATCTCAGAAGTATGACTTTGTTGCTTCCAAAATCGATGGCTCAAAATCTACTCTAAAAACCGTAGGCAAGTGCATCTATCGTTTTGTAGTATAGATTATTGAGTCCTGAGTGTCATTCCCACGAGGATTGTAAGTACTAATAATTACCGTCTTTTTGTTATCTAATCTAGCAATTTTCAGAGTTTTGTTTGTTAAAATGGAAAATAAGAAAAAGAATTTAAAATAATTGCAACTTACAATAAATCAAATAAAAGTAGCTTGTAGAATGAGAAATCAAGAGCTAGAAATGTGTTTGAATGTAAATTTCTCTAGAATGTTTTTGTGATTCAACAAGATAAAAATACAACCATAAACCCTTAAGCAAAAACCAACCTCTTTTAATAAAATCTCATGTTATGTGGACCGTAGAAATTCCCGATTTAAGTTAAACCCTTTCTCAAGGCGAAAAACTCCTAATCTCAAGTTGATTAACTGAAATCTCTTTCTAGTTAAAACCCCCAAAATTGCATTATAACGATTTATGAATTCCCATATTAAGTTTGACCATAATCCAGAAGATTTATGTCGTCCTATATCTAGGATTGCATGCAACTTTTTTCACTTATATAGGTTCTTTCTCACCACAAATCTCTCGATTACCCGATGAGGAATAGATATCAAATTAATATACCGGAAATATTAACACGAATGAAATAAACATGATATAAGTGTTGGGATTTGGTCCAGCATCCTGCCTGCAATGGGCTTTAAAAGAGGCGCGAGGCACGGCCCGCGATTCGAACTCGTGAGCGCTGGATTGCATAGTTAAAGGATAGCTTAAAGGATATGATTTGGACTACATATACCAACAAATGCATCTTATTTTCTGGTACCCATTACATAGAAACTCTGAGGTTAAGCGTGCTTGGCCTGGAGTAGACATGGGATGGGTGACCCCCTGGGAAGTTTTCCAGGGTGCGCGTGAGTGAGGACAAAGCGCTAGAAAAGACTCATGTTGGTTTGTGGGGACGATCGTCAATCCGAGTAGCGTTAGAGGTCCAACAACCGTATCGAGCAGGTCACGAGTTCGAATTCCCTTGGAAGACGTTGCGGTGGAGGTTGCCGGAGCGGTGGAACCGAGATCTTTGGCCGGGCGCAGCCGAGGTAAAACGAAACGCGAATCTGAAGGGTAGGTTGCCAGTGGCCAGAATCGAGGTAAAACGGATCGAGTCGAGGCGAGGTGTAGGTTCTTTGGGTGGACCAGAATCGAAGGGTAGGTTGCCGGATGTCCGGAATCGGTTCTTTGGGTGGACCGTAATCGAATGGTAAGTTGCCAGGTGGCCGAATCGAGGTAAACAGGCCGAACGACGGTGTAGGTTCTTGGGTGACCGAATCGCCCGAGGCTTGCGTGACGCGACGCTGAATCAAGAAGTTGGCGTTATAATCGGGAAGTTTGGCGGCGAGGTTGCCAAGCACTAATGGAGCCGAGAGATCTTGGGCAGTCTTGGGAGGGGGATTGTTGGGATTTGGTCCAAAGATCCTCGCTTGCAATGGGCTTTAAAAGAGGCGCGGCGCGCCCGCGATTCGAACTCGTGAGCTGGATTGCATAGTTAAAGGATAGTTTAAAGGATATGATTTAGACTACCTATACCAACAGATGCATCTTCTTTTCTGGTGCCCATTACATAGAAACTCTGAGGTTAAGCGTGCTTGGCCTGGAGTAGACATGGGATGGGTGACCCCCTGGGAAGTTTTCCAGGATTCGCGTGAGTGAGGACAAAGCGCGCTAGAAAAGACTCATGTTGGTTTGTGGGGACAGTCGTCAATCCGAGTAGCGTTAGAGGTCCAACAATAAGTGAATCACACAAGACATGAGAATTTTATTAAAAACATACAAACCTTAATCACAAATCCATTCTAGAGTTCATTACATTCAAACACTAGGAGTTTAGCTACTCATGATTTGACAAAAGAGTAAATTACACAAGAAGATTTAAGTATTGTAGACATGATGTACTTATCTTTCTCAAAATCTCAATGACTTCTTCCTTGATGGATGATGTTGATCCGAGCCTTCTTCTCCAATGTTGCTACAAGCTTACTCTTCCAAAACCTCTTGATCCCAATTCCACTTAAAATATTGGACACAATGAATATTTTCTAAGTGTCTAAATTGAATTGAATGGTAAATACACAATGAATCTCTATATGAATGAATACTACATGAATCCTTTTCCCAACTCAAACTCTTGGCTTTTATAGGCACCATCTTTGTGAAAGAACACATTAATAATGCTAACAAATGCTCCACTTCTATGGTTGTTGGTTGAATCATTGTGTGCACATTCATGGTTGAGTTGGTTGAATCATTATATTCACATGACAATACTCCACTTCCATTAGTTGAGTTGGTTGAATCATTGTGTCCACATGACAATTGAGAGAACATGGGGACATGGTGCAGCAAGATAGGGTGTTAAAGGTATTCAAAAGTGATCAAAAAGGTTTGGTTGGTGATTTTTCAATAATTTCCGCATAAAAAGGTGTCTGAACGTGGCCGTGTTGGGCATCACGACCAGGCCGTGCTGCTCTGGAAGTTTGGCAAAAACACCGGACACGGTCGTGTTGGCCAACACGGCCAGGTCGTGTTGTCCAACACGGCCGTGTTGTGCAACACGGCCAGGCCGTGTTCGGGTCTGTTTTGTGCATTTTTTTCTCCTCTTTTGATCCCTTTCAACATGGTCGTGTTTGGTGATACGGTTTGGCCGTTTTGGACCCTTTTTTCAATTTTTCTTCAATTTATTTCCTTCTTTTTGATCATGGCCATGTTATTTGACAACCCCAAGTCATGTTGAGTGATTTTCTTTCCTCTTTTTTTTTACTTGATGTTGGCTTCAAATTGCTCCAAATTGCTCCACCTATAATGTTAAACACATCCCGCGATAAAATGCTAAAAATACTCGAGAAAACTATGATTTTTCTAATAAAATAATTAAAAACTATTGGATTAAAAGCACAAAATTTGTACAAAATGGCACTTATCAAACCGCCTCCAACTTGGAAATTTTGCTTGTCCTCAAGCAATTTTTAAAACAAAGAGTGGGGTTGAAAACAAAAAGAGATATTTATTTTCACAATTTCGACATGATTGAAGTGAATTACTAACATTTTCCTTCCCAATTAAGCCAATCGATTCGATTTTTCAAGTCGACCAATTTTGTTAAAAAGAGGGTGACTTCAATAATTGGAATCGTTCAATCATCACAGTTATCATATCGCAAAAATTGTTATTCATTCGCTTAGATCAAATACAAAAATGTAATGATAAAAAGAGATGTCCAAAACTCGGGTTTTTTTTTATGCATATAATTAGAAAATCATGACATTTTTGAGGCAAATTTCCACTAGGTTTAAATTTTGAATGACTTTCCAAAAGCTCCTAGGGTGGTGTCCCATACTCATATTTGTGCCGCCGTTTTACGTAGAAGACAAACATGGGGCTCATGAATGCTCCTAGTTACTAAGTAGCAACAAACAGAGAAGTATAGCCTCGATTTGTCCTTTTTTTATATAAGCGCATTTTGTTTTTCAAATTTTTTTTTAAACCCGAATTATGATTTCTCCAGCGATCATGACAAAAAGTATCTATATTTAAGCAAAGTCCAAACTAATTTTATGACATTAAACTCTATTGGCCAAGTTCATCCTTTTATTAGAGTCACACAGTTTAAAACATTTTGGCAATTTGAGTTCTCAAAAAGATGACTTTTTCGGGATAAAAATGGTCATAACCAATCCACAAACAACTTATCTAATTGTAAAAAGAAATATCTCATGTTTGTTTGCAAGAAATTGATATGGTGCATAAAAAGAAAACGAAACATCCACAAAGATAGCTAAAATACGCAAAGCTAAAGAAAATAGTTCAAATCCAAGCGTTCTAACAAATCTCACCACCCCCAACTTCAAGGGTCACATTGTCCCCAATGTGAAAAAGGGATGGGATACAAAATGGAGCAAAAACAAAACAAGAACTAAAACAAAGAAAAATACGACCTTATGACGGTGGCGAGAAGTGCCCTTGAGATAGGTGCCATTGGTGGAGTTGAGAGAAAAGGGCATTTTGTTGTTGTTGCTGCTCTCGAATATCCCGAATGACGCCAAATTGCTGCTCCATCATTTGTTGTTGGTAGTCGAGCATATTTTGCTGGCGTTCGAGCATCGTTTGTTGATATGATAGCATGCCTCTTTGGTGTTGTTGTTCTTGTAGAATAGCTTGAAGATCAATTTGTTCATGCGGCGGTGGTGGTGGGCGAAATGAAGAAGCACGGGGTGGTGAACTCTGTGGAGGCGACGGAGATTCGGGAGCATCATCCTCTATGGGAGGTAGAGCGAGGAGAATTATGTTGCCCTCCGGATTACGTTGCAAACCCATCAACCTATTGTCATGATTATGAATTGAAGTCCGGGCCGGGTCGGGAAGTAGTAGGCGTTGGGATGTATGTTGGAACGCAAGCAAAGTTGATCATTGACTCTTTCAATTAATTTTATAGCCGTACATACCTCGAGATCAATACGCGTGCTCCCTCGCGCTTGTTGTAAACCCGTTAAGTCATGCTCAAAGTAATGAGCAATTGGGGTAATTAGGCCCCCAACAAGAATTTTACTACATTCGCCCCGCCCGACTTTCTGAAAATGGCGTGCTAAGTGAGACCCTATGTCGAGGTGTTTGCCATAGACCATAGCCCATAAAAACAATAGTTCGTCCTTCCTCAAATTTCCGTCACTTTCCCCCCTATTGAAAAGTGTGCTAGCCATCACAGGATGCATATAACGAAAACAAGGATTTATTACTTGTGATACTTTAGCACGTGAAGCAACATATTCGTATGAAGGTGCTATTTCATTCCAGAAACGTTGTGTATTAAAATCAATAGGGAAGCGTCTTTCACCGCCAATTGGGAGACCATATATTTGGTTGAAGTCGGCAAGAGTTAATGCATATTCTTGATTGAAAAAGAGGAAAGAGATGAGGCCATCCCTAGCATGAGTTCCTGTGAGAATCTCGGTATTAAGTGAGCTAAGGAATTCCAGTGTGACGCGTTCGTAAGTAGGTGATTTCGCACCCATGAATCGTTCCCACCCAACTTGCTCGAACATCCAATCAATATCTTCTTGTAGCCCAAGGGTCTCCAATGTCATGGCGTCCGGGTACCGGGTGTTGTGCAATGGTTTGCCCAACAATTGTTGATACCGGGTTTCTTGTTCGTCATCCTGGAATAGAATGTCATGACGATTACTTGGTGGATTAGCCCGGGAGGGACGACGGGAGCCAGCGGGTCCCCTAGACCCGGAAAGAGCGGTAGAACGGCTGCGTTTTGACATAGTAGTCCTGAAAGATAAACTTCGATAACAACCAAGTATAAACCCATGATAGCCACAACAAAGAAATGGGTACTACAAATATGTCTATGAAACTCGAGTAGCATGGTTCGCAAGAATAACCAACAAATGCAACAACCAAATATGCTCCATGGCTCAATGTCAAGTATCACGATGGCAAGCAAAACCACAATAAGGCATGTCGTCAATTCATGATCATTATGTGATTTTGTCAAGCAATCAATAACAAACCAACATGCCAATAAGACCATCTTATAACAACAACAACTCCTCTAACAATAATATTCTTATGTCTTCAAAAGAGGATGCCAACAAGTGAATTCATATGATTTTATCAAGAAAAATTCATGTAGTCCAAAGTATCATCACTTGAAATTATGCCTTAAACACTTAAACATAAATACCCCTAAAAATTGCAAATAAAAAACCCTAAAAAAAATTACACAAATGCAAGAACAAATGAAAATTAAAAGAACAAAATTAAAAAGAGGAAGATGAAATTGAACACACAAATAAAATAAAATACATACCTTTTATTGAAGACCCACAAGAGAGATGTCAAAAACCCACAAAATAGATGTCAAAAACCCACAAAATTCCCAATTTTTTTTGAAAAATCAATCGGTAGAAGTGTTGGTAATGAAGAGAATATGGTGTTTTTGTGGAAGAATCTAAGTTTAAATGGAAGAGTGAGGTGAATTTGGGGGGAGTTTTGGGGAGGAAGAGGGGTTTTTTAGGGTTTAAAATTGGAGAAATTAGAAAAAAATACCTGAAAACGGACCCCCCCTATTTTTTTAACAGCCCGGACACGGCAGTGTCGCCCGACATGGCCAGGCCGTGTTACGGGCTATTGCGCAATTAATTGGTTTCGGCCCGAACACGGGCGTGTCGGGCGACACGGCCCGGCCGTGTTCGGGCCAATTTTTGATTTTAAATAAAAGGGAAATTGGGAAATGTTTTTGACACGGCCATTTTGCAGCCCGGACACGACCATGTCGAGCGACACGGCCCTGCCGTGTCCCGGGCTGTTTGAATTTTTTTTATAAAATATCTCAATATTTTGAAAGAAATGGACCCTAAGGATTTGTGCAAAATAAAAAAAAATTGCAAACAAATTGAAAAGAAAAACAAGAACACACAAAAATCATCGGGTTGCCTCCCGGGTAGCGCTTCTTTAATGTCGTATAGCTGGACCGTTTCACCTCTAATTGTGTGATGTATTGGGGGGATACTCAAGCTTGATGGAATCTCGATAATTATCATCGATGGTGCCCCCAAAATAGAGCTTCAGACGGTGTCTGTTTACCTTAAAGGTGTCCATTTCCTTGTGCGTAATTTCGATAGTCCCGTAAGGAAACACTTGAGTAACAGTGAATGGGCCGGACCACCTGGATTTTAACTTACCTGGGAATAGTCGGAGTCAGGAATTGAAGAGTAACACTTGATCACCAGGTTGAAATTCTCTTGTTTGCTTAATGCGTTTGTCATGCCATTGCTTTGTTCGTTCTTTGTAAATTTTTGAGTTCTCGTATGCCGAATTTCGCCATTCTTCGAGTTCGTTAATCTGCAATAAACGGTTATTTCCTGCACTTGACAAATCATAATTAAGCATTTTAATAGCCCAAAAGGCCTTGTGTTCAAGCTCAACCGGTAAATGACATGCCTTACCATAAACGAGTCGGTATGGAGTAGTCCCTATCGGCGTTTTGAAAGCCGTTCTATAAGCCCAAAGGGCATCGTCGAGTTTAAGGGACCAATCCTTGCGAGAGTGTCCAACCGTTTTTTCCAAAATTCATTTTAATTCGCGGTTGGACACTTCGACTTGACCACTAGTTTGAGGGTGATAGGCGGCGGCGACTCGGTGTGTGACGCCATAACGTTTTAGCACTTTGTCGAATTGGTTATTGCAAAAATGAGTGCCTCTATCACTAATGATGGCTCGTGGTGTACCGAATCGGGTGAAAAGGTTTTTTAGAAAATGTATCACCACTCGAGCATCATTTCTGGGCAAGGCTTGAGCCTCTATCCATTTAGACACGTAGTCAACGGCCACTAAAATGTATTTATTTCCAAACGATATAGGAAAAGGTCCCATAATGTAGCGACTCAATTTTTTTCAAAAGTCGCATTCGTTAGAGTTTTACCTTTCATGTTATTTTTTCCGATTAATTTCAATAAATAATCCATAAATAGGTTTATTAATTAATAAGTACTACATATATGGTGTTCATTAAATAATACCTAAGAATAATATTATTGTTAAAAAGGAATAACATAAAACCTAAAAAGTATTATATAAAATGTTTTTCTATATATATATATATTATACATATATATATGTATGTGATATGTGTACTCACTGAAATGGTTAGGTTTAATATATATATATACACATATATCTACGTGCATACAAATAGCAATAGGTTAATCATGAAATATATATTATGTATGTTACTATTGCATGCAAATATACACACACTTTAAGTTATACAATATATTATACTAATATAACTAAACTTACTGCATGCATGAAATTACTTTAGTTACGTGGCATTCAATTACTAATTCCTAGTGCCTAAGTTATTTAGTAAGGTAGCAAATGGAGTTAATCCATTACCACATATGCACACACGTGGTGAGGCATGCAATTATACATAGTTTTATAATATGAAAGTTATCAAGTTAAAATAGCAGATAAGTTACAAGTGATCCTAGTAAGCACTTTTGTGTTAGATTAGTAACACACATACACACCAAACATAGCCACGTATGATTATGTTTCAGTTTGACTCATCAATTGCCAACTTAAGTTCATCTAATTAAGTAGGCCTATATATATGTTAGGTTACCCTATTCATTTGACGTATGACTAGCTCAACTCAAAACACCCATCACATCTAAAGTTAATAAAAAGAGAAGTATAATTAAAACAGCAGAATAGCTAATTAGCAGTGCAACATAGTTGAGTCGTACGACCTTTATATCAACATCATCGAACACTCGTATTTTATCGGAAGCTGTATAAAGGTGGGGTAACTCTTGATCCGTAAGTATGTCGTACTGTTATAATCATTGTTGTCCCATGTGTCGTTTATTTGAACAAATGAATGGACTCTCCGTCGGGAAGTCAGAGAATGAATGAATGGGATTCACCTTCGGGTAATCCAAATGAAATGAATCCTTCGGGATTAATGCTAGCTAATGGACCGTCTCACAGAGTGGGTCTGGTCAATAAAGAATGAATGGTTCTTATAAACTGTATGTGTGTGACAATTGGTTATAACTGCTTACGGTGTTCCCCACTGAGTTTTTTTATACTCACGCCATATATGCTATATTTTTATTACAGTGAGAATAGAGCGGTTGGCGATGACATGAGAACGGTCTCCTCCACCTTTTGTTAATATTTTGCTAAAATATGGGTTTGTAATAAACAGAAGTACTTTTGTACAAATCCTTTGCTTGGCTGTTTTTTTTGTAATAATATATATAAATATTACGTTATTGGAAAAAACAAAAAGAATCTTACCCAGTTTTAAATATTTTATTAATTTATCTATTTCAAGAAAACTTCCACAATAATATAATCCTGATACAGACAAGCAAGTTTAGTGTCATTCCGAGTCTAGCGGGTTCGGGGCGTCACAGAGTGGTATCAGAGCATGGTCTATTTTCTTGTAAATTTGAAATAACAAAAAAAAAGACGGGGTTTTGATTAGTCTATTTTTATTTTTATAAAAAAGATTGTATTGTCAAGGAGAACCGTACTGTGTCCGCAGATCCCGCCTATTCTTAAGGTATTGCGTGAATTAAGTGTTTTTCTTTTATGAAGCATAAGCTAGATTATGATTGGTTAAGAAATTTTGATCACGTCAATATGATAAGTTTTGATTGTGATATAGATATATATGAAAACCGATGTTGCAATATGCAGATACATGTATTATTAATATATATATATATAAAATAAAATGTATAAGTGACATAAATTAATATACATGCATGTAAGTAAACCAAGATACATGCCTAATATTATATATATATATATATATATATATATGTATAAGTTAAACATATGCATGCATGAAACCACTGTTTTGCTATATGGCAATCATTGTTAATTCCTAGTGCATAAGTTTTGTAATGGAGGCTAATTCATTACACATTCAGCAACATGTCATTAAGATCTATAAAAGTACGTGATATTACTTTCATGCTGCATGTCTATGTTAATTGGTTATGTCTCTTTGGAAACTAATTTCTCTCGCATGCAATTTTTTTTTATGTCCCCATTGTTGGCTTTTGATAATTTATAGTTGTAGTAATTGGTAATAGTCAAATGAATTCTCATCTAATTTGTTTCCCAGAAATGGTTGTGCTGAGCTTATATGTCTTGGTATTATTTATTCCTTTATTTGGTTATTTATTTCTTTTGAGCTTACATGTACACCTCAACACTAAATTTATTAGGATCGTGATTACTGCAACTTTGACTTTAACAAAATGAATAATCATGAGAATATAGAATAATTTAGTGATACTTTAGAATTTTACAATCAGAAACATATTTGCAAGATGATTTTAGAACCTTTGTTTTAAGATATGGTTGAAACACTGAAGACTATTTATAGATAATGCATTTCCTTATAAATGTTTTAGGATGACTATGATACACACTGCTAGAAAACATGTTGGAAACACAAGTAGAGCTTATTGGACAAATCGTAGATATACGACACATATGCAGTCCCCTGGCCAAGATCTTGCAAGTCATATTACTATGATGACACGCCTCTGATGCGCGACAATGCGTGCGGGTTATACCGCGACGTATCATCGTGGCATCAATGCGACTATTATTAGAAACGCGAACCCCACACAAGGGTATACTCCAAACGGTTTTTGATGATATGATTGAAATGGATTCGGGTGGTGGGCCGTAAATTAACTACAATCAAGTTTACGTGAAGGAGTTCGCATATATGGCGACAACATAATAAACATGAACAACGGGTCGTCGATCGGAGCACAAAGGTGAAAAGCTTAAACGAAAAGCTTTTCGTTTACAAGAAGAGGCTCGGGTTTGCCTTCGAGAGGCCTACTATCACACGAAGATGCCCACTTTGTCAATTCGAGGAAGGCGAATAGAACCTCGAATGTGGAGCCTCAACAATGGTATGAAGATGTAACTCCATCACAAGAATCGGGGCCTGGGTAGAGGGTCGTGTAGGAGGACAACCACCGGCTAGTTTTTATCTTGAGGAGGAAAGTCAAGTGCTACCTATCCGAGGAGAGGTTTATAATAGAGGCGCACACCTAATATATATAAATACAAAAAAAAAGCAGTAGTGTATTGGATGTATATATACGAGTTTGGTAGATCGAGTATATCTTGTTTTGCATTTGACATAGGGATATATGGCAGGTCGTCTGGCTTATGTTTTTATACCAAGGTTGGGCATGTAGTCTCATTTTTGGTGTACGTATTGTATATAAAGATGGCTGCAAAGCCCTGTTTGCAATATTAATATATATGATGTGTAGTCCTGATTTAATTCTATTTCTACTTCTTTAAATATTGTTTATTTCTATTCTGATATTTATATAACTCATCGAAAATTTGCATATTTAGGAGAATCATGCCAAGAAGATTATTACAAGGAAGAAATGATCCATCTAGGAACCCCACAAATCAAGAACATACTACAACTGATGCTGGAGAGTCAGGAGCCAACTTTGCCAGAGACTTTTTGAACACTCTACAAGACTTCCTGCAACAACAAACTCCCATTAACAATGTACGTGATGAACCACGACCAGAAATGCGAACAAATGAAGTGGTCGAGTAATTTCGCCGTTTCGCACCACCAAGGTTTAAGGAAAAGAAGGACCCGTTGCCGCTGAAGAATGGTTGCTCGAGCTGGAACGTATATTTGATCATATGGAATGTACGGAAGAACAAAAAGTTCGGTGTGCTATTTTTCAATTAGGCCGAGGATCTTTGGACATTGGTGGGCATCACATGCTAGAACAATGACAGAGGAACAAAAACAAACTTTGACCTGGAATGAGTTTAAGGAGATAATTATGGATCGATATTTTCCTCAATATATTCGAGATCAAAAGGAAACCGAGTTCTTAAACTTGAAGCAAGAACCCTTCCAAGAATGGAGTATGAAAGGCGTTTTAATCGGTTATCTCGATCGCCCCATATTTAGCGATATACCAATGTAAGAAAGCCAGAAGATTTGAAAGGGGATTACGTCCTGAAATAGGAGGGATAGTATCAGGACTAAAACTACCAACTTATAGAGAAGTTGTGGAACGTGCTCAAGTGGTTTCGACCAGCTTGAATCTAGAAGCCCCATTATCAAAACCACAAGATATGATTGGAAAGAGAAAATGGGACCCACGTAACAAAAGAAACAATGTCCAACAAGTTAAGAAGTGGAGGCCAACTGGAGCGCCAACCTTAGAAAACAAATCAATATGCTCAAAGTGTGGGAAACAACATGTAGGGGAATGTCTCAAGGGGAGTAATATTTGTTTTAAATGTCATAAACCAGGACATCGAGCCATGGAGTGTCCCACTGGTAGTACTTTAGATCCAGAAAAGAAGGGAAAAGCTCGAGTCTTTGCTATGACACAAGACCAAAAGCAAGATGAAATGGAGACCATGTCAGGTATGTTGCCAGTATTTAACATTCCAGCGCTTACGCTATTTGATTCCGGATCATCACATTCATTTATGTCGGATAGTTTTACAAAGAAACTTGACTTAAAGTATGAGTTTGAAGATATTGTACTAGAGGTTAGCATTCCTTCTGGTAAAACTATTAAGACTAATTGCATGGTGAAAGGTGTAAACCTAGAACTAAATGGCAACAAGATGGAAGCTGATTTACATGTGTTAGAAATGAAGGACTTTGATATCATTTTGGGAATGGATTGGTTAAGTAAGAATCATGCTACGATACATTGTCACAAAAGGGAAATAGATTTTCAAGGACCTGGAGAGCTTAAATTTACCTTTTATGGTGCGAAGAGCAATGTAAAATCACGAATAATAACAGCAATGAAAGCAGTGAAGGTGTTAAGAAAGCACGGAAGTCAAGGATTCTTGGTTAATGTAATGAGTACAAAAACTTCTGAGTTAACAATAGCTGATGTACCAAAAGAGTCGAGACTATCCGGATGTATTTCCAAATGATTTACTGGAATCCCACCGCAGTGCAGGTCGAGTTTACAATAGATTTGATACCTGGAGCAACGCCTATATCAAAAACGCCTTATCGAATGGCACCGAAACAACTGCAAGAGTTAAAAGTTCAAATTCAAGAATTGTTAGATAAAGGTTACATCAGGCCTAGTATTTCACCATGGGGAGCACCTGTATTATTTGTGCAAAAGAAAGATGGAACGCTCAGAATGTGTATAGATTACAGAGAACTCAACCGCTTAACCATCAAAAATAAATATCCACTGCCGAGAATCGATGATCTTTTTGATCAGTTGAAAGGTGCTAGTGTATTCTCAAAGATTGACTTGAGATCAGGGTATCATCAATTGAAAATTAAGGAATGTGATATCCCTAAGACATCATTTCGAACACGATATGGGCACTACGAGTTTATAGTAATGCCATTTGGGTTGTCTAATGCACCAGGAGTCTTCATGGATCTGATGAATAGGATATTTCATCCATATTTGGATCAGTTTGTCATAGTCTTTATTGATGACATTTTGATATACTCAAGTAGTAGTGAACAACATGGGGAGCACCTTAGGATTGTTCTAGAAACATTACGTCGGGAAAAATTATATGCTAAGTTTAGCAAATGTGAATTTTGGCTTAACCGAGTGATGTTTCTAGGCCATATTGTCACGGGTAGTGGAATCGAGGTAGATCCAGCCAAAGTTGAGGCAGTATTAAACTAGAAAACACCAAAAAATGCAAGTGAAGTACGAAGTTTCTTAGGCTTAGCCGGTTATTACAGAAGGTTTATCCAGGATTTCTCTAAGATTGCGGGACCAATGACTCGACTAACCCGAAAGGATATAAAGTTCCAATGGACAAGGGAATGCGAAGGAAGTTTCCAAGAGCTAAAACAAAAACTGGTTACGGCACCAATTTTAGCTACGCCGGATGGGTCTGAAAGATTTGTTATTTATACTGATGCTTCAAAATCCGGACTCGGGTGTGTTCTAATGCAGCACGGAAAGGTTATTGCTTATGCATCAAGACAACTAAAATCTCATGAGTTAAATTACCCTACCCATGATCTGGAATTAGCAGCAGTGGTACATGCATTAAAGATTTGGCGTCATTATTTGTATGGTGGCAAATGTGAAATTTACACTGACCACAAAAGCTTGAAGTACTTCTTTACACAGAAGGAACTAAACATGCGCCAGAGAAGATGGTTGGAATTAGTTAAAGATTATGATTGTACGATTCATTACCATCCAGGTAAGGCGAATGTAGTAGCTGATGCATTAAGTAGAAAAACGAAGGACAATCGGCCAAATTACCTCACGCAACAAGACTCCCTAATATAGGAATTTGCCAAATTAAATCTCATCTTTGTGAAGCCTCCTAGTACCACTATTGCAATAATAGCAGCACTAACAATTCAACCTACCTTGAGGGACCGAATCAAAGAGGCTCAGAATAATGATGGATTTTTATGCAAGATAAAAGATCGAGCACTCACTTTGTAATATTAAAGGTTTTGCTATCGCACTGATGGAACACCGATATACGAAAGAAGATTATGTGTGCCCAAGGATGAAAAGTTAAGAAAGGAAATTCTTGAAGAAGCTCATAACACTCCACATTCAGCTCATCCAGGAGGAACGAAGATGTATAAAGATTTGAAAGAAACCTATTGGTGGCGGAACATGAAACGTTCAATCGGAGAATTCGTAGAAAGATGTTTGACATGCCAACGAGTGAAAGCGAGCATCAACGACCATCCGGATTACTCCATCCGCCGAAATTCTGAATGGAAGTGGGAGCATATTACTATGGACTTTGTAACAGATTACCAAAGACAATAAAGGGTTACACACTATTTGGGTGATCATCGATAGACTCACAAAGTCAACACACTTTTTACCCGTGAAGATGACTTTTAACATGGAGCGTTTAGCCCAAATTTACATAGAAGGAGTTGTTAGGTTACATGGAGTTCCAAAGATCTATCTATGTCGATCGAGATCCGAGATTTACTTCAAGATTTTGGAAGAGTTTACAAAGAGCCATGGGAACAAACCTTAGTTTTAGCACAAAGATACCACCCACAAACTAATGGTCAATCTGAAAGGACCATCCAAACATTGGAAGACATGCTTAGAGCTTGTATGTTGGATATTGGTGGAAGTTGGGACACGTATTTACCATTAGTCGAATTCGCCTATAACAATAGCTATCAAGCTACCATAGGAATGGCACCATATGAGGCACTTTATGGAAGAAAATGTAGATCACCAGCTCATTGGGATGAAGTTGGCGAACGAATACTTTTAGGTCCAGAAATCATCGAGCGAACAACCGGAGTGATTACAAAGATCAGAGATAGAATTAAAACAGCCCAGGACCGACAAAAATCTTATGCTGATACTCGTAGAAAGGATCTGCAATTTGAAGTTGGTGAAAAGGTATTCCTTAAAATGGCACCTATGAAAGGAGTAGTTAGATTTGGAAAGAAAGGTAAGTTAAAGCCAAGGTTTATCGGTCCATTCGAAATTCTGGAAAGAATTGGAGATGTAGCCTATCGTTTGGCCCTACCACCAGACTTAGCTGCTATCCATAATGTATTTCATGTTTCGATGCTCAGAAAGTATATTCCAGATACTAGTCATATCATTAACTTTGAAAACCTTGAGATTAATAGCGATCTCACTTATGAAGAAACTCCTATAGCTATTTTGGGAAGAAAAGTTCACACCTTAAGGAATAGAGAAATACATCTGGTGTTGGTACAATGGAGCAAACATGGGAAGGAGGAAGCAACATGGGAACGAGAAGATGAAATTCAAACCAAATACCCTCATATTCCAACTCAAGTAAGTTAATTTCGAGGACGAAATTTTTATAAGTAGGGGAGAGTGTAGCGACTCAATTTTTTTCAAAAGTCGCATTCGTTAGAGTTTTACCTTTCATGTTATTTTTTCCGATTAATTTCAATAAATAATCCATAAATAGGTTTATTAATTAATAAGTACTACATATATGGTGTTCATTAAATAATACCTAAGAATAATATTATTGTTAAAAAGGAATAACATAAAACCTAAAAAGTATTATATAAAATGTTTTTCTATATATATATATATTATACATATATATATATGTATGTGATATGTGTACTCACTGAAATGGTTAGGTTTAATATATATATACACATATATCTACGTGCATACAAATAGCAATAGGTTAATCATGAAATATATATTATGTATGTTACTATTGCATGCAAATATACACACACTTTAAGTTATACAATATATTATACTAATATAACTAAACTTACTGCATGCATGAAATTACTTTAGTTACGTGGCATTCAATTACTAATTCCTAGTGCCTAAGTTATTTAGTAAGGTAGCAAATGGAGTTAATCCATTACCACATATGCACACACGTGGTGAGGCATGCAATTATACATAGTTTTATAATATGAAAGTTATCAAGTTAAAATAGCAGATAAGTTACAAGTGATCCTAGTAAGCACTTTTGTGTTAGATTAGTAACACACATACACACCAAACATAGCCACGTATGATTATGTTTCAGTTTGACTCATCAATTGCCAACTTAAGTTCATCTAATTAAGTAGGCCTATATATATGTTAGGTTACCCTATACATTTGAGGTATGACTAGCTCAACTCAAAACACCCATCACATCTAAAGTTAATAAAAAGAGAAGTATAATTAAAACAACAGAATAGCTAATTAGCAGTGCAACATAGTTGAGTCGTACGACCTTTATATTAACATCATCGAACACTCGTATTTTATCGGAAGCTGTATAAAGGTGGGGTAACTCTTGATCTGTAAGTATGTCGTACTGTTATAATCATTGTTGTCCCATGTGTCGTTTATTTGAACAAATGAATGGACTCTCCGTCGGGAAGTCAGAGAATGAATGAATGGGATTCACCTTCGGGTAATCCAAATGAAATGAATCCTTCGGGATTAATGCTAGCTAATGGACCGTCTCACGAGTGGAGTCCGTCAATAAAGAATGAATGGTTCTTATAAACTGTATGTGTGTGACAATTGGTTATAACTGCTTACGGTGTTCCCCACTGAGTTTTTTTATACTCACGCCATATATGCTATATTTTTATTACAGGCTGAGGAATAGGGCAAAATGGTCGTGACAAAGTGAGAACAGGTCTCCTCCACCTTTTGTTAATATTTTGCTAAAATATGGGTTTGTAATAAACAGAAGTACTTTTGTACAAATCCTTTGCTTGGCTGTTTTTTTTGTAATAATATATATAAATATTACGTTATTGGAAAAAACAAAAAGAATCTTACCCAGTCTTAAATATTTTATTAATTTATCTATTTCAAGAAAACTTCCACAATAATATAATCCTGATACAGACAAGCAAGTTTAGTGTCATTCCGAGCCTAGCGGGTTCGGGGCGTCACACATAAAATCAATACCCCAAACATCAAAAATTTCGCAAATAAGAATACCGTTTTGGGGCATTTCATTTTTTCGAGAAATATTTCCTGCTCGTTGACAATTATCACAAGTTTCAACATACCGTTTTGCGTCTTGGAAAAGTGTAGACCAATAAAAACCCGACTCAAGGACCTTTTGTCCCGTGGTATTCGCTTGATAGTGCCCACCGGTGGGCCCCTTATGACAATGATGCAAAATGGAGATCGTTTCCGGAAGTGCGACACATCTTCGTATGATTTGATCCGCACAAACTCGAATGAGGTGGGGATCGTCCCAAATATAGTATTTGAGGTCCGAAAAGAATTTCTTCTTCTGTTGATGGGTCAGCCCTTTCGGTAGAACTTTTCCTGCAAGATAATTAGCAAAATCTGCAAACCAAGGATTATCAATTGAAATTGAGTTCAGGGCAAAGAGTTGCTCATCCGGGAAAGAATCGTTGATATGTCATTTGTGTTGCTTGTCGGTGTCGGAGTGCTCAAGCCTTGATAGGTGGTCGGCGGCAAGATTTTTGGCACCCCGTTTATCTTTGATCTGCACATCGAATTCTTGGAGTAAGAGTACCCATCGAATTAGTCGTGGCTTTGCATCATTTTTGTCAAGCAAATAACGTAGGCGGAGTGATCCGTATAGACAATGACTTTTGATAGGATCAAATATGAGCGAAAATTGTCAAAGGCGAAAACTACTGCAAGTAACTCTTTTTCTGTAGTTGTATAATTGGACTGAGCGGGATTTAGAGTTTTACTTGCGTAGTAAATTGGTCGAAAATGCTTATCTTTTCGTTGTCCGAGCACCGCACCTACCGCATAATCGCTGGCATCACACATGAGTTTGAATGGTTGAGACCAATCCGGAGCTACCATGATGGGGGAAGTGGTGAGTTTTTCTTTCAAAGTATTGAATGCTTGAAGGCATTCATCATTGATATCAAAAACCGCATCCTTCTCCAAGAGGCGAGTGAGTGGCTGGGCAATTTTTGAAAAATCTTTGATGAATCGCCTATAGAACCCGGCGTGCCCCAAAAATCTTCGGATTACCTTCACCGTGGTGGGTGGAGGCAATTTGGAAATTGTCTCAACCTTCGCCTTGTCAACTTCAATGCCCCTGCAAGAAATTTTATGTCCCAAAACAATACCTTCTTGTACCATGAAATGATATTTTTCCCAGTTAAGAACCAGGTTAGTTTCTTCGCAACAAATAAGGACTTTTTTAAGATTTGCAAGACAAAGATCAAAGGAGTCCCCAAATTCGAGAAGTCATCCATGAAGACTTCCATGATATCTTCTACAAGTTCGTCGAAGATAGCAAGCATGCACCGTTGAAAGGTTGCCGGTGCATTGCACAAACCCAAAAGGCATGCGTCGATAGGCAAAAGTACCATAGGGACAAGTGAAAGTGGTTTTCTCTTGGTCCTCCGGTGCTATAGGGATCTGAAAATAACCTGACATGCCATCAAGGAAGCAATAATACAAGTGACCAGATAATCTTTCAAGCATTTGATCAATAAAAGCTAAAGAAAAATGGTCCTTGCGAGTAGCATCATTGAGTCGTCGTGTCGATGCAAACTCGCCAACCTCATTACCGTTCGGATTGGAATAAGTTCATTCTTTTCATTTGGTACCACCGCTCATCCCACCTTTCTTTTGGACTCGACTCACCCACCATCGCCGATATTGCATAGATGAGCCCAAAGATCAAGTAATTTGATTACCTCCGCCTTGACTACCTCTTTCATGTTTGGATTTAAGCGACGCTGAGGTAGAACAACCGGCTTGAAATTTTCCTCCATCAGAATTTTGTGAGTGCAAAAGGAAGGATTGATCCCTTGAATATCGGAGATTTTCCAAGCGATGGCCTTTTTATGTTCCCGTAATATTGCCAACAATCTATCCTTTTGATGGGAAGATAAATCGGAGGAAATAATTATGGGAAGTTTGGCGTTCTCGGCTAGAAATGCATATTCCAAGTGTTCGGGTAGCTCTTTCAGCTCCAACAGTGGTGGGTCCTCAATGGACGGTTTGTTATGCCCCACCTGCGAATTTTCAATTTTTTCGAACTCTTTCTGTCGTTCTGTTGGTGTGTTTTCCTCCTATACGAGTACAGATTCCCTAAGAAAGGGATTTTCATCCGCTATACCAGCACTTTGAACAATACAAGTCTCCAAGAATTCGTTAGAAATCATGCTTGGTAAAGAATTGGTTATCTCCATATCGATAAGATAAATAGCAAAACATGAGTCATCTTTATCTATCGTGTTTTTCATTGATGTAGCGATTTTAAAAATGACTTGTTCATCTTCGACTCTTAAAATCGGTTTGCCATCATGCACGTCAATGATTGCTTTAGCAAAGAGCTAAAAATGGACGTCCTAGAATCAAGGGACTTCGACATCCGTATGCATGTCAAGAATTACAAAATCGACAGAAATATAAACTTATCGACTTTGACCAAAACATCCTCAAGAATGCCTCTAGGATATTTAATGGACTGTCACCTAATTGTAAGCTCATCCTAGTTGGTTCCTGTTCCCTAGACCCATTTGTTTAAACAATTCATACGGCATCAAATTAATGCTAGCCCCTAGATCGGCCAATGCCCGGTCAACAGTCAAATTACCAACATGACAAGGAATAGTAAAACTCCCTGGATCTTTGATTTTTTGCGAAAGAACTTATTTTGCAAAATTGCCGAGCATTCCTCATTTAATTGCACCATGGAAATTTCTTCAAGCTTCTTCTTATTTGAAAGAAGATCTTTTAAGAACTTGGCATATTTTGGCATCTGTGAAAGGGCTTCAACAAAATGAATATTGATGTGTAATTGTTTAAACAAATCCAAAAACTTACCAAATTGGTCGTCATGTTTGTCCTTACGCAATCGACTTGGATACGGAATAGGTGGTTGGAATTCTCGTACCATTTTCTTTGTTTCCTCGATACCGTTCGTCTTTTTGTTGCATGGGAGTGGGTTCATCCTCCGTCATCCGTACCTCGTCTAGCTTTGTTCCACTCCTTAGAGTGATTGCTTTTACTTGCTCTCTCGAATTTGGTTCGGTATTGCTAGGTAAGCTCCCTTGTGGCCTTTCGGAGATCATTTTGGCTATTTGGCCAATTTGATTTTCCAAGTTGCGAATGGACGCTTCTTGGTTCCTTAAGGATGTTTCGGTGGCCGTGAAACGGGTTTCCGTTGTTTGAACGAATTTAGACAATAAGTCCTCCAAACTTGGTTTTCGCGGTTGGAAACCGGGAGGTGCAGACGAAGTGGGGAGTGCATTTGGATTAGGCTTCTGTTCATGCGGTGGTATCGCGTGAGGGCAATCTTGGTGGTTGTTCGATCCTCCACAAGTCTCGCATGAGAAGGCTTGTTGTGGTGGTGGTTTTGGAGCTGCCAACCCGTCAATTTTCTGAGTCAGAGCTTCGACCTGGGTGGCTAGCGTAACTACCGTGTCCGCATTGTATACACCCATTGTCATGTTGGTTTTTCCTCGTACGGATTGCCATTGATAGCCATTCATGACCATTCCTTCTATGAGATCTTGGGCGGCTTTGGGTGTTTTATTGTTCAACATTCCCCCCGCCGCCGCATCAATCATTTGCCTCGTCGATGAGAGTAGCCCATTGTAAAATGTTTGGACTTGCATCCAAATGGGAAGGCCATGATGTGGGCATTTTCGCAGTAATTCTTTGAATCTCTCCCAAGTATCGTACAGGGTCTCATCATCCTCTTGAGTGAATGAAGAGATCTCATTCCTCAATCATGCGATTTTGGCGGTTGGAAAATACTTTAGAAGGAACTTTTCTGCCATAATACTCCATGTTGTGATTGTCCCCTTCGGTAAAGTGTTTAGCCATTGTTTAGCCCGTCCCTGAAGAGTAAATGGCATATAACAATTTATGAATTCCCATATTAAGTTTGACTCTAATCCAGAAGATTTATGTCGTCCTATATCTAGGATTGCATGCAACCCTTTTCACTTATATAGGTTCTTTCTCACCATAAATCTCTCGATTACCCGATGAGGAATAGATATCAAATTAATATATCGGAAATATTAACTCGAATGAAATAAACATGATATAAGTGAATCACACAAGACATGAGAATTTTATTAAAAACATACAAACCTTAATCACAAATTCATTCTAGAGTTCATTACATTC
This sequence comes from Rehmannia glutinosa, assembly GCA_016081115.2. Taxonomy (NCBI): domain Eukaryota; kingdom Viridiplantae; phylum Streptophyta; class Magnoliopsida; order Lamiales; family Orobanchaceae; genus Rehmannia; species Rehmannia glutinosa. Next base: position 7,288,120 of record CM071924.1, read on the forward strand.
AAACACTAGGAGTTTAGCTACTCATGATTTTGACAAAAGAGTAAATTACACAAGAAGATTTCAAGTATTGTAGACATGATGTACTTATCTTTCTCAAAATCTCAATGACTTTTTCCTTGATGGATGATGTTGATCCAAGTCTTCTTCTCCAATGTTGCTACAAGCTTACTCTTCCAAAACCTCTTGATCCCAATTCCACTTAAAATGTTGGACACAATGAATATTTTCTAAGTGTCTAAATTGAATTGAATGGTAAATACATAATGAATCTCTATATGAATGAATACTACATGAATCCTTTTCCCAACTCAAACTCTTGGCTTTTATAGGCACCATCTTTGTGAAAGAACACATCAATAATGCTAACAAATGCTCCACTTCTATGGTTGTTGGTTGAATCATTGTGTGCACATTCATGGTTGAGTTGGTTGGATCATTAAATTCACATGACAATACTCCACTTCCATTGGTTGAGTTGGTTGAATCATTGTGTCCACATGACAATTGAGAGAACATGGGGACATGGTGCAGCAAGATAGGGTGTTAAAGGTATTCACAAGTGATCAAAAAGGTTTGGTTGGTGATTTTTCAACAATTTCCGCATAAAAAGGTGTCTGAAAGTGGCCCTGACACGGCCGTGTTGGGCAGCACGGCCAGGCCGTGCTACTCTGGAAGTTTGGCAAAAACACCGGACACGGTCGTGTTGGCCAACACGGCCAGGCCGTGTTGTGTTCGCCTTATTTTTATGCTTCACCGCAAGTGTACGGTGTACATTATGGAATATGGTAGCAAGGTCGTATCCACGGAGACTAATAAATTAATATGCTAATTATTGATCCAAGATAGTCTTATTTTTATTTAGACGATTGAAATTTGATGATTGTTGTATTGAGATTAAGATAATTTAAACCACTAAAACACAAGATTAAAATAACCCAAATGAAAGAAGTATCAAGATAATGTAATGGATTTCCGAGTTAAGGTTTCGATTAATAATCCTCTTGTTGTCCGATTTAATCAAGCCACGTTATTATCAATATTCCTATAAGACGATCACAAAGCTATTTTATCCTCCCTCTCGAGATGCATATAAAATGTAGATTGAAATACTTATGCTAGCATCTCTACTCAACATAAAGCATTCAACTCCCAAAAGCACAAAAGATCAATTGTCCTCATAAATATTTACAAACCTCTCGATTCATGCAAATATATGTGTCGAGTATTTAAGATCTAATATTGAAACTCATCTCTCGAATTATGAATCAATATATCAAACAAGTTAAATCATTGATCAAGTGATAAAACAAGAATAAGCTCAAAATACTCAAATAGGCTTCAAGATAATAACTTCAACTAAGATTAAAATATCCAACAATAGTTCGTTAATCTACTTCCAAAACCCGGAAATCTCTAGAGTTTAACTACACATGATTAAACAACTTATAAACAAAGTGTTCAAAGTCATTACAAATGAAAATGAAAGATTGAAACTAAAAGAGAAGCAAGAAAAACTTAGGAACGTCGACAATCTCTCGATATATCTCCGTTCTTCAAGCTCCGATGCAACCCGATTGTCTCCTTGATGTTTCCTTCCAAGAGTTGACCCTTGTCTTGTGTTGTAGATCCCAAAAATGCCAGAATATCCTTGTGTGCGCCCCCCAAAAAGCCTTTTTATACCCACCATCAAGTTTAGGGCATAATGTCAGAGACATTATGGGATTCAGCCAAACAGACGCACGGGTGGTGCGTCGGAGCACGGGTTACCCGTGCGCCACCCTGCGAAATAACTCAACTCTCTCGTAGGGCGCACGGGTGGTGCGTCGAGCACGCCTACCCGTGCGCCACTCCGGTGAAATAATCTAGCCCTCTGTAGGACGCACGGGTCATGCGTCGATGCATGGGTTACCCGTGCGCCATGCTGCAGCTCCAGTTACATTTATACAGGGGTGCACGGGTGGTGTCTGAGGCACGCCCAACCCGTGTGCCCCTTGTCTTTTTCTGTCAGACGCTCGCGCTCTTTTAGGCTTCACTTTTCGTATATCCACTCAATTCTCCGTGTTTCCACTTTGCTTTCCTCGTATTCGTATTTAATTTGCTTCAAATATCATGAAATTCCTACAAAATAAGCAAAGTGTAATATCTTTTCCACAAGGAGTGAATATGTGATATTTAACGCGAGTATGTGCATGTTTACCCATCATTTTAGCTCGAAATACGCCTCAAAATACATGCAAAACTCACACCTATCATGTTGTCCGACACGGTCGTGTTGTGCAACACGGCCAGGCCGTGTTCGGGTCTGTTTTGTGCGTTTTTTCTTCTCTTTTGATCCCCTTCAACATGGTTGTGTTTTGTGACACAGTTTGGCCATTTTGGACCCTTTTTTCAATTTTTCTTCAATTTATTTCCTTCTTTTTGATCATGGCCATGTTATTTGACAACCCAAGTCATGTTGAGTGATTTTCTTTCCTCTTTTTTTTTTTTACTTGATGTTGGCTTCAAATTGCTCCAAATTGCTCCACCTATAATGTTAAACACATCCCGCGATAAAATGCTAAAAATACTCGAGAAAACTATGATTTTTCTAATAAAATAATTAAAAACTATTGGATTAAAATCACAAAATATGTACAAAATGGCACTTATCAAAAACAAAAGTGAATCTTTCTTTTGATACTGATATAATGAAATGGAGAAGTGTACCTGAATTTAAGAAGATGACAAGAAGTCGTGAAACTTGTAATGGCTCTATTTATTCTAACAAAGTATGAACCATGACATATCTATCGACTTCAATAGTAGGTCTATAAACAAAATATTTTGAAAATTAATTTTTTCACCAGTAGCGATGCTGAAATTCATTAAATATATTGTTCTTTATGTTTATGTATATATGAAATATTGTTTTCGAATAAGAAATTTCATCATATATTATGATGTACTAGTGCATCTCTTAGTCCTACTTATGTCATCATTGTGATTTTAGGCATGATATGATGGACTTTAATTAATATAAGTTCAAATTTTAAATGAGAATTCATTCCATAATATATATAATTACGGACATGGCATCATTTACTGCTGGTAAAATTCGATGGATTCTAATTTTCAGAATGTTTGAGATTCAGCCTAGCACGTATGCAATTTTGATTCAACATTGTTTGTATAATGTATAGCATGTATAAAGAAAGGTAGACCATATTAGTGTTTTCTTCACTGGATTGGCATTTAAATTGGTTTTTCGATCTATCAGCGGTTCAACTAGTTGGATCAGTACAATTGGTCAATTAAATTGCTATGTAAAATTTTCAGATAAAAATGTAACTGTTCAAAAAGAATATTCAACAATGTCAAATATTCAAGTAATTCCATTCATAAAACAAAATATCAATTTTAAGACTCATAAAAAGATTTAAATTTTACAATGTAAAATAAAATACCGATTTAACCAATATGGTATTCCACTTATTTTTGAATAGTTGAACTGTAAATACATATATATATATATATATATATATATATATATATATATATATTCAGGGACAATTAGACCTAATTGATCGTTGATTCACTATCAGACTGTTGGCCAACCGCCCGGTCCAATCTAGTTCGAGAACATGGGATAGGATATGTTACAAAAAAACTAGGGTTATTGACTTTTTAGCACCTGACCTATAGGCACTTTGCTGGTTTGGTACCTGACATTTCCGAGTTACCAATTTAGTATTCATGCTTCACATTTTTTTTTATAAATCGGTACCTATTCACTTTTAACGACGAAAATGCCCCCAGGATTTTTTCAGTTTTTATTAAAACGTTTTAATTAGAATTATTAAATTTAAAAAAATAAATTTAATTAAGAAATAACTCATTAATATTTAAATTCAATTATTAAATTCTTATTTGCAAAAATAAAATAAATTAAATTATTTTTTTAAAATTTGATTAAAAAACTAATTAAAAATTAATATATTAATTAAAAAAATTTCTATAATTCTCTTATTTACCATCTGAATTTTAATTTTATATTATTTAATTTTCATTTTAATTTTTAAAATTAGTTAACTAAACTAATTTTTCTTTTTGATTAACTAACTTTTAATTTATGTTTATTAACTTACTAATATAATGTAATTTATTTTATTTTTTCTAAAAATTCTTTAATATTTTTAGAAACTTCTTTTTATTTTTTAATAATTAAATTAATTAAAATTTTAATTGATTTTATAATTTAAATAAGTATACTCAAAAATCTATTTTGAGTATACTTACGTTTCTTGAGGGCATTTTCATTATTAAAATTGAAAGGTACAAATTTATAAACAAATGTGAATTATTGGTACTAAATTTGTAACTCAGAAATGTCACAAAACAAGCAAAGTGCCTATATATAGACCAGGTACTAAAAAATCAATAACCCAAAAATCTATAAAAACAAATAATACATATGAAAAAAATTATTAATTATTGTACATAACAATTATTGTCATTCATTATTGTACAGTATATTTGTTCTTATTATAAGACATACGTTATTAACTAATAGGGGAAAAATCACTTTGCCATCTAAACTATGGCCATTTTTGCATTTTACCCACTAAACTAATTTTCGTTACACGTTGCCCACCCAAGTTCACGGGATTTGCACTTTACCCACTAAGTAGCACCGCCGGTGGAATATTCCTCCCAGATTCGATCACGTGGGAGGCACACTTAGTTTCTTAAGGGTATTTTTGTCACTCCAGGTGTCTCTCCAAATTCCTGCGTAAAGGAGACATGTGCATATCATGATTCATGTGTTTGCCCTAAAATCTCAAATCTAGGGTTTTTATGATTCAAAATCGAACTTCTCTTTTTCTTTCACACATCGAACGCTGCAAAAATTGTGGATCCTTCAGCTTCCTACACAAATAAAATTTGTTTTTTAGAAATTGCTAAAAATAATTGAGGAAATGATTAAATAATCTAGTTAGTACTTTTAAAATTAGGATTCTTGAATTCAAAATTAGGGTTCTTGAATTTAAAATTAGAGTTCTTCAATTTAAAATTTGGGTTCTTGCTTATGCCCAAGAATTTCGCAGCTAAACTTCAAAAATTGTTGGCAGGTGAGTAATTTCAGCACAACAAGAACAAAAAAGGAAAAAATTAGGGTTCGAACCCAAGAAAATTATGCTTACTCGAAACCTTTCACAAGTAGCATATCTTCTTTCCGGGTTCAAATCCGTCCAAGAAGTCTTATGTTGGGCTTTGGTCCAGCATCCTGCCTGCAATGAGCTTTAAAAGAGGCGCGAGGCGCGGCCTGCGAATCGAACTCGTGAGCGCTGGATTACATAGTTAAAAGGATAGCTTAAAGGATATGATTTGGACTACCTATACCAACAGATGCATCTTCTTTTCTGGTGCCCATTACATAGAAACTCTGAGGTTAAGCGTGCTTGGTCTGGAGTAGACATGGGATGGGTGACCCCTTGGGAAGTTTTTCAGGGTGCGCAAGAGTGAGGACAAAGCGTCTGCTAGAAAAGACTCGTGTTGGTTTGTGGGGACGATCGTCAATCCGAGTAGCGCTAGAGGTCCAACAACGGTATCGTGAAGCGGTCACGAGTTCGAATTCTCTTGGAAGACGCCGCAGGGTAGGCTGCCAGTGTGGCCGAAACTAAGGTAAAACGGATCAGAATCGGTGTAGGTTCTTTGGGTGGACCGAAATCAAGGGTAGGTTGCCGGTAGCGGGACTTAGGTAAAACAAACTCGAACTGAAAGTGTAGGTTGTTGGGTGGACCACAACTAAAGGGTAGGTTGCCAGATGGCCGGGACTGAGGTAAAACAGACTGGAACTGAAGGTGTAGGTTGCTGGGTGGCCGGAACTGAGAGGCTGGCATGATGCGACGCTTGAACGGAAGTAAGTTGGCATTAGAACGGGAAGTTTGGCGGCAAGAAGTTGCCAAGACTGAGCCGAGTGATATCTTTGGCCGGGTCTTTGGGAGGGGATTGTTGGGCTTTGGTCCAGCATCCTGCCTGCAATGGGCTTTAAAAGAGGCGCGAGGCGCGACCCGCGATTCGAACTCGTGAGTGTTGCATTACATAGTTAAAAGGATAGCTTAAAGGATATGATTTGGACTACCTATACCAACAAATGCATCTTCTTTTCTGGTGCACATTACATAGAAACTCTAAGGTTAAGCGTGCTTGGCCTGGAGTAGACATGGGATGGGTGACCCCCTGGGAAGTTTTCCAGGATGCGCGTGAGTGAGGACAAAGCGTGCTAGAAAAGACTCGTGTTGGTTTGTGGGGACAGTCGTCAATCCGAGTAGCGCTAGAGGTCCAACATCTTCTTAATTGCGTTTCTTCCACAATGACAAAACCCCTCCATGGTGAATTCCGATGTTTTACTCCACATTAAGAAACTTATTTGAAGAGGGCAAAATAGTTTTTTTTTTTTGCTGCAACAATCTTATATTTGTTTCTTATTCCCGCAAAAATGAAAAGGGGTTAGATTAACATTATCCCTCTTCTTAGCACCTGGAGTGACCAAAATACCCTTAAAAAACTAAATGTGCCTCACACGTGGTCGAATCTGGGAGGAATATTCCACTGGCGGTGCTACTTAGTGGGTAAAGTGCAAATCCCGTGAACTTGGGTGGGCAACTTGTAACGAAAATTAGTTTGGTGGGTAAAGTGCAAAAAGGACATAGTTCAGATGACAAAGTGTTTTTTCCCCTAACTAATATTAACATTTAATCTCTTTTCTTTTATCGTGATTTCAAATATATTTAATTATATCCCGAAAATTAGTGTATCAATGTTTTTGGTCAGAGAAGAAAATTAAATTTAGCAAATACTAATATGACTAATAATCTCATATCTACAATATCTTAATATGACTGGACTGATCTGTTTTATGTATTAACTAAATTATCATGAAACAGATAATGCAATGTTAAATATTTGTATATATACACAGTATTCTTAGACCTTAGTTAGTCATTCACATATCCTTTTGTCCTCATCCAGCTAAGCTTTTGTGATCATGGCAACGACTTATAGTGGAATCAAATACACAATTATATATTTAGAAAAGCCCTGGATTTAGTTTCTTTAATTTACTACTTGGCGAAACAATTAATTTCTCCATTTTTCTTAAGGTTATTATAAATTCCACAGAAAAATAATTAACAAAACATTTAAAAGATTAATTATATAATATTAAAGAATGTGTGGTAATTTTTTTAAAGTAATTTTCTAAGCTTCAAGGTAAGATGTTTGAATTAATGTTATAAGGCTTATATTAGAAAAGATAGGGTGATCGTAACTTATTTTTAAGATTTCAATAAATCTTCAATTTTGATAATGTAAATTGTTAATTAGTTGCTATTAATTTTAAGAATTCTGATTCCCCATCACAATAAATGGTTGGGACATTGAAGTTGTCCAAATGAAAATACCTTCAACGCTTGAATAATTTATAAATATTACAAGATACCTAATACTATAAAATGCCAGAAAATATTACGTATCTTAAAGAATGACATGTAGGGCCACATTTACCATAGAACTTAGACTTATGGGTATTTGCATATTATGGAAGTAATTGAAGAATGGAAAAATGAAAATGGATTAATAATTTATTTTTTAAAAATTTCCTCGAAAATTCAATATAATTTTGACAATCAATCACACCCTAAACTTCATAGTTCATAGTATGTTTCAATTTTGAGAATCGGTAGTGTCTTATCATCATAAATTATAGAGGTAATTTTAATTTGTCCCATAAACTATGCGAGTTTTCTACTTTATCTACTTAAATTTGAATTGTTCTATTTTATCCCATGTCAATATCTTGTGGGAGTTGGGCATTACCTACATGAATAACATCGAATTAACACCCCTAGGCAAACTTGTGTGAGGGGCTCACCGCTCATGTCTCATGAGTCATAAGAGGTTTGAGCTTAGGTGGAAAGGAGGGTACAACGTATCCGTTCTTGTTTCACATTATCATCAAGGTTTCTAATCCCCAAATCCTCGATGCCATAATAGTCAATAATTCCGCTTCTTTTAATCTTATGAGTACATATATTCTATAGAATATAAGATGCCACATTGAACGAAAATAAATCATTTAAAGTCGTTTCAACTACCTTTTGTAAGGGTATTTTATCTTGATCCATTCAATAACTAAATGTTTGAAAAAATACCAATTAGTAATTGCAAGAGTATATTGGCATCAAGAAAAAGAAGTAGCTTGGGGGCAACAAATCCACACACAGAGAGGGAATCGACCAAATGAGATCACCTAATGGAGTTGGGAGTCACGCTCTTGGCAATCACTTTGTTGATGAGGGCACGGCCTCTCACCACCTCCTAGCGCTCATTCGGGATGGACCAAATTTGGGATACCCGAGCTTCGATTTTCATAGATCATTGGTTCTCATTGTATTTTTAGATTCTCATTATGATAGTCTTTCTAGATATCTTAGTGATAGGTTATTTGTTCCTTGATTTTCTCCCGCCTTGACGGGCATGACATTGTATGACATTTTGTTTATTTGATATACAGGTAGGGGATCACGCCTCAATCCCCCACCCCCCGGGGTGACATTATAACCAAAAAAAAAAAAAAAAAAAAAAAAAATCCACACACCATGTCATCACATAATGACATCTTCTTGAATTAAACAAACGAACAAAGAAACAAAAACACAAGCTATGGAATCTCACATCATTATATTCCATTCTTTAGCACAAAAAAGTTTCATACTCCAAAACTAAAATCATCAAACACGGTAAGGTGTTGTATTCGGCGGGGTTGGAGCCGAAGCCACACGTTTACCGCGTTCGGATCGGCTGTTTTCGGCAAACTTGAGGCTGTTTTGGTGCATACCCTTCTGCTTCTCCTCCTCATTATACTCCGACGAGTAGTAATGTTCTTCAGCCGCGTTTTTGGACGGCGGAAAGAACATGCTCCCCCACTGTGGGAAGTGCACTAGAGCCACTGGAAGAGTGCAGGCAACTATCATTATCCCCATATTTGTTAGCCCTGTTGCTGTTGAGTATTTTGAGGATGTGAAGAATAGTAATTGTGTTAGACCCGAGCCGAAGTTTCCCCCTGCGCCCGTCATGCCCGATATTACTCCCAAGGATCGTCTGGAAATAAAAGGGATGACGCCGAAAGTTGCTCCACAGGCAGCCTGTGCTCCTATTGAGAAGATGATCATGTGTGCGATGGCGACGGGAAGTGTATTAGCCCTGCCTAGAAGAATACAGAATACTCCTCCCATTGTTTGTAGGATCCATAGGGTCCACAATCTTCCCCTCATTCCAAATAATCGAGCCGAATAATCGGAAGCGAATCCTCCGAATGGGCGAGCTAGGAGATTAGCCATGCCGAAGGTTGCGGCTATGATTCCAGCAGTGTGAAGCTTCAGATCAAATCTGTACAATTGAAATCAGAATCAGTAATTCAATTCATATCCTGTAACTTCGACTATTTTGAAATTTAGTCATCTAAGTAGTCACATTAAAGTCAGGATAATTTTCTAATTTTTCAATATTAATGTATAATAATTGCAATATTTATATATAGTAATGGATCTACCTGTCGAAAAAGTATTCAGCAATCACGTTATCAGTCGACAATTCAACTCCCATAGAGTAGCCGTAGAGGAGGACAAAAATCCAGGTCCTGTAGTTTGTCACAGCATACCACAACACCTGAACAAATTGGGGAAAAAAATTACTAATTAGCCATTATTTATTTAATTCTCAATTGGAATCCTTTCAAGAAGACTAATTCAATGATAAAATTATATTACCTTGCCGAATTTATCCTTTGCAACATCTCCCTTCTTTTGCAGGGCACTAAGGTTACCATCAGGCAAGTCCTGACCAAGTGTTAAGACCAAAATACCCATGATCACATGAAGCCACCCCGGAATGAAAAACGCGATTCTCCAGGCGGTGAACGACGTCGATCCAGCCTTTTTGATTATCTCAAAAAGCACAGGCATTATCAGCTGAGTGGCGCCGCCTCCCATATTCCCCCATCCGGCAGCCGTCCCGTTCACAGTCCCAACAATCTTACTGTTAAACATCGTGCTCATCCAGTACTGGCACGACACGAACGTCGCCAGGGAAAATCCAATCATGAAACGCACCGCCACATATCCCCCAGCAGACGAAACGAACGACATGCAAAAGACTGTAGGGGCAGACAGCATGATGAGAAAAGCACACCCGTAACGCGGGCCCAACAGATCGCAGACCGCACCCATCACCAGCCTGGAGAATATACTTCCCGAGACAGAGGCGACACCGGCATTTCCAACGTCGCCTTTCTTGAGATTCAAATTGTCGCGAATAATTGGGACGAGAGGGGCAGCAGCGAAAGTGGAGACGAAACAGGTGAAAAACGAAATCCAGGAGAGATGAAATGTTCTCATGTGAGGATTGGCAAAGGAAAACAGCTTGAATTTCTTTGCCTTATGCTCTGAGTCCACCGGAAGATCGAATTTCGCGGTCGTATCAGTCGGGACGATTGGCGACGCCACGGAAAATGCGAGAACGGGCTCTCTGCCCGTCACTCCGTGCATGGATGTGCCTGGAGAACCTTCTACATCAGCCATTTTTTTTTTTGGAATATACTGAAACCTGGAAATTGGTTTGAAGTATGGAAATATTGAAAGGATGTGTTGATGTCTGGGAAAGAGTGGACAAATGGGTTTATATAGTGACAAGCGTTGACAATATGGATGGCGTTAACGGGCCAGTGGAGATTCCCAATGGTTACATTATTATTAACCATGATTTGTTTAATCATAAGGAATCCAATTTGCCGCATCTGAACATGAATAGTAGTAGCCTAATTGTATATCCCAAAGGTTCACATATATATACCTGAATTAAGAGAATCTCTGTATTCATAAAAATGTAACTTAACATTACTTAACTAATTACTAAATTAAGTCAAAATCTGTTCACATGGATTTCAAATTCACCTGACATCAAATAATTAAAACTGAATTAATTCTAATTGTCTAAGCTAGCGAGCTACAAGAAAGAATAAAAAGGTTGGAATATCAATTTTTACTTTAATTATGTGTTGCATCTTATGTTTTAAAAAGTTGAAAGAATACAAATTGCCATTAAACAATATATTAGAAGATTCAAATGTTCTAAATTATATAAATTATTGTCTAAATGAATTGAATTTGAGTTTATTTAAATAATCTTAACATATATATATTCAAAATACATCGAAACCAGTTCTCATATATTATTAAACCAGTGATAATTAGAAGAGTCTCATTAGTAGAAAATCAATATTTTTTTGGAATTTTTACTGCACTTGTGACAGATTCCATCCCAATAACTTGCAGTAGTGTAAAGAGGAGACATGTCAGTATTATAAAGAATCTAGCAACTCAGTTCCACATCAGATTGGAAAATAACAATCAAATTATAAAGTTACCTTCAATTAAGGAATTTGTACTCAATAGCAAAATAATTAAAATTAGTTTGAACAATATAGAGAACAAAAACTTGACTACCTAAGGTCTACATTGAAGTAGAGATGAGATTATGGGTTTGATTTCATTTTTAATAAGGGTTAATTACAAAAACTACTCGTAGGATATAACTTAATTATAAAAAAAATCCAATTATCGTTCAAAATTACATATATCCCGTTAACATTTTTTTTTCTATTTCACAAACGCATCCTCGAGAGGGGAATACTTGGTAATTAGGTAATACAAACCTCAAAAGTGTTTGTAAGTTGTAGCACTTTGAGGTAGAGGTGTCAATCGTGTTGTGTTTCGTGTTTGCGGGTCGTGTTGACACGGGTATTACACGGTTGACACGGACACGAATATGACACGTTTAATTATTTGTGTCAAGATACACAACATGAGTACATGACCTGATTATGACACGGGTAGCCTGACACGACACGAAAAACCTATATAATTTAAAGTTGACACGAAAAAAAAAAGGATAAAAAGCTAAAATTACAAATAAAATAATACATTAAATTATTAGAAAATACATTTAATAATTTGTCCAACATAATATAACAAACTAAAACATCACAATATATGAAAATAACATGTCTCTATACAATTAAATGGGTTAAATAGGACAAACGTATTGACCTGACCTATTTTTTTCTGTGTTAATCGTGTCCGACCTGAATTTGACCCGAACCTGCAAAGGTTAGGGTTGTACCTATACCTGCTAAGTTCGTGTTAGGTTTGATTCGAGTTATCGTGTCGGGTCACAAATTAATGCCCCTACTTTGAGGGGGTGGTTTTAGCATTTTTAATTAGGTGGAATTTGTTGTTTTAAAAGATACCTAGATATTTTTGTAAGCTAAACCCAAGGGTAACAATTATCCCTTTTACAGCACGATTGGTATGAATGAATGGTATTGAGTAGGAACTGAATGAGTTTAGGAATAGAATAACAATAGAAAGGACTGATATAATAATTATATTTCTATGCTTGGTATGTACGAGGTATTGAGAAAGGACTGGATGACGATTTTTTTTACTTAATTTAAACCTCTTGATTTGTAATTATAAATGAATAATAGTAATGAATGAAAATAATTTTAAGTATCAAATTACTCACAAATAAGATTGTTTAGATAAAATTTCATTATATATATATTATGCACAAATTGATATAAGATTATTTTAATGTGTTGAATAGTATATATTAATTTCTATTTATATTTACGATATCAACAATATTTTATACAATATATCTTTTAATTAAAAATATAGAAAATCAACAAAAGAATTTAATATCCAAATCAAATTTAAGTATTGAATATTGATAGAAATAAACTATGATTTAATACAATACTAAAATAATTTATAAATACGTAATTATGAATAAATATTTTTTTTATTTAAAATACTGCTTTTGTACAAGGACAATTTCATTAAAAATAAAATTCGAGTCGTTTTTATGATTGGGGAATAGCTAAACTCATGGAGGAACTAGGAGGAATGACTATTTCTTACTTTTGGGAATAGAGTCATCTTGATGATTGAGAATAGCTAAAAAAAAAATTAATTTACTAATTTCTTAATATAAGAATTAAGTCAAGTGTATCCAGTTATAGCCTATTCGACTTTTCTTAATTAAAAATTGATGAACTTAGTTATTTTTTAGACTGAAAACTAGTTTGATCACTAAAAATTCATTCTAAGAAATTATCTTTGTAACTTGCTGTTCAACTTATATACATGTCCATTAAATATCTTCAAGCTGGATTAGTATATATCATTTGTATTCCCTTGATATGGAATTTTCCAGTAATTAAATTAAGATAACCACATTCTTGTTTCCTGTCATCTAACCGCAACCCTTCAGGCTAGGAACAAATTAATACCGCAAATGTCACATGATTTCAATATCCCAAGAGACACCCTCTACCTGTCTGAAAATCTTTCACCAGCAACTTATAATTAAGATTAAATTATGTGACCAAAAATTCAACTCTCGGATGGGATGATCTGTATATTTGTGATAGGCTACGTTGGAAAATGTAATAATTTGATCCTTGAGACACACCAGGGGACTTGACAATGACTGTATGAAGAAATTAAAATAGGTAATATCACTTTCCTTTTTCTTTTTCCTTCTTTTTTTTGGGGGGGAGGATAATATACACATTAATTTGTTTATGAAAGTGTAAATATTATAAGTTTTGTTTGTGTTGTGCAAAGATATTTATGTATTTAATAAAGTACTTTTGCTTGATAAAAAAAATAAGGATTAATTAAAAAAAAACAAAAACAAAGTTCTATTAGAGAAGTAAACCATGTCGTAGAATGAAACATTTAACTTAAATCTTCTAAGCTATTTTTATATAGGCCTTTATTTGGGTGAGCTTGTAAGATCTCTGATAAACTTATTTTTTTTTAAAAAAATTATAAGCTCTCAAGATAAGATATTACAATCTTATTATAAACTATTTATAAAGGAATATAAGGAAATTCTAATTTATTTTAAAAATCTTAGCACTATTACGAAAAAAGGACCAAAGTTGACTAACCCATTAGCGACAACACAAAGTTGTCACAATAAAGTATAAACGAGTAACTAACAATGGCAAAATCCCGCGAACAATTGTCTTAGAGCATCTCCAACCCATGACACCAAATTTGGTGTTTTGGTGTAATTTTTCAAAAACGATCTCCAACCCACTACATTAAATTTTGCTTATATAATTATTTGTTTAATATTTTCTTTTCATTTTGGAATAACAAATTTATTTGTTTATGTAATTATTTATTTTGCTTATACTTTATTACTATTAATGTAACTAAATAAAAACTTATATTCAACTAATATTATATTAATTAATTATACTGCAAAATAAGTATTACAACTAATATCACAATAAATAAAAATACTAAATTACACACTAGACAATAAAAATGACAAACCTAAAATAAATATTTAAAGACAAAAAAAAAGATTAATACATTACTAATTCTCGAAATTAGTATATTCATCCCACACGTATTTTGTGATTGATAAAATAAATATTTAAAAACAAATATTTTATGATAGACTTTGATACTTTTTTAATTAAATTGAAATTTCGTTTATTAATTATTGTAGCTTATAGAAAATTTTAAGTTTAGTTTATAATAATTTATTGATAAATATTAACTATTGTTAGTTATTATAATTGTTCATCTAAAATAATAACTATATACAAAATTTAAATAACTAAAACCATGTTACAAATGAATTATATATCAAATATAGGATACAATAGGAATTAAAAGTTTGAAGTAGAAGAAATTGGAGGGCAAAAAGGGAATATTTGTATTACACCAAATTTGGTGTAATGTTTAGAGTTGGGTTGGAGAGAGTTTTTTTTAGATATTTGGTGTTTTGGTGTGAGATTTGAAGTTGGGTTGGAGTTGGTCTTAGCAACTTAAAATAAGATGGGTTGCTAAAGCCTATGGCGACAACGTTAAGAATACAAAGTAGTTGCTAATGACACATAACTTTGTGGCTACTTGTTGTCGTTAAATTTTTTCCTTTTTTTTTTTAGGGAAAAGTAACTTTATATAAATATTCCAAACCTTTAGGCAGAATGCCTTACATTAAACAATCGACAACTATCTAGTGAGTTTGGGATTTCTTCTAGCCAAATACACTCATCTTCTTCAACCAAAGACTTAGTCAGACCATCAGCAAGTTTATTAACGGTTCTGGGTACGAACTTCACATCTTGATATTGTGCTCGTTCTAGTAGTAAGCGAATGTCGTCCAGCACTATGTCGCCATAAATTTCTGGTATGTCTTTTCCATGAACACCGTCGACCAAAGTCTTATTGTCGCACTCCACCAGAAATTTGGAAAACCCAGCTTCCATTGATGTGCGTAAGCCGAAGCTTAAAGCAATTCCTTCCGCGTACGTACTATTACCTTCCATTTTAAGCCTTTTTATCGCCGCCATCAGTACATTGCCTTCCAGATCTCTAATGACAAAGCCAAGTCCAGTAGTACCATCCTTAAAAAGTGCAGCGTCTGTATTAAATTTAATACTACCTTGTGGTGGTGCCTCCCAATGAACTTCAACTTGTTGGCAAGGTTTCTTTTTATCAACCTTTTGTTGGGCATTATGAACCTCAAGCATGAACTTTAGAGTTCCCTTTAGTACATGTATGATATCAATTGGTTCATTATTAAACACCCTATTATTCCTTGCATACCAAATTCGCCACGCCATCACCCCGAGCAACTCGATGCCTTCACTCGGGTCGGACTCCATTAAGCTCCATATGAAGTTTTTAAAGGATGAAAATTCAATTTTATCCAGGTCCAAGCGCAATGGGGAAACATACCAAATTTTCTTAATTACGACGCATTTGACGAATAAATGTTCAGACGTTTCTGGTGCTTCGCCACATATTTGACATAGTGGATCAATCTGGAAGTGACGTCGAACCATCTGAGCTTTTGTGGGTAGTGAGTCGGTGCAAGCTCTCCAAAGAAAATGTTTGATTCTAGGAGGGATCCGGAGTTGCCACATGATTTTCCAAGCTCGATTTTCTTCGTTGGGCGTGGTTGCATTTACGGAGATGCTTGAGTGAAGAGAAACGGCTATGTGGTATGCCGAACGAACGGTGAACCTTCCTGATTTTGTGAATCTCCAAATCCTTTTGTCTGGCGGTAGTCGTGGACTCAATTGCATACTTAAAATTTTGCTCGCCTCAGTCAGATCAAATATTTGCCGAATTAAGTTCACGTTCCATTGTTTTACATTAAAATCGATTAGATCAGAAACCCGCATATCAGGGGAGTTAGTCTGTATTGCCCCTGTTGGTTTTACCACCTCGCTGACCCCTATCCATCTTTCTCTGAGTGCATTTATTTTGGTTCCATTTCCCACTCCATGCCATTCCTTCTGAGATAACCGGTTTCGTTGCAATTAGGCTCCGCCAATGGTAGCTCGGGTTGTACCCCATATTCGCCTCAAGGATATCTTTATTCGGGAAATATTAGGATTTTAAAATCTGTCCTGATAGGGAGTCTGGCTTCTCCATTAGCCTCCAGACTTGTTTTGCAAGCATCGCGTGATTGAAACACGATAATTCTCAAAAGCCCAAACCACCAATTCGCTTAGGTGTAGCTAATCGGTCCCAAATCGTCCAATGGCATTTTCGGTCCGTCCCATTGCTCCCCCACCAGAATCTTGCTGTTATTTTCTCAATCTCTTGGAAAATTGTTGTTAGTAGTAGAAAACACGACATGGTATACGTTGGAATTGCCTGTATTATGACCTTGATAAGAATTGTCTGTATACGTTGGAATTGCCAGTAGCTCACATAGTTGTTTCTTTGAATTTTCCCCGATATTCCTGCTACACGTCTGTAGGAGAACCATTAAATCTGTCTGTAGGAGAACCATTAATAAGAATAGAGTATGAAACAGATTCAATGCATCTCATTACCAAACCGACCCATTCACAATTAAAACCAATTTTTTGTGAGCATAGCTCTAAGAAAAGACCATTCTATTCTATCGTACGCTTTGCTCATGTCTAATTTGAGAGCACGTTGACCGTTTTTTCCTTTTCTTTTATTCTTCATGGTGTGGAAAAATTTCAAAAGTGGCCATTGCATTATTGGTTATGAGTCACCCAGGAATAAAAGCACTTTGGGTTGGCGAAATGATTTTTGGTAAAATTAATTTTAGCCTATTAGCAATTGTTTTCGAGACCACACGCATAATAACATTGCATAGACTAATTGGTCGGTATTCTTTAGTGCTCTCAGGTCTTTTGGTTTTGGGGATCAAAACAATGAATGTGTGATTCAGGTTTGAGGGATCTTTTTTATTATTAAGAATATCAAGAACAGTATAAGTGAAATCATTATTAAGAACATGCCAGAATTTCTGAAAAAACATAAGTGGCATACCGTCTGGCCCCGGAGACTTAGAGGGATGCATCTGCATTAGAGCTTTGTAGGCTTCCTCCATGGTATAGGGTGCTAAGAGAAGATCATTCATATCCTCTGATACCCTATTATGCACTGTGTTGAGAACCCTGTCCAAATTTTTTGGCCCGTCAGATTTGAAAAGTTCAATGAAATAATTCCGAAATATCCGCTGAATATCCCATTCGTTATCCACCCAGTGATCTTCATCATTCTTTATTCGGGTAATCTCATTTCGTTTATGCCTATGGGTAGCTTTTTGGTGAAAAAAAGAGGTGTTTTTATCGCCATCCCGGAGCCACATCACCCAAGATATTTGATACCATAGGATTTCCTCCAATCGTCTTAATTCATCCAATTCTCCAACTGCGTTTTTACACTCCTCAATGACTGTTTCGGTTTGGGGGCATGCCTGAAGCTTGACAATCTTATTTTCCAATTCTACTATTTTTATCCGCACATTACCAAACTCATTTTTATCCTAGGCCGAGAGAACTTGACTACAGTTGAATAATTTGTCTGACCAACTGCCACCATCGGATTGTTGCATGCTTGTGTAATAATCTCCTCACACTTCTCGTGCTCAAGCCATATTTTTTCGAAATGAAATATCTTTTTCCTCCTCGCCCGGCTTTGCGAAATTCGTCGCCCGTTTAATGTCACACTTATAGAGATTGGCGCGTGGTCGGACTGCAATCGCGGGAAATGGTGAACTTTATACTCAGGATAGATGTTCTGCCAGGTTTTACATTGCCGCGATCCACCGCTCCACAATATTGGACTCTCCTCCTTGACCATTCGACCACGTAAAAGGGTTTCCCATGTATCCAAGATCATGTAATCCCGTATCAACTAAAACCTGTTGAAACTGATCCATGAAGTGGAAAGATTTCAAGTTCCCCCCTGTTTTTCATGAAGCCAGAGAGTTTCGTTAAAGTCCCCAACGCACAACCACGCATGATCTGGACCCGGTGAAATTGTTCTCATGAGATCCCAGGTAAGTTTCTTTTGTTATTGTTCCGACCAACCATAAATACCGGTAAAGGACCACGATTTCATTATCACTTCACACTTAACCGTGAAAGACACATGATGATTCGAGTATGATATGAGAGTGAGATCGTATGGGGCATTCCATAAGACACATAAACCACCTTTCTTATTATTATGTTGACCTTCACAAGTTACTGGAAAGCAACCTTGATAACTAAGATAACGACTATTAATTCGAGAAGCTCTGTTACAATTTATTTTTGTTTCCATAAGAAATACAATCCCTAGCTTCTCCGTATGTATTAGCTTCTTTAGGATTTGAACTGTCGCTTGGTTCCCAAGCCCGCGATAGTTCCAGCTTAGGATACTCATGGAGATCAGCGGGATGAGAGTCTATCGATTTCTTGGGATGAAGTTGCAATCACAGTGTATTCCTCTTTTTTTCATGAATCTCGCTTGAACTTTTCAAAACTGTAGCCATATTTCCGGACATGAACCTCACACAGGATGATAATAGGTTTCAGATAACAGATAGGAGAACACGATCTCTCTATGACCCTAGCGCCACCTATGGAAGGTTACAAAAGCTAACACTTCTAGAGGAAAGATGCATAGACTCGACAAAGGAGAAAGGAGAGGGTTACTTTATCCGCATGGCAGACAAACTGCACATCTCACTGAAAGGAAAATAGAAGGATATATGACTAAAGTTTGTGATGATACGAATAAAAAACTAGGAGTTATATGTTAGTGGAGGGTTAGTGGAAACTTTGGGTGTCATAATCAGATTCCAATGTCTAAAGTGCATGTACAGACAACAAATGGGTTTGGTGGAATGTTTATTTTTTATTTTTATTTTTTGGGGAAGGGGTTGGTGGAATGTTTAGTGGGCTGAAAATGGGGTTAATGGGCGGATGGTGTAGGGGTGCGCGAATCAAGGCATGGCCTCTTCTCGGGCCGGACCCCACCAGATCGGTAAGAGCGGGCTGTGGGAGAAAGTCGATATCCGAAAAACAACGATGAAGGAAGGCGACAGTGATGGCAAGGGGGATGAACGCCGGTGGGGAAACGAACCAATGGAAGAAGATAGATGGATGGCAAGCAAGTTGACAGCAGGAGACTGGTAGGGGGAAAAGAAGACAACTAAGGGGAATAGAAGCCCTAACCAAGACCCTAAAGGGAACATGACACTCAAAAGAGAGAACTAAGCTCCTAACAAGAGAAGAACAAAAACACCAATTCTCCTAGTTTGATAACTTTGGGATTACTTTGTTTTCTTTTTGATGAATCGTTAAATTTTTTCCTTTATATATATATATATATATATTATTATTGACAATTTGTCATCGCCAATGTAGTGGACTACTTATTTGCATCAACCATATCGTCGCTAATAACTATTACTGACAACATTTTTAATTAATTCCCAAATTCTTTCGTTTTTTTATCATATCGACGCGATCTCTACCCTTTCTCCCTCTGTTTCTTTCTAGTTGTCTCTCAAAGTTCGTCTTCTCCTCCACCGCTATCATCGTCCCCATCACCTCTCTCTCTCTCCCCCCCACCACAAGGCCACTGGTTGTCGGTTACGCCCAGTCATAACCTGCCTCTTAATTTTTACATTTTCAGTTATAAAGTACCATTACAAATACTATAAACAAAAGCTCAATGATCTTATTTTATCCAAATATTTCAATTTATTAAGATAAGATGTAATGTCTCACAAGCACAAATAAATAAATCTTATAACATGTAGGATTTTATAAGACACTACTGCAAAAAAAATGGTTTTTGTGACGACATCTTGTTGTCACAAAAAACCATTTGTCGTTGCAAATAATACTTTTGCGACAACAAGTCGTTGCAAATAAGTTGCTACTAATGCTTTGACGCAATTGTCCGGATGGCGTGGCAAAATTATTTGTAACAACATGTTGTTGCAAATAGCTCATTTTCAATTTTTCTTAATTTATTATCCTGTTTTTAAACCTATATTCATCCAATAATGATTTCAACATTTACCTAATAAAATCAACACAACAATTCATTCATTCAACTAACGATATAACCCAAACACAAAAAACAACAATTATCAACATGATATTAAGTATCAAACGAACCATATTATATACAAATGTGACTAAAACATACAATTATATATATAACAAACAGAACATGTCAACTATGCCTAATCACTTATATTAACAACTTGATAATTCACATCTGGTCGGTGTGCACTCGACGACTATCCAACTAATTTACCTACACATATAAATAAAACCAAAGCCAAAAATACAAAATTACACGAAAAGTACAAATTAAATTTGAAGCTTCCGTTGCACCGTACAACATCCCATATAGGGTTAAAATTCCTGGTGATATTAGACAACAACATACAAATATTTTCTGGGATAATAACCTATAGAGTTTTAATTCCTGCTCCAACATTAAATGCTCCTATTAAGCTCTAAATACGATTTTCAACCACAGTTAGCGGCATTACTTCCAGTGTCAATAAGAAATTCAATTATATTAACAATTTCTTGTTAATGATAAGCCATTTTTCATAGGTGGGGTAAATAGTAAAATCTCAATTACATAATTGATGCCATAATTTGTGGAGGATTTTTTCAACAATTGCGAGTTGGCACCAAAAGTTGATGGAGATGTGTTGAAGGTTTACATTTACTTGCCTATAAAATGGGTTGATTTGGGATAAGGAAAAACACACAAAAACAAGAAATATTATTAGAAGCAAAATGATAGGTGTTAGTTTTCATTCTCCAATTACTTTCTCATTTAAGAGAATGTTAGTTTCTCCTATTTCAAGAAAGAGTGTGATATTGTTCTCTTCTTGAATTTAGAGAGAAGGTGTTGTAATCCCTATTTTATAGTGAATTGCTCCTACACTTGCCCGTGGTTTTTACCTCAAATTTATTTGGGGGTTTTCCACGTAAAAATATTTGTGTCATTTTACCTTTATTTTTCTCACATCACTATTGTCATGGCTTTGTTCTGGTCCGTACTTTCCTAACAGTGGTATCAGAACCATTGGTTTAGGGGTTACTGTTCACGGGTTATTATTCACGCACTATTCATGTGAATAGTGAAATTCGGTTCAAGTGAAAATAATCGGGTGTGAACAAAATGACGACAAAGTTTGATGTAGAGAAGTTCAATGGGAATAATTTCTCATTGTGGAAAATGAAGATTAAGGCAATTTTAAGGAAAGACAATTTCTTAGCGGCAATTAGAGACAGGCCCGCAGATGTAACCGACGATGCCAAGTGGAACGAGATGGAGGACAATGCAATTGTTGATCTGCATTTAGCACTAGCCGATGGAGTGTTATCCAGTGTGGCGGAGAAGAAGATGGCAAAAGAGATATGGGATACTCTGACAAAATTGTACGAGGCCAAATCACTTCACAATAAGATTTTCTTAAAAAGAAAATTGTATAATCTTCGGATGGCGGATAGGGATGGCAATGGGTAGGATTCGGGTAGGATTCTACATCCTCCATCCCCATACCCATTTATTATATTCATACCCATACCCATACCCATACCCATCGGATATTCAGTTTTCATACCCATCCCCATACCCATCGGAGGATCGGGTATTCATACCCTACTCATACCCTCTTACCACTTACAATTGTATTTTTTTCAAATTTTAGTTATTTCTTTTTTTAAAGAGAAAATTAAGTTATTTAAATAAAAATATAGATATTCACTAAATTCTAAAGGAAACAATAAGGAAAAAGAATACGAGATAAGAATTAGCGAACTATATATTATAAAAATATAGCAAAATATTAAAAAGATTAAACAAAAGTGTTAGTGGGTTAGTACATTTTGGTTGAGACTTGGGAAAAATCATTTTCTTTAAATATAAATAAATAGAGTTGTATAAATAAAAATATATATGTAAAATATTATAAATAAATATATATGTAGATATATTATATATATAATATTATTATTTAATCGGTATCGGGTAGGGTATGGGTAGGATGTACCTAGACCCACCTCCATACCCATACCCGAAAATACCCATACCCACGTACCCATTTATTTAATCGGGTACAAAACTACCCTCCATACCCTCCTCCGTTAGGGTCGGGTATCGGATCCTCCGTCGGGTTCGGAGGAAATTGCCATCCCTAATGGCGGAAACCACTTCGGTGACTGACCATATCAACACCTTGAATACTCTATTTTCGCAACTTACCTCAATGGGTTACAAAATAGAAGTTGTTGAATGTGTGGAACTTTTGCTCCAAAGTTTACCATATTCGTATGATCAACTCATCATCAACTTGACGAACAATGTCATTTCGGACTATCTAGTCTTCAATGAAATCGCAGCCGCTATACTAGAAGAGGAGAGCAGGCGCAGAAACAAAGAGGACGGACAAGCAAGTTCGCAGCAAGCGAAAGCTTTAGCGATGATGAGAGGAAGATCCACGGAACGTGGCTCCAATGGGAGTCAAAATTATGGTAGATCAAAATCCAAGAGTAAAAAGAACATCAAGTGCTACAACTGTGGCAAAAGAGGGCACTTCAAGAAGGATTGTTGGAGTAAGAAGAATAACGACCCTGAGTCATCAAATGCTCAAAGGAATGTCGCAAGTACCTCTGAAAATGGAGAAGTTTTATACGGCGAAGCAACAACCAACGCTGAAGGCAGAAAACTCTTTTCTGATGTCTGGCTTTTGGACTCAGGAGCAACCTCCTCCCGACGAGAATGGTTTCACAAATACGAACCAATCTCTGGAGGATCTGTATTTGTGGGGTATGATCATGCCTTGGATATTGCCGGTATTGGTACTATCAAAATAAAAATATTTGATGGTACAGTTCGCACCATTCAGGAGGTATGACATGTGAAGGGCTTACGGAAGAATCTTTTGCCCTTAGGATAATTGGATGATGTTGGATGTAAGACCCGTATCGAGGGAGAAATCATAAAGATCGTGAAATGATCGATTGTAGTAATTAAGGCGGAGAAACTCGCTGCAAATTTGTATATGCTTAAAGGAGAGACGATGCAAGAAGGAGAAGCTTATGTTGCAACTGCAGGTTCAGTAGAAGAATCAACGATAATGTGGCACCACAAACTTGGCCACATGTCAGAACAAGGGTTGAAGATTCTCTCTGAACAAAAGCTACTACCTGGTCTTACAAAGGTATCTTTACCATTTTGTGAGCATTGTGTTAAGAGTAAGCAACACAAATTAAAGTTCGGCAGATCAACATCTAAGAGTAAGGGCATCTTAGAGTTGATTCACTCTGATGTTTGGCAAGCACCACTATCATCCCTAGGAGGGGCGAGTTACTTTGTATCTTTTATTGATGAATACTCCAGGAGATGTTGGGTGTATCCTATCAAAAGGAAGGCCGATGTATTTTCAGTCTTCAAAGTTTACAAAGCACAAATAGAACTTGAATCTGGGAAAAAGATCAAGTGTCTAAGGACTGATAATGGAGGAGAATATACAAGTGATGAATTTGAGTCTTTATGTCAACAAGAAGGCATCAAAAGACAGTTCACAGTGGCGTATACACCTCAACAAAATGGAGTGGCAGAGCGAATGAACAGAACCTTGTTAGAAAGGAGAAGAGCAATGTTGAGAACTGCAAGTCTACCCAAGACATTCTGGGTAGAGGCAGTCAAAACCGCGTGTTATGTGATCAATCGATCCCCATCAACTGCGATCGATCTAAAAACGCCCATGGAGATGTGGACTGGTAAGTCTGCTGATTATTCTCGTTTACATACATTTGGAAGTCCTGTGTATGTGATGTACAATGACCAAGAAAGAACGAAGTTAGACCCAAAGTCCAGAAAATGTATCTTCTTGGGATATGCTGATAGAGTCAAGGGGTATCGTCTGTGGGATCCCACTATCCACAAGGTCGTCATCAGCAGAGATGTGATATTTGCAGAAGATAAACTGCAAGACAAGGGAGATAGTAACACATTAAAAGAGAACCAAGAGACTACTACAGTGCTAGTGGAAAATAATCTACAAAATGAAGATCCGAAATCTTCTGAAGCAGTACCAGAGCACGAGGTACAAGAGCAAGTCGAGTCTGATGTTCAAGAAGTACATCGATCAACTTGTGAGAGAAAGGCGCCAGCTTGGCAATCGGAGTATGGTATGGATAGCAATATTGTATACTGTCTTTTAATGGAGGATGGAGAGCCATCAACTTTCCATGAAGCTACAAAAAGCTCAGATGCGTCTCAATGGATGACATCAGTACATGAAGAAATTGAAGCTCTTCATAAGAATCAAGCTTGGAAACTTGTACTGTTACCATATGCTAGAAAAGCCATTAGTAATAAATGGGCCTACAAGATCAAGCGGGATAGTAACGATCAAGTAGAGCGGTATCGTGCAAGATCGGTGGTAAAAGGATATGCTCAGAAGGAGGGTATTAATTTCAATGAGATATTTTCTCTGATGGTTCGACTCACGATGATGAGGGTAGTTCTGGCAATGTGTGCTACTTTTGATTTACATCTGGAGCAGTTAGATGTAAAAACTGCATTTCTTCATGGAGAGCTTGAAGAAGATATTTATATGCTTCAACCAGAAGGTTTTGCTGAAACAAATAAAGAGAACTTGGTTTGCAGGTTGAACAAATCTCTGTACGGTCTCAAACAGGCGCCGAGGTGTTGGTACAAGAGATTTGATTCCTTCATAATGAGCCTTGAATACAACAGACTTAGTTCAGACCATTGTGCGTACTTCAAAAGGTTTGATGATAATTTTTTTATTATTTTGTTGTTGTATGTGGATGATATATTGGTGGCAGGCCCCAATAAAGATCGGATCTAGGAAATGAATGCACAATTGGCTAAGGAGTTTGAAATAAAGGACTTGGGACCAGCAAACAAGATTCTAGGTATACAGATTCACTGAGACAAAAATAATAGGAAGATTTGGATTTTTCAGAAGAACTACTTCTGGAAAATCTTGCGATGCTTCAACATGCAAGAGTGTAAGCCAGTTTCTACCCCTATTCCTATTAATTTCAAGTTATCCTCAAGTATGTGTCCTAGCAATGAAGCAGATAGGAGGGAGATGTCTCGAGTATCGTATGCATCAGTAGTGGGGAGTCTAATGTTCGCTATGATATGTACAAGGCCAGACATTGCATAAGTAGTGGGAGCAGTCAGTCGATACATGGTGAATTCTGGTATAGAGCATTGGGATACATTGAAGAGGGTTCTGAGGTACGTCAGAGGAACGTCGGATGTTGCATTATGTTATGGAGGATCGGATTTTATTGTCAGGGGTTATGTTGATTCGGATTTTGCAGGTGATCTTGATAAAAGAAAATCCACTACGGGCTATTTGTTTACACTTGCAGGAGGAGTTGTAAGCTGGGTTTCAAAACTGCAGACTGTTGTAGCTTTATCTACAAATGAAGCCGAATATATGGCAACTACACAAGCTTGCAAGGAAATAGTTTGGATTCAAATGTTATTGGAGGAGCTTGGGCACAAACAAGAAAATATTGTTCTATTTTGTGATAGTCAGAGTGCTTTGCATATTGCAAAGAATCCAGCCTTACATTCAAGGACAAAGCACATAGGATTTCAGTATCACTTTGTTCGAGAAGTAGTGGAAAATGGGAGTGTGTATATGCAAAAGATTCACACTGATGAGAACCTAGAAGATTGCATGACCAAACCAATCAACACTAGAAAGTTTGAATGGTGTAGATCCTCGTGTGGCCTACCAGAAACGTAAGCAGCATGATTGACAAGTGTAGAGATGATGAAAAGGATTAAAAAAGTGACTTTAAATGGGTGAATGTTAATGATAAAGCCACTTTTCATAGGTGGGGTAAATAGTAAAATCTCATTTACATAATTGATGCCATAATTTGTGGAGGATTTTTTCAACCATTGCAAGTTGGCACCAAAAGTTAATGGAGATGTGTTGAAGGTTTACATTTACTTGCCTATAAAATGGGTTGATTTGGGAGAAGGAAAAACACACAAAAACAAGAAATATTATTAGAAGCAAAGTGATAGGTGTTAGTTTTCATTCTCCAATTATTTTCTCATTTAAGAGAGTGTTAGTTTCTCCTATTTCAAGAAAGAGTGTGGTATTGTTCTCTTTTTTAATTTAGAGAGAAGGTGTTGTAATCCCTATTTTATAGTGAATTGCTCCTACACTTGCCCGTGGTTTTTACCTCAAATTTATTTGGAGGTTTTCCACGTAAAAATATTCGTGTTATTTTACCTTTATTTTTCTCACATCACTATTGTCATGGCTTTATTCTGATCCGTACTTTCCTAACATTTCTAAATGTACCCGAGGTACATTTACAATAAACCACATTTTCGATAAGATCGATGACATCTTGGTTATCAACAAATTCTATGTAGCTCCAATCAGTCTCTTCTTTTGTGTATTCCTCCAATTTGTAGTAGCACTTCCATTTGTTATTTGAACTCAAAATTTTTTTACAATGTAAAAAGAATTCAATAATTCTATCAAGAATTGTTCCCAAAATAAATATTTAAATGAAGGATTAGACAATAACCTTTGTGAATCTCTCCCCTTCTCCATAGTTTGTGACAGTAAAATTGTCTATAAATGGAATTATGCTTTAATATCCACAAAATCAAATTGAGTTGCAACAATAATTATCATGATTGCAAACACTAAGTAATAATGGAAATCTCACGAAATAGAATAAGAGAGGCTTACCGATGGGGGAAGGAGCGGCAAGCTGCGAAGTGGTGGTGAAAACAGTGGCGGACGGCAACGGTCAGTGACAGGAGAATAAGAAAAAAAAAGAGTAAGAGAGATGGGGGAAAGAGAGAGATAGGGTTAGAGAGGATTACCAGAGTGGGAAGGAGTGGCACCGGTGGCGGTCCTTCTCTGTGAGAGGAAAATCATAAAAAACGAGTGAAAAATAAGAGAAATAACAGGATGAAGGATACTAACAGAGTTTACCGGCGGTGCCGATGACGGTGATGGTGGTCGGGGACTGAAAAAGGGAGGTTGCCTGAGAGATAGTGAGAGAATGAAAGAGGAATTGTGAGATATGGCGGGATTTTAGGGCTTATTCAATACCTCCAAAATCATAAAGCGCCTAAATATTTCAGTCAATGTTGTTGCAAATACTAAAATATTTTTGGTGACCACCCGTTGTTGCAAATACTCAAGTAAGTCGTCGCAAATAGCGTTTGTGACTATTTTTTGTTTTAATTAATGACAAACATTAAATGCGGCGAAAAGTTGTCAAAGTTATTTAGCATTTGCGACAACTTAAGTCGTGATAAATACTTTTGTAGCTAAAAATCCTTTTGTTGTAGTGAGATTTTTTGAATAAACTTAGTCAAACACCATGTTGATCAAAACCTAATTATTATTGTTCGTTAGGAACCAAACCCATGTATCAAACATGGATTATCTAGAGTAATATTCTCAAGCCTTTCCAACTTCTATTATGGTATTGATAATTTTTCATCTTCCTAGGGAATGCAATAGTGCAGGTTCAAACCTGGATTCGTAATGAATCTGCTCCATTTAAGGTGGATTTAAACCCGGTCAAGAGGGTCACCAGATAGGTATTAAGACTATATTTCCAATATATAGGACCTATTACCAGCCCCGGGCCAACTCTGTTATGTATAATTTTTAGTTTTTTAAATTTTATATACTTAATACGTTATTTACATTTTAATTAAGTCACTTAATCAAATTATTAGTTACTCTTTCTATTTTTTTAATATTGTGTATTCATGTTCCAAATATAGACTTTCTCAAACTAAAGTATTTCATAAGTCATGTTATATTTTTGTTATTGGGACAATAATATATGAATTTCAATATATATTGCCTTTTTTATTGATATTGGAAGTTTTTTTATGTGTGAGTCTATTAATTTTTCTAAATATAAATGAATATAGAGAAAATAAAAGTGTTTGTGGGTCTAGCAGGTTAGATCCGTCGGGTTTTAGGTCTGGGATGGGTCCTCTATCAAGGCTATGAGTGGCGGATTTCGTGTTTGGCCAAACTGCTCTAGACTCGCCCCATTTTCTTCTCACCATTTCCCAATTCAACACTTTACATTCTTTTAAGTGGCTCGCTTTTCAGCTTTAATTTATCATTCTTTGAAATGTAATTTGAGAAATTCATTATGTTTACTAAATATATCCACATAAATTGATCAAAGTCTCGTCAAAACCAAAATTTTCAGATTTTTTTCGACATTGGGCGGTGGAGGCAATTTTGGTTATGGATTGACATAATTATATTTTTTTTTCCACAAGCTCACAGTTCTCAAGTCTTAACATCAAAAACACTATCATAAATGTGCTCAACATTCTTACATTCATTCTAGTGTACTTCCGGCACTGTGGTCCCATGTTTCTTTCTGCATCGGAAAATGATGTTAAGGGAATCAAAGAGAAATATATAAACACGAAATTATTTATCAAATTAAAATAAAGAATCCAAAATGATTTAAACAGGTATTGAAAATTTTGTATTTGTAATTCAAACAAAAAGTAATTTCTTTTGTGTTTTTTCTTCTTCTCCATCCTAGGTTTTTGTTTCAAGTTCTCCCCTTGGCGGATTAGGTATCTCCCCTCTGTGGGAGTAGTTTTCTCCCTTCTGTATGGGAATTAATTTGTTTTTTTCGTTTTGCCTTTTCATTATTTTTTTATTGTATTTAGATATATTTAGATATTATGTGTTTGTTTAATTTGGAGCCTTATTCGGAGTTCTTCAGCAGTTTTTGGTACATTTGTGTAGAATTCAAAAAGTTCATATATTGAGAGAGAAAATAGAAACTTATATTCTTGTGATGCAAAACAAAAAGTGAATTACAAAATAGAGAAATAGACTTATATAATGCAACTAAAAATCTTAACTCTAAGAGGACTAAATTAAGTAACGGAAAACAATATATTCTAATAATATAATATTATAATTTAACAATCCCCCTCAAAATCAAGATGTTACCGCAAAAAACATTGAGAATTTGCCAACAAGAAATGAAAACGTAAAGTGGACTGTCTTGGTAAATATATCAGTACGTTGAATACAATGTTACAGAATCGGGATGCCTTCAAAATGGCAAATTACAGAAACAAGGATTACAAGAAAAATACTAGCTATTACAACTTCTTCAAAAGAACTTTCAGAAAACCGAGTCGAGAAAAATCTCTTTCCGCAAAGTAATTACGTCCTGGCTAGTGCTCACGGTCTGACGTATTGCTTCCAAAGATAAAACGACTTACGTCTTCTGTGTAGTAGCACCACTAACACAGAAGCTCCTTCGAACTAGAAAATGTTGAAGACTGGTTGCTGGACTCTATGTGTATAATGCAGAAACTTGCTTTTGAGGTATATGAAATGCTTTATGAATTTTCTGTGTCTTTCTGCAATGCACAACAATGAATATATATACAGCCAACACCTGCAGGAGATAACAAAAAAGTAGTGGGCATTAATCCAATTGTAACATCCCAGATGTTACACCCCACTACTCCATAACAGACAAGTAGTGGGCTCTTTTCAGATGATCACTACTTGTAAGAGTTACTAACTCCAACATCACGAATGCGACACCTACAATGTCCCGATTCATTGGGCTTCAACAGTCCAACAGTCACTCGAATCTAGGCCAAGCCCATTTTCGAGTGGCAAAACTTTAGTGGACCAGGACCCGGGCCCAATAGGGCCGGGCTACCCCGGCCCAAGCCCAGTCCCAGGCCCTGGCCCAGGCCCAGGCCGAGACCAGGCCGGGAGGGCGCGCGCGCGTGTGGCCCACTTGTGTTATAGTTTATACAACAAATAACACCTTCTAGTAAATAAACTAGGATAAACTATGATTTGTATTCCATGTGGGATAAGGTAAAAGCCTTTCATTTCCCTTTACATAATCTTTACATAATGCCCATTTATGTGGCTACCTTCGTGTATTAATTTCTCACTCACCGAAATTCGGTTTTGAGAAATAAAAAATACTAGGAACATCTACTCGAAACGTAGATTAATAATATATAATTTAATTCCTCCAAAATTAAATTCTTTGCCACCGAAAATTTGGTCAAAGTCGGGACGACGCCCATTTTCTCAAACCCAAATTTCCAACAATCCCTCACATGAGTGGAAATTAATGCATGCATGAATGCAAACACGCAAACCAGTCCTCAAGAGACAATATTGTATTCGAAAAGGTAGCTTATGGCTTTGAACCTTCCGTAGTCAATACCATCGGGTACACTGGCGGCTTAGTGGACGCAATGCCTTGAACTATTCCTCCACGGTGTATACCGAGTCAACAAGATATTAACACATAAGGTCTCAACACCTTCTCGTTTCTCATGTTTTGTGTCCGTTTTCGCCATGGACACCACTTTGGATTCATAAGTGTTACTTTGAAGCGGCCCACACTTCTCACTTATATAGGTGATCTCCTATCCGAGTATCCTGCCATACTCAACCTCAACGAGGTGTAGGAATCATTAAAAGTCAAATGACTTAGCCTCACCACAACTTTGCAGGTGTTTCAACACTTGGTTTTGCTTTCTAGGGATGGGTTATAATATTGTCTCCAAGTGTTACAACATAACCTTCATAGTTTAGTTCTCCCATTGAACCAAGTTCTTGGGATCTCCAGTCATCATGGTTGGGTTACCACTATGATAGTTATTTTTACTTTGTGGACTTCAAGCCCATTCCCTCTAGCAATTTACCCAATTGATCTCGATTCATCCTTTTGTCAAAGGATCTGCCAAATTGTCTTTTGACTTTACGTAGTCAATTGACATCACACCATTTGAGATCAATTGTCTAACGGTATTGTGTCGCCGACGAATATGTCTAGACTTACCATTATACATATTGCTTTGTGCCCTTCCAATAGCCGCTTGGCTATCACAGTGAATCATTACAGAAGGCACAGGCTTCTTCCAACATGGAATGTCTTCCAGAAAGTTTCGAAGCCACTCTGCTTATTCACCAGCTTTATCCAAAGCTATAAACTCAGATTCCATGGTGGACCGAGCTATACATGTTTGCTTCATGGACTTCCACGATACCACACCACCTCCAATGGTGAATATGTATCCACTAGTTGAATAAGAATCTTTCGAATCTGAAATCCAACTAGCATCACTATATCCTTCAAGTACAGCTGGATATCTTGAGTAGTATAGCCCATAATCCAAGGTATACTTCAAGTATTTTAACACCTTGATTAACGCTTTCCAATGCTCATGGCTTGGATTGCTCGTGAACCTACTCAATATATTTACGAGGGTAGGCCAAGTCCGACGTGTACAATTTGTGATGTACATCGATCGCCAATTATACGTGAGTATTCCATCCGAGCCAATCGTTCGCTTTATTAGCAACCAGATTTATACTTAAATCAATGGGCGTCTTTGACGGTGAATCGTCAAAAGCATTGAATTTCTTGAGCACTTTCTCCACATAGTGGGATTGTGACAAGATAATTCCATTAGGAGTTCTCACGATTTTTATCCCAAGGATTACATCAAGAAATCCCCATATCCTTCATGTCAAATTTCCTCTTTAACATTCTTTTAGTCTCCATGATAGTATCATGACTCGCCCATGATTAACAAATCATCTACGTATAGACAAACTATGACAAATGCTTCGATGTCCCTTCGACATATACGCATTTATCACACCCGTTGATTTTAAATCCATTTGACAACATCGTATTGTCAAACTTAAGATGCCATTGTTTTGGAGCTTGTTTCAGTCCGCATACAAGGATCTTATTAACTTGCACACCTTCTTTTCTTGACCGGTGCAACAAACCCTTCAGTTGTTCCATGTAGATTTCAAGATCTATCTCTCCATTCGTAAACGCCTGTCTTGACATCCATCTCGATGAATCTCTAGATTTTACAAGGCAGCAATCGCGAGAAGCACCCGAATAGACGCAATCCTCGTTAATGGAGAATAGGTATCAAAGAAGTCATATCCTTCTTTTTGTTTAAAGCCTTTGGCTACAAGCCGTGCTTTATACTTATCAATAGTTTCATCTCGCTTTATATTTCTTCTTTAGGATCCATTTACATCCTAAAGGTTTATGACCAGCAGGGAGATCAACCAACTCCCAATTATGGTTTTGCAGAATAGACTAAATTTCACTATTGATAGCTTCTTGCCAGAGCGGAGCATCTGGACTACTTAGAGCCTCTTTAATTGAGTTTGGCTCACCATATAACATAAATGTTATGTAATCCGCCCAAAAGACTTAGTCGTCTTAGACCTCTTATCGCGTCTCGGTTCTTCACTAATTGGTGTTGAACCACTTGCGCGCTTCGTGAGTTCTTTTATTGGTACTCACTTCTAACTTTTCTCTACAAGGGTAAACATCCTCAAAGAATACAAAGATTCCTTGATTCGATTATGGTACCTTCAATTTCCGGATTTTCTCGACTTATGTATCATAAACCTATATGCACTACTTTGGTATGCATATCCCACAAAGACACAATCAACTCGTCTTTGGTCCAATTTTAACTTGTTTTGGTTCGTATTGCTACCTTAGCCAAACACCCCCACACTTTAAGGTATTTATAAGAAGGCTTATGATTTTTCCACAATTCGTAAGGTGTCTTATCTTTCCCTTTAAGTGGTATTTTATTCAATATGTGGTTGGCTGTTAAAACAGCTTCCCCCCACATATTCTGGGGTAATCCTAACTTATCAACATGGCATTCATCATCTCTTTTAGAGTCCGATTTTTATGCTCAAAGAACACCATTTGATCGGGTGAATATGGTGATGTTGTTTGATGAATTATGCCCGACTGGGTACATAGTTCTTCAAATGGTGCAACATATTCGCCACCTCTATCACTCCGAATTATTTTAATCCGGCTGCCAAGTTGATTTTCAACTTCAATTTTATAATTCTTAAAAGCCTCTAATGCTTCATCTTTGCTTCTTAACAAGTATAAGTAGCAAAACCTTGTGCAATCATCAATAAATGTGATGAAATATTTTTTACCACCTTTAGTTTGCACAAATTTTAGATCACACACATCAGTGTGTATCAACTCTAAAGGTGAAGTGCTCCTATCAACCGAATGAAACGGTGATTTAGCCATTTTAGCTTCAACACAAACTTCACATTTTCTTTGTGAGTTTACTTCGTAAATTAATCAATTCTAAATTTACCAATCTTTTTATAGCATTCGATTTACATGTCCTAATCTAATATGCCATATATTAGAGCACTCAAAGAATATAAATGTAAGAAGATTCATTCTTATTCATATTCTCGCCAAAACGGCGTCACGGTCATTACATTCATTTTGAAGTCCTTTGTCTAGATAAACTCGCGCTATGAACTGTCCAAATTTGCTAAGTACAAATTTTTCGGACTCAAAAACTAGTCTAAACCCATGGTTGACCAAAAATAACCCGAAACCAGCATTTTTGCGGATGTCCTGGGACATGCAAAGACATCTTTCAAACTCAACTCCTTTCCCGAAGTAAGCTTTAGCACCACCGTTCCAACGCCAAAGAACATCGAAGAGGCATGATTCCCCATATGGAGCTTCCTTCCTATTCGATGGGATGTAAGAAGAGAATGCATCCTTATCGTAACGCATGGCAAGTGGCACCGGTATCCACAAACCATTCTTTCGGTTATCCACCAAATTGGCTTCAAACACCACCGCCGACATGTCAACGCCCTCGTAGCTCCTTTCTTCAACCACATTGGCATTGGAATGCGGTTTGGTTTTCTTTTTCTTTGGTTGACGCGAGTCCTTTTGCCATATGGTTCGGTTTGCCCGCGATTGTAGCAAGCTCCCGAATTTTCCACCACGGTTTCTTGCCTTTATCGTTAGGCCTTTTCTTCGAGTTACTTGACGAGCCGTGCTCCATCAAGTTGGCTTTTGACTCCATAGGGACAAGCTTGAACTTAGAGTCAATCCTCCTATTGTCTTCCTCAATTCTGAGTTTGACAATCAGATCCTCTAGTCCCATCTCCTTCGCTTATGTTTGAGATAATTCTTGAAATCCCTCCAACTTGGGGCAATTTCTCAATCAAGGCGGCCACTTGGAATGCTTCCGCAAAGCCATTCCCTCGCAGAGATTTCATGTAGGATCAACTGAACTTCGAACTTGTTCCATCACGGTTTTAGAATCAACCATCACAAAATCCAAGAACTTACCGACAACAAATTTCTTTGTGCCGGCATCCTCGGTTTTGTACTTATTCTCCAAAGAATCCCACAATTCTTTGGAGGATTTCACAGCACAATACACACTGTAAAGTGCATCACTAAGTCCGTTTAGGACATAGTTACGGCACAGGAAATCACCCTGGCCCCATGCATCAAATGTAGCGCATTTTTAAGCATTCGTTTTGTTCTCAGGAACAACAGAGCGCGTCCTCGGTCGATATCTTCGCGATTTAGGGTAGTCGGGTAGAACAACATTTTTTGCTGCCACCTCTTGAAGTCGAAACCCATGAATTTTTCGGGTTTCTCGGCTGAGCGGAGGAATGATCGGGGTTCTGCTTGTGCTTGCCATCGTGAAGTTCGGATAATTGCTTTGCGATTGTTGAATACAATGTTACAGAATCGGGATGCCTTCAAAATGGCAAATTACAGAAACAAAGATTTCAAGAAAAATACTAGCTATTACAACTTCTTCAAAAGAACTTTCAGAAAGCCGAGTCGAGAATAATCTCTTTCCGCAAAGCAATTACGTCCCGGCTAGTGCTCACGGTCTGACGTATTGCTTCCAAAGATGAAACGGCTTACATCTTCTGTGTAGTAGCACCACTAACACAGAAGCTCCTTCGAACTAGAAAATGTTGAAGACTGGTTGCTGGACTCTATGTGTATAATGCAAAAACTTGCTTTTGAGGTATATGAAATGCTATGAATTTTCTGTGTCTTTCTGCAATGCACAACAATGAATATATATACAGCCAACACCTGCAGGAGATAACAAAAAAGTAGTTGGCATTAATCCAATTGTAACATCCCAGATGTTACACCCCACTACTCCATAACAGACAAGTAGTGGGCTCTTTTCAGATGATCACTACTGTAGGAGTTATTAACTCCAACAGTCACACGAATATGGACACCTACAATGTCCAGACTCATTGGGCTTCAACAGTCCAACGGTCACTCGAATCTAGGCCAAGCCCATTTTCAAGTGGCAAAACTTTAGTGGACCTAGTCCTGGGCCCAATAAGGTCGGGCCGTCCTGGCCCAAGCCCAGTCCCAGGCCCAAGCCCTGGCCCTGGCCCTGGCCCTGGCCCTGGCCCAGGCCGACGTCGGGCCAGGCGGGCGCACGCGCGTGTGGCCCACTTGTGATCATCCACTTGTGTTATAGTTTATACAACAAATAACACCTTCTAGTAAATAAACTAGGATAAACTATGATTTGTATTCCATGTGGGATAAGGCAAAAGCCTTTCATTTCCCTTTACATAATCTTTACATAATGCCCATTTATGTGGCTACCTTCGTGTATTAATTTCTCACTTACCGAAATTCGGTTTTGAGAAATAAAAAATACTAGGAACATCTACTCGAAACTTAGATTAATAATATATAATTTAATTCCTCCAAAATTAAATTCTTTGCCACCGAAAATTTGGTCAAAGTCGGGACGACGCCCATTTTCTCAAACCCAAATTTCCAACAATCCCCCACATGAGTGGAAATTAATGCATGCATGAATGCAAACACGCAAACCAGTCCTCAAGAGACAATATTGCATTCGGAAAGGTAGCTTATGGTTTTGAACCTTCCATAGTCAATACCATCGAGTACACTGGCGGCTTAGTGGATGCAATGCCTTGAACTATTCCTCCACGGTGTATACCGAGTCAACAGTATTAACACAATAAGGTCTCAACACCTTCGTTCTCACGCTTTTGTGTCCGTTTCGCCATGGACACCACTTTGGATTCATAAGTGTTACTTTGAAGCGGCCCGCACTTCTCACTTATATAGGTGATCTTCTATCCGAGTATCCTGCCATACTCAACCTCAACGAGGTGTAGGAATCATTAAAAGTCAAATGACTTAGCCTCACCACAACTTTGCAGGTGTTTCAACACTTGGTTTTGCTTTCTAGGGATGGGTTATAACATTTTCTCAAAGTGTTACAACATAACCTTCATAGTTTAGTTTTCCCATTGAACCAAGTTCTTGGGATCTCCAGTCATCATGGTTGGGTTACCACTATGATAGTTATTTTTATTTTGTGGACTTCAAGCCCATTCCCTCTAGCAATTTACCCAATTGATCTTGATTCAGTCCTTTTGTCAAAGAATCTGCCAAATTGTCTTTTGACTTTACGTAGTCAATTGACATCACACCATTTGAGATCAATTGTCTAACGGTATTGTGTCTCCGACGAATATGTCTAGACTTACCATTATACATATTGCTCTGTGCCCTTCCAATATCCGCTTGGCTATCACAATGAATCATTACAGAAGGCACAGGCTTCTTCCAACATGGAATGTCTTCCAAAAAGTTTCGAAGCCACTCTGCTTCTTCACCAGCTTTATCCAAAGCTATAAACTTAGATTCCATGGTGGACCGAGCTATACATGTTTGCTTCGTGGACTTCCACGATACCGCACCACCTCCAATGGCGAATATGTATCCACTAGTTGAATAAGAATCTTTCGAATCAAATCCAACTACCATCACTATATCCTTCAAGTACGCTTGGATATCTTGAGTAGTATAGCCCATAATCCAAGGTATACTTCAAGTATTTTAACACCCGATTAACGTTTTCCAATGCTCATGGCTTGGATTGCTCGTGAACCTACTTAACATATTTACTGAGGGGTAGGCCAAGTATGGACGTGTACAATTTGTGATGTACATCGACCGCCAATTATACGTGAGTATTCCATCCGAGCCACTCGTTCTCGCTTTATTAGCAACCGATTTATATTTAAATCAATGGGCGTCTTTGACGGTGAATCAAAAGCATTGAATTTCTTGAGCACTTTCTCCACATAGTGGGATTGTGACAAGATAATTCCATTAGAGTTCTCACGATTTTTATCCCAAGGATTACATCAAGAGTCCCCATATCCTTCATGTCAAAGTTCCTCTTTAACATTCTTTTTTTAGTCTCCATGATAGTATCATGACTACGCCCATGATTAACAAATCGTCTACGTATAGACAAACTATGACAAATGCTTCCGATGTCCCTTTGACATATACGCATTTATCACACTCGTTGATTTTAAATCCATTTGACAACATCGTATTGTCAAACTTAAGATGCCATTGTTTTGGAGCTTGTTTTAGTCCGTACAAGGATCTTATTAACTTGCACACCTTCTTTTCTTGACCGGGTGCAACAAACCCTTCAGGTTGTTCCATGTAGATTTCAAAGATCTATCTCTCCATTCGTAAACGCCGTCTTGACATCCATCTGATGAATCTCTAGATTGTACAAGGCAGCAATCGCGAGAAGCACCCGAATAGACGCAATCCTCGTTACTGGAGAATAGGTATCAAAGAAGTCATATCCTTTTTTTTTGTTTAAAGCCTTTGGCTACAAGCCGTGCTTTATACTTATCAATAGTTCCATCTGCTTTATATTTCTTCTTTAGGATCCATTTACATCCTAAAGGTTTATGACCAGCAGGGAGATCAACCAACTCCCAATTATGGTTTTGCAGAATAGACTAAATTTCACTATTGATAGCTTCTTGCCGCAGCGAGCATCCGACTACTTAGAGCCTCTTTAATCGAGTTTGGCTCACCATCTAACATAAATGTTATGTAATCGCCCAAAAGACTTAGTCGTCTTAGACCTCTTCCATCGTCTCCCTGGTTCTTCACTAATTGGTGTTGAACCACTTGCGCTTCGTGAGTTCTTTTATTAGTACTCACTTCTAACTTTTCTCTACAAGGGTAAACATCCTCAAAGAATACAACATTCCTTGATTCGATTATGGTACCTTCAGTCATTTCCGGATTTTCTGACTTATGTATCATAAACCTATATGCACTACTTTGGTATGCATATCCCACAAAGACACAATCAACTATCTTTGGTCCAATTTTAACTTGTTTTGGTTCGTATTGCTACCTTAGCCAAACACCCCCACACTTTAAGGTATTTATAAGAAGGCTTACGATTTTTCCACAATTCGTAAGGTGTCTTATCTTTCTCTTTAAGTGGTATTTTATTCAATATGTGGTTGGTTGTTAAAACAACTTCCCCCCACATATTCTGGGGTAATTCGGAACTTATCAACATGGCATTCATCATCTCTTTTAGAGTCCGATTTTTATGCGTCAAAGAACACCGTTAGACTTTGTGGTGAATATGGTGTTTGTTGTTTGATGAATTATGCCCGAATGGGTACATGGTTCTTCAAATGGTGCAACATATTCGCCATCTCTATCACTCCGAATTATTTTAATCCGGCTGTCAAGTTGATTTTCAACTTCAATTTTATAATTCTTAAAAGCCTCTAATGCTTCATTTTTGCTTCTTAACAAGTATAAGTAGCAAAACCTTGTGCAATCATCAATAAATGTGATGAAATATTTTTTACCACTTTTAGTTTGCACAAATTTTAGATCACACACATCAGTGTGTATCAACTCTAAAGGTGAAGTGCTCCTTTCAACCGAATGAAACGGTAATTTAGCCCTTTTAGCTTCAACACAAACTTCACATTTTCTTTGTGAGTTTACTTCGTAAATTAATCAATTCTAAATTTACCAATCTTTTTATAGCATTCGATTTACATATCCTAATCTAATATGCCATAAATTAGAGCACTCAAAGAATATAAAATGTAAGATTCATTCTTATTCATATTCTCGCCAAAACGGCGTACAATCATTACATTCATTTTGAACAGTCTTTTGTCTAGATAACCCCTACCAAGGAACTGTCCAAATTTGCTAAGTACAAATTTTTCAGACTCAAAAACTAGTCTAAACCCATGGTAGACCAAAGAAAACCCCCGAAACCAGATTTTTGCGGATGTCCTGGGACATGCAAAGACATCCTTCACCTTCAACTCCTTTCCCAAAGTGAGCTTTAGCACCACCGTTCCAACGCCAAAGAACATCGAAGAGTAATGATTCCCCATATGGAGCTTCCTTCCGGTCGATGGGATGTAAGAAGAGAATGCATCCTTATCGTAACATACATGGCAAGTGGCACCGTATCCACAAACCATTCTTTCGGTTATCCACCAAATTGGCTTCAAACACCACCGCCGCATGTGAAACGCCTCACACTCCCTTTCTTCAACCACATTGGCATTGGATCGCAGCTTTGGTTTTCTTTTTCTTTGTTGACGGCAAATCCTTTGCCATATGGTTCGGTTTGCCCGCGCTTGTAGCAAGCTCCCGAATTTTCCACGCTTTCTTGCCTTTTTATCGTTAGGCCTTTTCTTCGAGTTACTTGACGAGCCGTGCTCCATCAAGTTGGCTTTTGACTCCATAGGGACAAGCTTGAACTTAGAGTCAATCCTCCTATTGTCTTCCTCAATTCGAGTTTGACAATCGATCCTCTAGTCCCATCTCCTTCGCTTATGTTTGAGATAATTCTTGAAATCCCTCCAACTTGGGGCAATTTCTCAATCAAGGCGGCCACTTGGAATGCTTCCAAAGTCATTCCCTCGGCAGAGATTTCATGTAGGATCAACTCGAACTTCGAACTTGTTCCATCACGGTTTTAGAATCAACCATCACAAAATCCATGAACTTACCGACAACAAATTTATTTGTACCTAAGATCCTCGGTTTTGTATTTTCTCCAAAGAATCCCACAATTCTTTGGAGGATTTCACAAAGACAATACACACCAGAAAGTGCATCACTAAGTTCGTTTAGGACATAGTTACGACACAGAAATCACCACCCCCATGCATCAAACGCAGTATGTTTTTCGAAAGATTCGTTTCTTCTCGGCAATAACAGAGCATCCTCGGTCGACTTCGCATTGGACTTAGGGTAGTCGGGTAGAACAACATTTTTTGCCACCTCTTGAAGTCGAAACCCATGAATTTTTCGGGTTTCTCAGCTTGAGCAGGAGGGATGATCGGGATTCTGCTTGTGCTTGCCATCGTGAAGTTTGGATAATTGCTTTGCGATTGTTGAATACAATGTTACAGAATCGGGATGCCTTCAAAATGGCAAATTACAGAAACAAAGATTACAAGAAAAATACTAGTTGTTACAACTTCTTCAAAAGAACTTTCAGAAAGCCGAGTTGAGAAGAATATCTTTCCGCAAAGCAATTACGTCCCGGCTAGTGCTCACGGTCTGACGTATTGCTTCCAAAGATGAAACGATTTACATCTTCTGTGTTGTAGCACCACTAACACAGAAGCTCCTTCGAACTAGAAAATGTTGAAGACTGGTTGTTGGACTCTATGTGTATAATGCAAAAACTTGCTTTTGAGGTATATGAAATGCTATGAATTTTTTCGTGTCTTTTCTCGCAATGCACAACAATGAATATATATACAGCCAACACCTGCAGGAGATAACAAAAAAGTAGTTGACATTAATCCAATTGTAACATCCTAGATGTTACACCCCACTACTCTATAACAGACAAGTAGTGGGCTCTTTTTAGATGATCACTACTGTAGGAGTTACTAACTCCAAAGTCACACGAATCTGACACCTACAATGTCCGGATTCATTGGGCTTCAACAGCCAACATCACCACGAATCACTGGCCAAACCCATTTTCGAGTGGCAAAACTTTAGTGGACCAGGGCCCGGCCCACAGACCGGGCCGCCCCCAAGCCTGGGTCCCAGCCCTGTGCCCAGGCCCTGGCCGAGGCCGGCCGGGCGGCGCGCGCGCGTGTGGCCCACTTTGTGATCATCCACTTGTGTTATAGTTTATACAACAAATAACACCTTCTAGTAAATAAACTAGATAAACTATGATTTGTATTCCATGTGGGATAAGGCAAAGCCTTTCATTTCCTTTTACATAATCTTTACATAATGCCCATTTATGTGGCTACCTTCGTGTATTAATTTCTCACTCACCGAAATTGGTTTGAGAAATAAAAATACTACGAACATCTACTCAAACGTAGATTAATAATATATAATTTAATTCCTCCAAAATTAAATTCTTAGCCACCGAAAATTTGGTCAAAGTCGGGACGACGCCCATTTTCTCAAACCCAAATTTCCAACACAGTAATCTACACTGAAGAAGAAATAATAGACAACGTGATGGTACCAATCTAATAATAATAATGTCAAATGAT
Source organism: Rehmannia glutinosa (assembly GCA_016081115.2). Classification (NCBI taxonomy): domain Eukaryota; kingdom Viridiplantae; phylum Streptophyta; class Magnoliopsida; order Lamiales; family Orobanchaceae; genus Rehmannia; species Rehmannia glutinosa. The sequence continues at coordinate 7,329,874 of CM071924.1, forward strand.
ATGATAATCAATCTCAATATGTTTAGTCCTCTCATTGAAAATTGTATTACGGACAATCTGAATGACACTGTTATTCTCACAATTCAACAGAGTGGGACGATCTAGAAAAACGCTCATGTCGATCTGCTAGCAACCAACGTAACTAAACCATCTTACAAGTTGTAGTTGTCATGGCACAATATTCAACTTCTGTGAAAGATCTAGAAATTACATCTTGTCTCTTATTCTTCCAAGAAATAAAAGAGACCCAAGAAGCTACAAAAACTAGTGATCGACTTATGATCTGTAGGATCACCAGTATAGTCAGCATCAGAGTATGCACATAGCTCTAAGAAAAAACTAGACAGAAGTAAAAGATTTTGAAATTCAGTTCCCCAAAGATATCGAAAAATACGCATAACACCAGCCCAGTTGATGGGAATCATAGATGAAACCACAATTCCTATTATGGGGGCACGTGCCCCCATAAGTTTTTTTTTTTCATTTTTTTTACTTATGTATTTCTTTTAATTAAAACAAACTATATTTTAGTTAGGTAAAAAATCAAAACATACCCCATTGATTATTTTTTTATGTATTTACTATTTATTATTTATTTTTAAAAGGAATTTATTGATTAGGTTAAAAAAATTGTGCCTCACTAATTGCCTTTGATGTACTTTGTAATTATATTTGGGATAATTACAAAAAGACTCTTGAGGTTTGGGACGATTATAAAAAAATTCAGAGATGTTTCAAAATTACAATGTGTATGTTATATTTTAATGTTCTTGTAAAGGTGACCCCAATGGTGGTATTTGAAGGGGATATTCCCTCAAATATCAACCTAGAAATATCCTTATAACATTGGAGGATATGGGTATTAATGGGTATCATCCATAATACACCTAATGTAATATATTTGACGGATAGATAAATAGCAAGTGTCCCACTATTTATAAATTATATTAATGAATGACATGTGTTTCATCTTATAAGAATTAAAACACTTGTGATTCATCTATCCACCAAGTGTATGTATATTTGGTGTAGCTTCTACATGACCGTGTCTGTAAAAGAGAAAAAAATGGTTATGAAGTTTTAACCGGTTATTTTTAAAACAGCTGGAGTCCATCTTTTTTTTTTGGAAATTTTCTATTATATTCTGTTTTATTTATTATTTTCAATGTGACCCACAAATAATGGTTATTTTATTTTAGGAAGGGTAAATGGTTATTTGATTGGGAATGAGAAAATTTTGAAGAAGTGAGACTTGTGTGTTTGATGTGGCATATGAACTCCACAAGTATCACCCATAATAGTCCCCCAACCACAAGGGTTACCTACTACCTAGAGATGGTAATCTTGGTTTGATCCATTCTGGCCCGCTCGTTTGGGTTGTCCCATCCCATGACCCATGGTGAGGTGGGTCTAGGTACCGCTTCTTCCCCGTGGATACCGCCCAGCCTAGCAAATGTATTTTTTAAATATATTTAATATATATTTTTGCATATGTAATATATATTATAATATAAATTTTATGTATTTAATATAATATTTAGCATTTAGAAATTGATAATGATAACTTTTTGTAAAGAATATTATATAAACATATATATATATATATATTTCACTTTTTCCATTCTTTGTATTTAGTTTTATTTAATTTGGGTAAGAATGGGTAGCCCTACCCCACGACCCATGGCAAACGCCCCGCCTCGAACTGCCCCGCCCCATTGCCTCTTTGGTTATGAAATGATTTTACATTTTGTATTTCATTTCATGACCTCATAGATATAGTCGTAAAATATATTGGTAATAGTTTCTCTTGATGTGGCCTAATGAAGTAGGATGAGTTCTTAAGGGTAAAGTCAGGGAGGTTCCACTGCCTACAAATCCACCTATTTTTTGATGAAAATCTATTAATTATTGAGTTTGGTTGGAGGGATCGTCGATCCATTAAAGATTTTTAAGTGACGAGAACTCTTTTTATTCGAGTTCAAAAATAACCCAAAAAGACACATTTTGTAGTACTACAGTCGGGTTTCAAATAACTTGGATCGCATCTTCGGTAGATTGCAATCAATGTCCGAGGATTGAGAGCCATAAGGACTAGTATAGAACTCCATGGGTTTAGCACTAGAACTAAATGAAGGGGAAAGAAAAACTAGCAATTATATGGGGAATGAAATAGGAATGCGGGATTACAAAAGAGTAATAGGAGCTGGCCTCTTCAACTCACACTAAGGGAACACACTTTCGAGGGAAATTTAGACTTGCACCACTTCGAGCCTATTGTACATGACTTATCTATTGTGATTTAAATGGTTGGTCGGGTCTGGTTTGCAAGCTATTGATAAAGTTTGTCGCGCATGACTTATCTAGTAAGATTTAAATGGTTGGCCTGACTTCTGGGCTATTGCGTTGAAGCCCGAGAGTTTACCCAATGCCCAAACAAAAATAGTGGTTGCGGATTTCCCATGTAATATTAGAGATGTTAAACGGGTCGTAGCCCAATGGGCTGACCCGTTTAACCCGGAAAAAAATAGGATTAGGGCCTGAAAATCTTGGACCATTCAAAACATCGCTATTTCGGTCCGGGCCGTTTAGCCCATGGGCTAAATGGGTTGGCCCGTGAGTTAAACACGGGCTGGCCCACAACCCGCTTTTTATTTATTTTTTTTTTATAATTGATTGAAAATTAAATAATTGTGTTATTTAAAGTAACAAGAATTCATTGTTTGTGTTATTTAAAGTAACAAGAATTCTTGTATAAATTGTATTATCTAAAGTAACAAGAATTCATAAATTGTGTTATTTAGTGTAACAAGATTTCATTGTTTGTTGTTTTATATATATTAGATGAACAAGAATTGAAAGATAATATTTTATCCAATGACGGATCAAATGTGATTGAAGTTCATACTTGATTAATATTTACTTAGTTGTGTACTCAAGTCGTAAGTAGTTGAGTACACAACTAAGTACAAAGTACAAACTATGTGTTGATTTTTTATATTACAGATAATTTAGTTTGAATGATAACATTAAATATGTTATAATTTAAAATTTAAGATTTAAATATTGTTTTTATTTATTTTTTTTCTTTAGTCCGATAGGCCCTTTTAGCCCGAAGCTCGAAGCTCGCTAGGGTTAGAGAATTAGGTCCACAATATTGCTAGCCCGTTTGACAATGACTCGATTAATCTGAAACTCATTTAGCTCGAAGCCTGTTCGGTTTCGGGTCAGGCCGTTCAACATCTCCACGTAACATGAACCACCAAGTGCAATATGATGTACCCTGATTAAATTTTTTTTTTTTATAGACTGACTATTATTCTAAGTGAACATGAAAACTCCTTTCTCAATTCTAAATTATGTCCCAAATATCCACTTTTCAGAATGCAAACAAAATGGGACCTCATTAACCAGGAAACAAAAACTAAAATATTCAGGGAATGATATTCTTGTCCCTTCAGAATTAGAAATACATGGAAGAATCATTCTGAATATTCAACCCATGCAACAGCTAACAACTGACATCATTCTTGCTAGATCTTTGCTGTAATTAATTGTATGTTGATTCATGGAATTTAAAAAAATGTTAAATGGCATTCCATTATTGGGAAGAGACAAAAATATTAGATTAAACAAATCCATTGAGGGTTAATAATTTCCCAAGTTGTAAAGGGTCAACTCTGCTTGATTATGACATTTCAAGTTGACTGAAACTAAGACAATAATTAGGAATTAAGATAATAATTAACGTGACAGCACTCCCGAGTTCTTGGAGAAAGTGGCATATTTTGCTGGGCCAATATTACTCGTTATTTAATAAAATATTGTTTTATGAATAATCAAATCTTGCTTGTCTTTGATTGCCAATTCAACCATTTTCCTTTTGAGTTGAAATTGGGGACAAGTGAGTATGACAGGCATGGTGTCCAAGTCTATGAGATGAATATTATAGAAGCCAAAAAAATTCAATATGTATAATCATATATTTTTTGGATAATTTGAGTTAATTACATATGAATTATTTTTTATTGATTATGATGAATATACAATGTATCAAACACCGAGTCGATTGGCAAGTTTGATATTGTTTCTTTTTCTTAATTCGAATCCTTCAATAATACCAATACTACCAATTTTTCACTCGTGAAATGCGGCACTAAACATTAGAGAGCATGAAGAACATGTTATAAGCAAAATCATATATAGAAAAACAAATGGTAATCAAGTAGTGAAGATTTGTAGTTGTTGATTGCCATTAAGTTCAAATAAGAAGATTTTTCTCAAATCATATATTCTCATAATCTTATTAATTATATGATGGGGTGAATATATAAATTTGTAATTGTATCTGTTTTCATATCTTTAAAACCTATGAATCTTCTTAAAAAACTTGCAAGATTAACGGAAAAAAGGGGAAAATTGCAAGATTGATCTTGTATCTATAGGGATATTGCAAAATATGTCTTGTAACGTTTAAAGTTGTAATTTTGGCTGTGACAATTTTGCCCCTTAGCAAATATAATAATTTTAATTATGTAATTTTAGAAGTTGGCTTTTTTAGTCTTTTATTTTTTAGTTGTAGTATTTTCGATCGTATTATTCAAAATGACCAATTTTGGCATATTTGTACGTATTTTTGTATTTTCATAATTCGGAAATAATACATGTAGAACTCGTATCTCGAATTTTGATATAAATTCATATATCTAAAATTCTTCCATCATTAGGCAATAGATAGTGATAAATAAATTTTACTCAAGTAAACAAAATATAGGCTCTAATACCATTTTAAACTTGATATTAGATATATTGATTGTTTGGTTATCAAAGGCATTTTGGAAATAACTAAAATATTTAAATAGCCCTTATGACCAAATTTGTATCAACTTAAAACTTATAGGATTAAAAATGCACATATCTAAAACTTACCGGACCAAAATTGCAGAAAAAGCAAAACATACAATATTGCAATATCCCTATAAATGCGGGACTAATTTTGCATTTTTCCCCGAAAAAATATACTTTCACAAAGTGAGTTAGTAAATTGTGAAATTTTACTTTAAGAAGTACAAAGATATGTTGTGTTTACATCTAGTTATAAATTAAACTATATATAGATCATAAAATCGAGCAAAGGAAAAATCAAGAAAATGGAAAAAGCAGAACCTATCCATTTACACATCCATTTTATAAAATTTTATCTTTCATTAGATATTCAAGTTTATTATATCAACCTTGTGCTCAAGTGGTAGACACTTGTATTGTCAGGGTGATTGACCCGGATTTGATTCCATACAGGTGTTTGTTCCCTCCTCTACTTGTACCAAAAAAAACGATATTCAAGTTCATTAAAAGGGTATTGGGGATGATGTATAAGGAAGTAACAGAATCAAATAAGATCTTTTATGTCACCGCCAATAGGGTTTTTTTGCGACGACAAGTTGTCGCTTTCGAGGTACAAGGGTCCTACTTTCTTATTTATTAATTTATTTGCGGCGAGAAAGCTCTTGTCGCAAATAGTTCACCAACAAAGTTTCATCCTTTAATTCCCTAAAGGGTATGCTTGTTTAGTGATTGAGAGTGATTGGGGGGAGTTTCTGGGAAGTGATTGGGGGAAGGGGGTTTGATGTGATGTATTGGGAAATGTGTGTATTAGTAGAGAAATGCATTGGAAAACGTAATGTATGTTTGGTTGGTGATTGGAGGAAGTGATTGGGAGAAATGGGTGATTGGGGGATGTAAATAAACATACCCTAAGCTTTTGAGGTACTAGAGTCCTATTTTCTTGTTTGTTAATTCATCGCAAAAGTGCCAAATAGGTTATTTGCAATGACAAAACTCTTGTCGCAAATAGTTCACCAACGAAATTCCATCCCTTAATTCACTAAGCTGACGTGGAAGAGTCGTCACAAATAACAATTCCGTCACCATAGTTACTTGCGACGACAGTGTCATTGCAACTCCCAATTTTATTTTCTTTTTCAATTTTCAGGATTTAATTTTATTTTATTTTTTAAACATGTTATAAACCAGTATTACAATATAACATGTATCTTTATACCAAAAACAATACTATAATACTCAAATATTGATAACAAAAAATATACAATACAAGTGCTCTACAAAAAACAGTGTTATAGCCCAAATGTAATAGTCCTAATCATCTACTGGTACATCATCATATGGGGGATCAGTTGCTGGAGCTGGAGCTGGAGCTGAAGAACTGGAAGATGACGGTGGTGGAGAAATAGCACGTCCAAAGCCCGGCAGAGGCGAGTTTGGATGTAATCGAGCTACAAAATCATGGAGGGTCGTGAAGGCATTAGTCAACTCATCCATTCGTCTAATAACCTCTTGATGCTCTCGTAGAGAAACTATATCTGTAGCAACAGAGGGCCTTAACGATGATGCATATGGCAGGGTGGGTCCAACTCCATAAATATGTCCTCTCCTCCGCCAACCCAACACCTCATGCATATCAACTATCTCGTATGTGGAACCTAGGGTTGCATCGGAACCAGGTGCTACCATCTGTGTGGATCTCTTCTCAAGACGGTGCTACGCATTTAAGAAGTGAATTTATATATAAATAAATGCAAGTATGAAACTACTCAAATATGTGAATACAACAAGAAATATTTACATATGTCTCATTGGCTTGAGGATTCACCCAAGCCTCTCCATGACGATGCATGTCTCTCCATTTCTGAATTGCAGGTTGGGGCTCATGTTGTGTGTTGGTCTGTCCAACAATAACATAACAATGAAACATATATCAACATTAACATATACCACCAGCAATAAAAACAACAATAACCCAACAATATAACAATACCAATATACAACAATATAATAACATCAATTAACTGAAATGAGTTTCCATTCATATATCAACATACAACAATATATAACAATACAATACCAATACCAACGCAAATAATATTTCCATTCATATATCATCGTTCAACTGAAATGATACAAAAAAGTAAAACAATACATACCTTCAACGGCTCATGAATTCGTGGGCCTGGACACTATTCCACGTTTCATTGAAGGGCTCACATGAGTCTCGTGTGTGCATTCCCACGACGCTTTCATGAGCTTCAGACGTACCAACAACATTGTTTAATACTGTAGCCATATCATCAACTGATTCACTAACGGCGGAACGACTGCATAAGTTTCACCATGGAAAACCCATTTTGTGTAGGTTCTATCAAATCCCTTATCATGGATGTGAGCAAAAACTGTATCCGGCTAATAAAAGTATGGACAACTACTTAATGCAAGGACAACTAATAAGCCCTTGAGAAATAGTGTAACTCTTCGCGTACTCAACGAAACCACTTAACCCATTCCAATACACATCTAATAACAGGTTTCGAATTGATACCCAGCTCTTATCAATCGACATTCGATTATATTCTGCATGCATGCATTCCTCTCCATTTCTACTCCATCTATTTGGTAAAGGTTTTTTCCTATTCAAGAAATATGCGTTTAATGCGATTTTGTTAGTATACTATTTGTGATGCACGTGAAAAATTCGACATCATCTCCATTAATTCTCAAAGTACACATTGCAGTGCGCCCGCGAACAAAAGGGAGATACAAGCCGAAATTTTATCACATACACAAAATAAATAATACTATAGAAATCACAATAAATTACATATTTTCAAACTGTCCAAATAAGTGAACAATTCATAATTTAGTATCAAAATGTGATCACTTACAAAATTTGATGTTAAATACCAAACGGGTTTAAGGTGTTTGAGTGAATGTTGGCCACGATTTCTAGATAAACAATATTTGTACAAGTATGACAAATAAGACAATTGAGTGAACAGATAATTTACGCATTTGAACTTGTTTGATCATCCAAAGATGATTCGAGATTTTCGCAACATAATTTATGCAATTAAAACATATATTTATTTGTAAAAATGTTTCAAACATATCTTGAACAGTGCATATTTGTTTGGTTGTGCTCTAATAGTCTTAAGAACTTTTGTTTGGATATATGAACATTAGGGGCCTGATGGCTTATTGGAAACATTTCTTAAGAAACTGAGTAAATGTTTTTAGTTTATTTAATTTTGTTTTTTTACTTAGTGATACATATATTGTTATAAACAATAGAAACATTTTTAGTTTAGTTAATTATTTTTAACTTAGTGATGTATCTAATATTTTTTTTAACATAATTTATTTAATATTATTTAACACTTTTGAATATTTTAACTTAGTTTATTTTAACATTTTTTATTGTTTAACGTAGTTTATTTAATGCTTCTTAACTCTTTCTTTACCACTCTATTTAACATTTAATATTCTACTATTTCTCCTCCTTATTCAGCATATAAGAGGTTTCATTTTGCTATTTACATAAAGTCTTATTTTGTGAAGTAGACTGAAAGTTTCCAACATAAACAAGATAATTTACTACACATCAAAATATAGTTCATAGAGAAAACATACCAAACAAATAAAAGATATTCACACACACACAAAAAAAGGATTATAGATAAAGGAAAAAGATAAAGATATCAATCTGAATCAGAGAACTTGAAATAAATAAATGTACCAGGGGATCAAAATTCAGCAAAGGAAATTATATATGCATTGCCCCAAATTCAAGTAGGAAATGCTATGCAAGAAATAAATACAAATTTCAATAGTAACTTTGAAATATGGATTGGAGTGTGTGAGACTCATCTAATTAAATTCTCCTTGTCAATTGTCAAAGGATGCTACCATAGTTTGAATTTGTGGAATGTGTGCAAATGATACCTCTTGGAGAAAACTATGTTCAGGAATCTAGACAAACAAACGGCTAGAACCATATTCCACATCTAAGTTTCTGTAAGAATGATTCAGAAAGGCATCTTTGAATTTAGACCATCTCAATTTTATCTTCTTCAAAGCTGCATTTTTGTATTCTCTAATGGCAACAAATGGTAAAGATTAGTGAGTATAACTCAAAGCATCATGATTGAGAAAATACCAGAATTACTGGCTTTTCTCATTACCTATAAACTGCAGATATTTGAAGAATATGTGAAGAACATATGCTAGCAACATAGATTGTGTATACTAAATCACAAATTCAAGCAAATCACATAGACTCACAAATTCTTGTTATAGTTATGCTACTAACAACAGTTAACTGTTAGTTGATTTGATTGTGTTTACTAAAATTAGATGATTTTCTGAAGTCGAACTAACCAAAATGAAAAAACTAAATGCCCAGAGCCTTGCTCATATAGCATTTCTCCATCATCAGACTTTCTAGACTCACAGTAACAGTAAAATCATGCTTTACTTTTTATGTAATATCATTATCCTAATTCTTTTTTCATGCATCATCACCAAACAACCCCTCCTTGTCCTTTCTGTCCTGCCCTGCTACTACACTACAAAAAGAAGGGCTAACTTCAAATATCTTCTTTCATAAACAGAGGTGCAGGCAAGTAGGTTACTCACCAGGTGAAATTGACAATTATTTGAATTTTCATAAAAGTTTAAGTTCATCAAAAGGTAGAGGCAAATAAAAGCAAGAAAAATAAAAAAATTAAGCACAAAATGATATTTGCTCAAATATGCATTTAAGTACTAATCTGTACCTGTTATAGCCAATAACACCACCTTTGCACTTGTGCTCCAAATTTCTAGCCCCTGTCACATAGAAATATTATCTGGTTATAAAACGTGAATACAGCCCGTCACTCAACTAACCATTGCCAAAAATGCATGGAAACATGAATCCAATTGCAGAAAATAGCCATGGAACAGAAGGAGAATGAGTTGGAATCTTCTCCTAACATTATTGAAACAACAAGCAGTTAATTTTATGTATGATATAATAATCCCCATCCATTGGCAAAATTTCAAAAAGTAAAACCAATAAAATTATGGATAACGAGATTATACTACCTATCTATTACAATTGGAAAACAAAGGACTACAGGAGAAACAAAGGCATTAGCCAATCATTGTTGTATCAAGTATTCACTGAAAAAAAGAACATGAATCTCAGCATCTAAACAATTCTCAACAACATTGTTTGGTTATACTCAATAAATGAAATTCCCACAACTGGACAGATATTACTTTAAAGCAAGCATCTACAGAAAATTACTTTATGCTGAATCAGATAGATTAAGCCCAAGCATCTAAGCTACACAAGATATGCTGCTCTATTCAGTCCAGAGGCAAATGTATTGCAGACACAACTGGCGAATCAAAAATCAACCCATCGACATAAATGTTGATTACAATGTATTGGTTACAATGGGAAAGCCTTCACAATGGCTCAATTACAAACTGGAAATGAACTATTCTATTACAAACAGAAACAGGAACTGTAAGCCGAGTCGAGATACTCTCTCTATCCGCAAGACAATTACGTCCTGGCTAGTGCTCACGGTTTGACGTATTACCTCCAAAGATAAAACGGTTTCGTCTTCTGTGTAGTAGCACCACTAACACAGAAGCACCTTCGAACGAAAAAGTGTTGATGACTGGTTGCTGGACTTTTTGTGCAGAATGCAGAAATATGGTTTTGTGTATGAATATTTGCTCTGTACCAATTGCAATGCACTCAAATGAATTTATAGACAAACACACCTGTAGGAGATAACAAAAAGTAGTGGGCATTAATCCAATTGTAACATCCCAGATGTTACACCCTACTACTCCATAACAGACAAGTAGTGGGCTCTTTTTTCACCGATCACTCTTCGACCTGGACCTCGGGCCGGACCGGGCGCGCGCGCGCGCGCGCGTGTGGCCCACTTGTGATCATCCACTTGTGTTATAGTTTATACAACAAATAACACCTTCTAGTAAATAAACTAGGATAAACTATGATTTGTATTCCATGTGGGATAAGGCATAAGCCTTTCATCTCCCTTTAAATAATCTTTACATAATGCCCATTTATGTGGCTACCTTCGTGTATTAATTTCTCACTCACCGAAATTCGGTTTTGAGAAATAAAAAATACTACGAACATCTACTCGGAACGTAGATTAATAATATATAATTTAATTCCTCCAGAATTAAATATTTAGCCACCGAAAAATTGGTCAAAGTCGGGTCGACACCCACTTTATCAAAACCAAAATTTCCAACAATCCCCCACATGAGTGGAAATTAATGTATGCATGAATGCAGACACGCAAACCAGTCCTCAAGAGACAATATTGCATTCGGAAAGGTAGCTTATGGCTTTGAACCTTCCGTAGTCAATACCATCGGGTACACTGGCGGCTTAGTGGACGCAATGCCTTGAACTATTTCTCCACGGTGTATACCGAGTCAACAAAAGATTAACACAATAAGGTCTCAACACCTTCTCGTTCTCACGTTTTGTGTCCGTTTCGGCCATGGACACCACTTTGATTCATAAGTGTTACTTTGAAGCGCCCGCACTTCTCACTTATATAGGTGATCTCCTATCCGAGTATCCCGCCATACTCAACCTCAACGAGGTGTAGGAATCATTAAAAGTCAAATGACTTAGCCTCACCACAACTTTGCGGTGTTTCAACACTTGGTTTTGCTTTTCAGGGGATGGGTTATAACATTGTTTCCAAGTGTTACAACATAACCTTCATAGTTTAGTTTTCCCATTGAACCAAGTTCTTGGGATCTCCAATCATCATGGTTGGGTTACCACTATGATAGTTATTTTTACTTTGTGGACTTCAGCCCATTCCTCTAGCAATTTACCCAATTGATCTCGATTGATCCTTTTGTCAAAGGATCTCGCCAAATTGTCTTTTGACTTTACGTAGTCAATTGACATCACACCATTTGAGATCAATTGTCTAACGGTATTGTGTCTCCGACGAATATGTCTAGACTTACCGTTATACATATTGCTTTGTGCCCTTCCTATAGCCGCTTGGCTATCACAAAGAATCATCACGAAGGCACAAAGCTTCCTCCAACACATGGAATATCTTCCGAGAAAATTTCAAGCCACTCGCTTCTTCACCAGCTTTATCCAAAGCTATAAACTCGTATTCCATGGTGGACCGAGCTATACACGTTTGCTTTGTGGACTTCCACGATACCGCACCACCTCCAATGGTGAATATGTATCCACTAGTTGAATAAGAATCTTTCGAATCAAATCCAACTAGCATCACTATATCCTTCAAGAAATGCAATTGGATATCTTGAGTATTATAGCCCATAATCCAAGGTATACTTCAAGTATTTTAACACCCTGGTTAACGCTTTCCAATGCTCATGGCTTGGATTGCTCGTGAACCTACTCAATATATTTACAGTAGGCCCAAGTCCGGGCGTGTACAATTTGTGATGTACATCGATCGCTATTATACGTGAGTATTCCATCCGAGCCACGGTTCTCGCTTTATTAGCAACCGATGTATACTTAAATCAATGGGCGTCTTTGACGATGAATCACAAAAGCATTGAATTTCTTGAGCACTTTCTCCACATAGTGGGATTGTGACAAGATAATTCCATTAGGAGTTCTCATTTTTATCCCAAGGATTACATCGCTAGAAATCCCCATATCCTTCATGTCAAAGTTCCTCTTTAACATTCTTTTAGTCTCCATGATAGTATCATGACTACGCCCATGATTAACAAATCGCTACGTATAGACAAACTATGACAAATGCTTCGATGTCCCTTCGACATATACGCATTTATCACACTCGTTGATTTTAAATCCATTTGACAACATCGTATTGTCAAACTTAAGATGCCATTATTTTGGAGCTTGTTTCACCCGTACAAGGATCTTATTAACTTGCACACCTTCTTTTCTTGACCGGTGCAACAAACCCTTCAGTTGTTCCATGTATATTTCAAAGATCTATCTCTCCATTCGTAAACGCCGTCTTGACGTCCATCTCGATGAATCTCTAGATTGTGCAAAGCGGCAATCGCAAGAAGCACCGAATAGACGCAATCCTTGTTATCGAGAATAGGTGTCAAAGAAGTCATATCCTTCTTTTTGTTTAAAGCCTTTGGCTACAAGCCGCGTGCTTTATACTTATCAATAGTTCCATCTCGCTTTATACTTCTTCTTTAGGATCCATTTACTTCCTAAAGGTTTATGACCAGCAGGAGATCAACCAACTCCCAAGTATGGTTCTCGAATGGACTCGATTTCACTATTGATAGCTTCTTGCCGGAGCGAGCATCCGGATCGCTTAGAGCCTCTTTAATCGAGTTTGGCTCACCATCTAACATAAATGTTATGTAATCCGCCCAAAAGACTTAGCCGTCTTAGACCTCTTACTGCGTCTCGGTTCTTCACCTAATTGGTGTTGAACCACTTGCAGTTTCGTGAGTTCTTTTATTAGTACTCACTTCTAATTTTTCTCTACAAGGGTAGACATCCTCAAAGAATACAACATTCCTTGATTCGATTATGGTACCTTCAATCATTTCCGGATTTTCTGACTTATGTATCATAAACCTATATGCACTACTTTGGTATGCATATCCCACAAAGACACAATCAACTCGTCTTTGGTCCAATTTTAACTTGTTTTGGTTCGTATTGCTACCTTAGCCAAACACCCCCACACTTTAAGGTATTTATAAGAAGAACTTACGATTTTTCCACAATTCGTGAGGTGTCTTATCTTTCCCTTTAAGTGGTATTTTATTCAATATGTGGTTGGTCGTTAAAATGCCTTCCCCCACATATTCAGGGTAATCCTAACTTATCAACATGGCATTCATCATCTCTTTTAGAGTCCGGTTTTGCGTTCAAAGAACATCATAGATCGTGAGTGAATATGGTCTTTGTTGTTTGATGAATTATGGCCGATCGGGTACATAGTTCTTCAAATGGTGCAACATATTCGCCACCTTATCACTCCGAATTATTTTAATCCTACGCCAAGTTGATTTTCAACTTCATTTTTATAATTCTTAAAAGCCTCTAATGCTTCATCTTTGCTTCTTAACAAGTATAAGTAGCAAAATCTTGTGTAATCATCAATAAATGTGATGAAATATTTTTTACCACCTTTAGTTTGCACGATTTTTAGATCACACACATCGGTGTGTATCAACTCTAAAGGTGAAGTGCTCCTTTCAACCGAATGAAACGGTAATTTAGCCATTTTAGCTTCAACACAAACTTCACATTTTCTTTGTGAGTTTACTTGAGTAAAATTAATCAATTCTAAATTTACCAATCTTTTTATAGCATTGATTTACATGTCCTAATCTAATATGCCATAAATTAGAGCACTCAAGAATATAAAACAGAAGAAGATTCATTCTTATTCATATTCTCGCCAAAACGGCGTCAAATCATTACATTCATTTTGAACAGTCCTTTGTCTAGATAACCCCTACCAGAACTGTCCAAATTTGCTAAGTACAAATTTTTCGGACTCAAAAATAGTCTAAACCCATGGTTGACCAAAGAAATAACCCGAAACCGCATTTTTGCGGATGTCCGGGACATGCAAAGACATCCTTCACTTCTTCAACTCTTTTCCCAAGTCGGCTTTTAGCACCACCGTTCCAACGCCAGAACATCGGAAGAGGCGTGATTCCCCATATGGAGCTTCCTTCCGGTCGATGGGATGTAAGAAGAGAATGCATCCTTATCGTAACGACATATGGCAAGTGGCACCGTATCCACAAACCATTCTTTCGGGTTATCCACCATATCGGCTTCAAACACCACCGCCGACATGTCAACTTCACACTCCCTTTCTTCAACCACATTGGCATTGGGATCGGTTTGGTTTTCTTTTTCTTTGGTGACGGCGATCTTGCCATATGGTTCGGTTTGCCCGCGATTGTAGCAAGCTCCCCGAATTTTCCAAACTGCCGGTTTCTTGCCTTTATCGTTAGGCCTTTTCTTCGAAGTTACTTGACGAGCCGTGCTCCATCAAGTTGGCTTTTGACTCCATAGGGACAAGCTTGGACTTAGAGTCAATCCTTCTATTTGTCTTCCTCAATTCTGAAGTTTGACAATCGGATCCTCTAGTCCCATCTCCTTTCGCTTATGTTTGAGATAATTCTTGAAATCCCTCCAACTAGGGGGCAATTTCTCAATCAAGGCGGCCACTTGAATGCTTCCTAAAAAGCCATTCCCTCGGCAGAGATTTCATGTAGGATCAACTGGAACTTCGAACTTGTTCCATCACGGTTTAGAATCAACCATCACAAAATCCAAGAACTTACCGACAACAAATTTCTTTGTGCCATCCTCGGTTTTGTATTTCTTCTCCAAAGAATCCCACAATTCTTTGGAGGATTTCACAAAGACAATACACATCAGAAAGTGCATCACTAAGTCCGTTTAGGACATAGTTACGGCACAGAAATCACCACGCCCCATGCATCAAACGCAGCGCGTTTTTCAAAGATTTGTTTCGTTCTCGGCAACAACAGAACGCCTCGGTCGATATTCGCCAGACTCGGAGTAGTCGATAAAAAAAGATTTTTGCTGCCATCTCTTGAAGTCGAACCCATGAATTTTTCGGGTTTCTCGGCAGGCGGGAGGGATGATTGGGGTTCGCTGAGCTTGCCATCGTGAAGTTCGATAATTGTCTTGCGATTGTTGATTACAATGTATTGGTTACAATGGGAAAGCCTTCACAATGGCTCAATTACAAATGAAATGAACTATTCTATTACAAATGCGAAGCAGAATCGTAAGTTTAGTCGAGATACTCTCTCTATCCGCAAGACAATTACGTCCCGCTAGTGCTCACGGTTTGACGTATTGCCTCCAAAGATAAAACGGCTTCGTCTTCTCGTAGTAGTAGCATCATTAACACGTAAGCACCTTCGAACGAAAAAGTGTTGATGACTCGGTTCTTTGGACTTTTTGTGCGAGAATGCGAAAATATGGCTTTGTGTATGAATATTTGCTCACCAATTGCAATGCACTCAAATGAATTTATAGACAAACACACTGCAGGAGATAACAAAAAGTAGTGGGCATTAATCCAATTGTAACATCCCGGATGTTACACCCTACTACTCCATAACAGGAAGTAAAGTGGGCTCTTTTCACCGATCACTCTTGTAGAGTTACTAACTCCAACACGAATCTGACACCTACAATGTCCGTGATTCATTGGGCTTCAACAATCCAACAATCACTCGAATCCGGCCAAGCCCATTTTTGAGTGGCAAAACTTTAGTGGACTGACCCGGGCCCAATAGGGCGGGCCGCCTGTGCCCAGCCGGGCGGGCGCGCGTGTGTGGCCCACTTGTGATCATCCACTTGTGTTATAGTTTATACATCAAATAACACCTTCTAGTAAATAAAATAGGATAAACTATGATTTGTATTCCATGTGGGATAAGGCATAAGCCTTTCATCTCCCTTTAAATAATCTTTACATAATGCCCATTTATGTGGCTACCTTCGTGTATTAATTTCTCACTCACCGAAATTCGGTTTTGAGAAATAAAAAATACTACGAACATCTACTCGGAACGTAGATTAATAATATATAATTTAATTCCTCCGGAATTAAATATTTAGCCACCGAAAAATTGGTCAAAGTCGGGTCGACACCCACTTTATCAAAACCAAAATTTCCAACAATAAATGATACTACAAAGAGTAAGACATTTCAAGTCAGATGGTACAATCATTTACGCATACACAACTAAAATTGATACTACAAGGGCCTCAACCGTGCTATTGGCATCTGACAGACTATAGCAGAAGTCTGGCGACTGATATTGCCCTAGTTACATGACCAAATCAAATCAAACGATGCATCTAGAAGTTGAAGACGACAGACCACTCGGTTGGCAAAATCATTGACCCTGAATCATATTTGCGAAATATGGAGTAAAATTTTGTCTTCCTAAGAAATAAAATACCTGCAAGGATAGCAAATGAGGGAATCACAGTCAAAGTGTAAATGTTTACGGTGGCGGTGGCGGTGGCGACAAGCAAGGTGGTGACGGCAGCGGCAACAAATCGGCGGAGGGATGTGAGATCAGAGAGAGGAGGTTACGCGGGAACTTTTAGTGGAATCTATATCTATATCTATATATATATAAAAACAAGATAGTTGCCAAAAAAGGAAAAATCCCGCCAAAACACATTATGCCATATATGGTAAGTCGTGTTCCCTAACTATATTTTCAGGTTTGGCTTTTAAAGTAACGTGTTCTGTAAATTTTTTTTTCCTGTAATAGATTCCCGAAGACAAAATCTTCGTATTTCGTGACTGATACATTAAATAATGTTCGCTTTCCAAAAAGTGATTGCAACTACTAACAAAATTTAGTTTATTACTTTCAGCCACTACTTTATTGAGCACCGAGAAAATGCCATTCAAAATTTGAAATTGGCATGGGTAATCTGTCTAGGGAAGACAAAAAGACTTCACACATTCTATTTTTAATATTTTGATACAAAAAGTTAATTAACATAATTCATTTTATAATTATGGAGTACTATCGGTATTCTAAATATTAAATATGTAGAAAAAAAAGTTCAATATGCCCATAAAAAAAGAGTTGAATATGCAGCAAAAACGAGATTTCTGCATTAAAATATAAACAGCTGGAATCCATGATTTAATATGCACATTAAATACTAAAAAATACAATTTTTAATGTGCTGCAAGATCAATTATAAATAGCAATAACAATCTGTCCTATTCCAAAATCCTACTACACAACATACCAAAAAACACAAAAACTGCATCAAGGGATTGGAGTGTGTCTACAATGATCCTTCTTCATATGGTAACAACTTAAATGTCTTCAGTTCATTATTTATTGCTTTATATCATTCTTTTTTTTTAATTTGAGTTGCATATGAATCAAATTTGAATTTAAATATACAAAAAAATGAATATAGAGATTTTGGGCAGCTATACCAAAAATTCTCTCTTTTTGTAAATTTGACTTGAAAGTGTGCTATAAATAGGCATCATCACCATTCCGAGAAACACAGTAACCTTGATGTTAATTAAGCAACAAAAAATTCTCCATTAGGATTCCATTATTTACTGAGTTCGACTGCTCCGTGTACACAATTTACCTGCAAATGGAGATAAGAGTGTTTTTAGCCTGAAATGCAATTTCATGACACAAACGTATGCTCATTTGTTTATCTCTGTTTTTTAAAGTAATGTTTCATTGTTTTTTTTCCTTTTTTGATTTTGGTTTTTCTTCATTCGCTTTTTGTTTATATATGTTTTTCAGTTCTGTAATTGTTGTTTTCTGAATTTTGATTTTTTAGCTCTAATGTTTAGCTCACAAATCGTTATCAGTGAGCAAATGCGGATAAGAGATGATATGAAGATTAATCTACAATAATCTCCAGCAAACATAAGAAGAACAATTGTTCATCCTACGGCAAAACTTTTTAATTAAGTTTACTTATGAAGAGAAAGTGCTCAACAGGTTGAAATGAAGGATTGGAAATTGAAAAATGGAGATGAAGCAGTGGTTTAGAGCAAGCCCAGATCCGGTGAGTTTAAATATAATATCGATGACACATTTTTTACACAAGAGGATTCGATTGGATTTTGGTGGGGTGTATTATTAGAGATTCTCATGAAAGTTTTGTTACAACAATAAAAGGGAAGCTCAAGCGACCTACCATTCCAGCTTTATCACTTCATGGGGTGTTCGAGAATCATTAAGTTGGATAAAGAAATCATTCCAAAGATTTGGTGATAATAGTGGAATCTGATTCTTGGAATGTTATTCAGGCTATTTGGGGACATATTTCTTATAATTCTTATTTTAAAAACATTGTTGATGATTGTATTTAATTGTTAAAAGACTCGCCTTATATCGAATCATTAAACTTAAAAATATAAATAGTTCACCGAAAATGTGAAGAAAACATAAATATATATAAAATTAATATTACAAGAGTATGTTAGAAATTAGTACCTTCTTGCCAATTAGGCAGTATTTAGTGTCCAGAAATTATCTCCACCCGCGCCTCTAATCGAGATAAAAGAATAAAATTATTGAACAAATATGTTTATTATATGCTGAATAATCAGTCAAAACAAATAGTTATATGCTTCTTATGATATCATTCGTTATGTTTTCTTGAAGATCAGTAATACGAGGAAGAAATCATATTGAATATACTAATATATGTTATATAAAGCATTCAAATCACACAAAGTAAACCTTTAACGGATGAAAAAATGTCTGTGTCCGACCAGGTGTTGATGCTTTGGCAGAACTAAAAATTTTATTTTCAAAAATTAAAATCACAAAGTATTTTAAATAAAAAACAATGGAATTATAATTTATTAGATATATAATAATTTTTTATGATTTTAACATACATATTATGCAAAAAACAATCAAGGAGCACAATTCTAAAGTCTGTATAAATGATTGATTTCATATGAGAAAAGAATAAAAAATAAACTAATAGGATTTTTCTTTCGGTTAAAAAAAAAGAAAAAAACACCTCTTAAAATACATCTCTGAAACTAATTAATTTCTTCTTGCAGACATGGTTTAAAATGAAACTTTGGTAGAAAAATAATACATTTGAAATTTTTTATAAGGAAAATCCCTAATGGTCTGAATATAACTAGATCTCTGAGATGTCAATTATTTTATGGGCAAAAGATCCTAAAAATAAAAAATAAAGGCAAAATCAAAGAATAACAAATGAAATTTAAAGTTCACAGCCTTTAGAATATCTTAATTAAAAATAACACATATCTGTAGTTGACTCTCAATGAATCCTAAAAATCAAAATATGCAGTTTTGGGTGGGATAAAAAAAGATCCGATAACACTAAAAATCAAAATATTTGTAGAAACATTAATAAAAAACATGAATCTGGGGTATTTTGCCTGAAAAACAAACCTAAAACCCCAAAATGTGTTATGTGTTAGAAAATAACACAGCCCTACACGCACAGACACACACAAATATACACACATAAATGTGAATTTTTTTAAGCGGAAAAAACCTAAATTCAAAAATACCATATACCTGCACAATCTCATTCAAATCATCCTCTCTGCGCAACATGAAAGAGCTATTGTCATGGTGTCAATCAAATATTTGAGAAAATGTAAAATATTGAAGGCGGCGGATACCCTAAGAAAGAATACATGTCTTCTTTACTCTTTAGGGCTACAAGCCTACACTAAGTTCATCCTTTTTTAGTTTTTTTTTTCCTTTATGTAAATTTCTGAATCCTGCCCAGGCGGCCCAGCTAGAGTAATGGCCTAATGGGCTATCAGGCTTCTTTCTAATTATTGGTTTTAGTATATTTAGAAATCATTTGTATTTATTAGCCTTATACCACAAAAAGAAAGATGGGTTGGTTTTTGTTTAACAATAACCAATACAAATGATTGTTTATATATATTTATCTTTTTATTTTTTATTGAAATAAAAAAATACAATAATTACTAAAAAAAATAAATTATTTTTCTTAATATACAGTCCGTGCATCGCACGGGAGGATTACTAGTATATATATAAAAACAAGATAGTATGCCAAATTTGAAAAAATCCAGCCAAAACTTGTGTTACCAATTATGGAAAGTTTAGGTTTTGTTTGGAAATATATTTTCATTTATTAAAAGTTGAACAAAGTTGGGTTAAGTAATGAATGGCGTGACTAAAGGCAGTCTTGGAAAGGCGAAAAGAACCGACATCATTGTTTGTCTTGAGCATTGTAATTGAAAAAAAGTTAATTTTTTTAATTTTTTTAATTTTCTGACAATTGCATTTATTGGGCTCCGAAACGTTGCATCTATATATATATATATATATATATAAAAACAAGATAATATGCCAAATTTGGAAAAATCCAGCCAAAACTTGTGTTACCAATTATGGAAAGTTTAGGTTTTGTTTGGAAATATATTTTCATTTATTAAAAGTTGAACAAAGTTGGGTTAAGTAATGAATGGCGTGACTAAAGGCAGCCTTGGAAAGGCGAAAAGAACTGACATAATTGTTTGTCTTGAGCATTGTAATTGAAAAAAAGTTAATTTTTGCAAATTTTTTTTAATTTTCTGACAATTGCCTTTATTGGGCTCCGAAACGTTGCATTCAAAAATTTAAAATTGGTAGATTGTCTATTTTGAAAACCAGAGAAAATAAAGCAGGTTTATAGTCTTTCTTGGAGACCGAAAAGTTGTCAGGTTGGTTTGCACACTACATTAGTTTCTAAATAACTCCAATTAAATATACATGACTTGGAAAGCTAAAATTATTTTCAAGTTTTCAAACTCTCTTATAAATAGGCTGCATCCCATTCAAAAACACACTATTTCCTACAATTATACAAACAAAAATTTCTACAGAAAAGCTCCATTATTTACAGCGATTTAAAACCATAAGGCCATGAAAATGTTATAGGCACTAATAATGCGATTTGTTCATGTTTTGCGGTGTACCAATCAAGACGTGGCGATAACTCAAAATCGTTAGACAAGAATCCAATGTTTTATCGAAGTTAAATGGAACAAAACGCCTAATACAATCATGAGGTATGGCTTATGAATTTTTTATTTGATCTGCAGATATATTTTTGGTGTTGAATTTTTTTCTTTTATGTGCAGTTTTATCCATTTCCAAATGAGGTTTTAGTTGAAGAACTCAAACAATCCAGTTATTTTCAGGCAAATTGAGCAAAATTCAATTTAATGACGAGTTTTGAAACATTATAGAGGACAAGTGAAGATTTTAGGCACGGAAAGGAAAGGCACAATTTCCTTTGTTATTTAGACTACTTAAATGTTTTATTTTAGAATGCAATTTTCATGACAAAAAGATAAGAATGTTTTTATATTCTTTCTGCATATATAATGAACTACGATTTGTATTTTCAACAAATTGAAAATTCAGACACATTCTTTACCAAAGTCATTAGTCATTTGTATACAGCGAAGTTTTTTTTTTGTAGAAGACAACATGATGAAGTACAAGTAAATAACAGGAAAATATAAAATAGCTCTAACGCACATAGAGGTATATTCGTTGTAGAACAATTGTAGATGTGAAGTTTTTGTTATGGAAAAGACCTATTAGTTAAAGATTTGCAGTTTTTCACTATGAAAGTCAAGTATGAGTAGATCTTTTAGAAAGAAAAAATTTATTTTGGACGATTTTTTTGGCTCGGGAAAACATCGAATGAGATACATATATAAAAAAAATAAAATTGAATCATTATTGAAAAAATGATACATCTATTGAAAAAAAACGGACCTGTTTATTTTTTGATCAGAAGGTTTAAATTGTTTTGAAAAACAAAAAATGGCTTTCTGATTCCGATCTATTGAAATCATGAAAATACAAGGAAAAAAAGACTTTGATTGAAAACCAAGCACATGTGAAAATACCATCTTTAACAAATTTCTAACTTTAGTTTATATATTAGTTTTGTAATAAATAAATCAACTAACCTGATTTGGTTGATGTGATTTCGAAATGATAGCATCCTTGAGCGTAGGACAAGAAAAGAACCGGAAACATGGCAAATTTGTAGTATCATCTTCTTGATCAAAAAGGCCATTTACAAGAGCCAAAGTAAAACAATGGCATTTGTGTATTCCTGCATTTGTCCAGTAATGTTTCAAAGAATCGAATACAAGAAAATATATTATTTGCTGAAGGAATGTATAATATTTTGATTGATCAGTATTAAACCTTATTTTCTCAACTAATTGTTTAGGTATATATTTTTTATAATCAATTCTCCAGCATCATCATAATCATGCTTTCTCATTTTCTATATTGTAAGTAGGATAATGCTAAACAGATAAACAAGTAAAAACAAATATTGAACCTTCCAAATGTATTATTTGAAGGTCTTTGAATGTGCTGTCAGAAAAACAGACAATATCGTGGCTATGATAAAGAGATAGTAGATTTTTGTGTTCTTACCTTATCCTTCCCAAATGAACACTTTATCCTTCCCAACGATAGTAGATTTTTGTGTTATAAACAAAAAAAAATGAAATGATACAATAAATCGGAAAATAAAAGGAAATGAAAAAATGCTTGGCCACATAATCATACGGTAAAACCGAGTAAAAAGACGAAATTGCATACCTATAACAGATTTTGTAAAAAAAATATGGTTTCAGAAATTCTCGAAGTAGAAAAATGCACTGTTGAACATAAATGGAGAGTAGGGTTTCTCAAAATAATGAATATTCAAAGAAAATTTTGTAGAACAGAAATGAAGAGCATGGTCGTGATTTTTGTAGAGGGGAAATGGAGATTCTCATCTTCAAGTTGGGGAAAACTTTGTGAGAAATGGAGATAAGGGTTTCTCAGAGGTGAGAGAAATGGAGAGTACAATTGGTAAGCAAAATGAGAAAGGAAATCGTCCAAGCCAAAAGTCCTTTGCCAAAATGACCGATCTGATTTATTCTGTTAGGGTATTCCAATTAGTATCTAGACTGTTCTAAAATACATGTGCCAGCATATGGGCTACTCTAATCATGTAAATTAGTGTTGCAATTTTATTGGGCTTTTTAGATGGAATCTCATTCCTTAAAAAGTTTGGGCTTATTACACTTTAATTGTGGGCTTAAGTTTTAGTGGGTTCTCATTTTCATCTTTTGAAATTTAAATTAACATTAACATTACATTAAATTAAATTTAAAACTAATCGAAAATTCTTTTAAAATATATAAATAATATATAAATACATATAATTATACTACTGTTAATATAAGTGTGACATGATAATTTTAAAATTGAATTTTAATTTATGTTGTAAATTTCTGCGAAGACAGTTTCATTTGATCGTTTCATATGTTATGACGATAAATAAGAGTCAAGGACAATCTATTTCTAACGTTAGGTTGTACTTAAAGAATCCAATTTTTAGTCATGGCCGATTACATGTTGCAGTTTCGCGAGTTACCAATCGAAAGTATTTGAAAATATTAGTTTGCGGCAGTGATGTATCTAAAAACAAACAGACATATAATATTGTGTACAAAAAAATATTTCAAAATGTGTAATTGTTGGTGCGCTAATGTTGTTTGATTGTTTACGTTTTATATTGTATATATTTATATATAGATTATATTACATAATAATTCAATATCCGATAAAGTTTTTCTATTATTTGCAATAATTAAATGATGAATGATCGAAATATAATCGATTGATTAACTATGAATATAAATAGTAAAGCAACAAAATTATGGATCTTATTAATGGATAAAAAAATACATAATACATCTAAGAAACTCTCATATATGTAATTTTTATTTTTTGTTTCAAAAAATGAAAACTAATACATATTAGAAACCTTATACATCTTATGTAAACAATACAGATCTGGAGGTTTTTTGAGATTTTTTTTTACCAATTTGAATAGTTTAAAAGATTCTTTCACCGATTTGAATTTTTTTTATGTTTTTGAAATTTTTGATTTTGAAAAACCCAAAATAAGCATCAATAAAAGATTACCATACGAAAATAGTTGAAAAAACAGGAAATTTTGATAGATTTTTGTCCGTGTCTCAATGTAATAAAAATTGAATCTTTAAATTAACTGAATATTTTTTTGTAGTAGCTTTAATTTTTTTAAGTTCTTACGTCATAGTTATTACCGAAAGATTCAGTTAAACTGCTTTCATTGAATTTAAAGCTTTTTTGAATTCATATTATTATGTTTAACTATTTTTTGGTGAGAAACACCTCAATACAAAAGTAGGAAATAATCATTCTCCGAAAATATAAATTTTTAATTAATTGTTTCAATATAATACAAAATAAAGAGTTTTTCTTGGATCTAATTTTTTATTTTTTTTACTGAAGTTTTTCATTGATTAATTGTTTCGAAATAGAACACAAAATCAAAATTAAATTTTATAATCATTGATACTAATCTTTTAATTATTTATCGACAAATCTCCTTATGAATAGTTGTTTATACAATAACACAAGCAAACAATTGTTTATGTATATAGTTATCTTTTATTTTTTTTATTGAAGTAAGAAAAACAACAATTACTAAAAAATAAAATTATTTTTTTCTTAATATACAGTCCGTGCATCGCACGGGAAAATTACTAGTATATATAAAAGCAAGAAAGTATTCTTTTTTGGGAAAAATCCCGCCAAAACCATGTTTCCAAATACGGTAAGTCAAGTTGTGTGCATAATTAATGATATTTGCAGCCATAATGATAGCAGGCTGTGTAACAGCCGATTTTTTTAGTAAGTTAGGCGGCAGCTGTGTTGAAAAAAACAAAAATGCATATTTCAACTTTTGAATATATTGCAGAAAATAATTTTTTGCCTTTGATTACAGAAACTTGCCTCCATTAATTAATGACTCGGTCCACGATGCAAAACACAATACACAACAAATTAAATATATATATCCAGCTATAATTAAATAATTTACTTTGTTAATGATGACAATGTTTGTCTTGAGCACCGAAATGACCACATTCAAATTTTGAAATTGGTCTGACAAGTACACCACATTCCACAACGCAAAGCACAATACAGAAAAATTAAATATACATATCTTGGGTAGCTAAAATTACATTACTCTTTTTTTTCACTTACAAGCTCTGTTATAAATATGCTCCCAGCCTCCCAAAGACACCTTATTTCTTACCAAATTACATATAACCCAAAAAATCAGCAGAATGACTCCATTATTTAGCTTGACTCAAGGGCATTAATCCAACGAACATATGATGGGCATTGAGACTGCAATTGCTTTGTGTATACAGTGACCTGCACATGGTAATAGCTGAGAAGTCTACAGTGTATTTGAAATGACAAATAGGTATGTTTAATTACTTCTTTTCAATTCATTTATTTTTCTATAGTTTGCAACCGAGTTAGTTATCTTAGTTGACATAATTATTTTTTTGGTTAAATCCCATCACGTTATTTTAGTCCAAATATGTGTAAATACAAGTATATTGGAAAACTGACCTAAGTTAAGTTTTCAAATTAGTTTTGAGATTCTCAATATTATTAGGCTTGCATTTGGATTTCGCATAAATGTAAGCATTTCACTTATTCCACGCATAAATGAACAACAGTCTGAAATTAAGAATCACATTTAATTTTTACATATTTGCATTTCACATATTCCAATAAGAGATTTTGATGCAGTGTTTTATATTTCCTCTAATATGATTATATAAACTCATGCTAAATAATTTGTTGAAATTTCCAAACCAGTCTTACTACTATATACATTATTTCAGTTGTTTTCCAGTCAACAGTGCCTCCAAATTTTGACCGACTCTTGAAATTTGTTGCAACCTTGGCAGTTATCAGAGCAAAGTTCTACCATTTACTCATTTAATCAGTCCCACAGAAACGACTTAATTCCTTTGGTTTGGGCTATCCACGGGAACATAAATTATATGCATTAGAAAGCTCACATGTTTTTTTTCCAGACAAATATGAACTTTATAATCTAACTGACAAATGATAATCCAATAGATTTGACCAATGGTAAAAAAACTTCATTAACTAAAAAACTCATTAATCAGTAACTATAAATTTATTTCCATATAAATAAAAATCATATATATATTGGTATTCTATGAACTGCAAGCAGTAATACAGTTCAATTTCAATATCATTCACCCAAATGATTAATTCCTCAAATCATCTTGAAAATAAAATTCCACTCTCCCCAAATAGTGCACACTATCATCGGAAGCAATTACAAGGCACCACTACCATGCCTCATTATCCTCAATGTAAAAACACATAATCCTTATTCTTGGCATACATTTGACAAGATCATATAAAAATGTTTTAAAAAAACAGTCAAAAGCACACAACCCTTATTCTTGGCATACATTTGATAAGATCGTATAAAAATATTTTAAAAGAAACAGTCAAAAACAGCACATATTCTTACACATTTCATATAAAAAAATCTTATCTTAACATATATAAAATACTATATATCTGACAAATTTTTACATGTTTGTCAAATAACCAAAGCCTATATAAAAAAAAAATATGTATTCGTAAAACAAAACAAAAATCTTCTGAATTTTATTTGAACGGAAATTTTTAGATCTGATATAAAATCATGGATCTGAAAATTTTATGAATGTTCGGCACAGATCGAAAGCTCTAGAAAGAAACTGTCAAAACAAAAATCACAAAAAAATGTGTATTTATTCGAAGGGTATATTTAAGTTTATTTTAGATCCGAAATGGTCTAAAAAAACTCAAACTAAAAACCACCAAAAAAATATGTTAGATCATTTGAACAAAAACATTCTGATCTGAAATTAAAAGAAAAATATAGATCTAAAAATTTTCGGTTTCCTTTTTATGGGTACGAAGATAAAAAAAAGTTTGGATCTGATTAATTCTGGTTTGAAAACCCAAAAGTCAGGCTCAGTGACAAGTCGGTGCAAACGTAAGATTTTAGTTCGATTTCCATTGATATTTGAAAAATAATAAAAGAAATTGAAATTTTGTGTTGAAAGAAAGTTTACCAAAAAGCAAGAACATGGAAGAAATTCCATTTTGTTCTAAATTCTTTTGCGAGAGAACAAGTTTTTGAGAGAGAATTCTTTTTAGTGAGAGAAACAAAATGATGATAATGGGCTTCAACAGCCCCCTTCTTTCGGATGGGCGATGTTTTCATTCAATTTCTCTTTTTTTCCCGTTTTGTGGAATTTGTATTATTTCTCATACCATACTTTTTGGGCCGTATTTAATTTGTGAAATAGGCCCAAATACCCATAATACTTTCGTTTTTTTATTTTTCTGTGCATTATTCATGCATTTGGCAAGACCCTTCCAAGCCCGTGTATCATGATTCATGTATGAAATGCTTTTAAATGTTGAATATGATATAAACTCATTTGGATACATTTTTATACTATTATATTTTTTGTTTTTATTTAATTTCAAATATTTCATAATTTTTCTTAATTCAACTACTGTATGTACTAATTATTCTTAATCCCATACAGTTTGTAGCATTTTTTCTGAATATATAATTGTACAATTGAAATTTGAATTCCATATTTATTTAAAAAAATAGTGTAAATATGATTTGTTGATCTATAGTTTAACATAATGGATTTAATATAAAATTTATCTATATTAAATTTTAATTATCTATAACATAAGGTGTCTAAGATTGTCTTTTTTAGTTTGCTTAACAATAATATGTAGTTAGGTTTTCTTTAGATCCAATGTTTTAAGTCCATAATGCATTATTAGTATTTATAGACTGACTGATTTGTGAATACATCGTATCCTACATATGCAGGTAGCTGGAAATTGAGGCATGTATAAACCTACTTTTCAATTGTATTTACAATACCTTTTTTTCTTCTTTTAGTTTTGTTTTGTGCAATGTAACATATAGTTTAGAAGGTTGTCATTTTTTTTGTTGAATCTCCTACCACTAATTAATATGTAGTTCAATTTTCCGTAGCTCCAATTTTTTTAGTCTATAATGCATAATTGGTATTTTCGGTGTTGTTTTTGACAGATGTTTTTAGTAAGTTTAATAGTTCTGTAGATATATTTTTATTTTTTTTAGTTCAGTTAAAAATAGCATCTATGTTGGATGTGGTCTAATGCATTTTGCTTAGTAAAAGATCTTGATAAAATGATAAACTTCAAAAAGATATATATCTTACATTTTTGTCCAGAGATTCAAGAAGTAGATGTAAAAGACCAAAAAAAAAAGCAGTACCAAGAATGATACATGGAAAGAACAAACATACGCAAACTCAATAAGACATCTATTTTTGTTTCCATTTGATACGCATGAGTCTATAGGAAAAATTCTCTCCTCTTTTTTGATCAGAGGTTACCCATTTTTTCCGATAAAAAGAAATAATTTCTTATTTTTTATTTCTTATTTCTTAAATTGCAGACTACCACATGTCAATTAGCCTACAATTGCTTTCTTTTCACTTTTTATTTTTAGTCCAATTAAGTTTTTGGGTTTCAGTCTTCAATTTTTTTTCATTGTTTATACGAACCAACATGTGTTTGGGCCATAATTTTTGTTCCAAAAACTTGCCCCTTTTGGCTTAATTTGTTGGCATAAATTTATCCTTTTTAATTTTGTCTAGGAATTATTCCTGCTCAAAATAAAAATAATTCTTACTGTATGTATTTTTTTATCTAATTGGTTTTTGTAATCTAAATTTATCTGGATTTATATTTTAATTAGTCATTGAAATATATAAGGATTTAAATCCTGCCTCCCACGTTGTAAGATTTCAATTTTTTTATAAAAAATAAAACCCTCGGCTAACTTAAAGAGAAAAAATGCTGGTGGTGAGAGTATTGCCTTATATCTTTATGCATAGCTAAACTAATTAGAAAAACTCATACTTTAACTAACCATGTTTCAAATACATCCTCCAGTGCACATGAGTAACAATCTTTCAAATATTATCATAATGCTTTTTTTTTACTTAAATCAAATAAAATATAAAATTTTAAATAATTAACATTTGATCTAGTTCATAAACACGGATACATTATATATTAAATAGAAACTGATGACATGAAATTTGATTGTTATTTCACATAAATAAGTGGAAACTAATATTATATTGAGGGATAGCAATCCCTTACACCATACAATAATACGACATGAACCAGACAGATGCCAACCCTGAATTTTTGTGGGCCCATGGCCAAACGAAAAAAGCAACCCCTAAGAGAAATATATTTTATTCTTGAGTAGAAATATAATTTGAGGGAAAAAATAACGTTTCTTAAATTTCAATAAGTTAGATTAATTTTTTTAGTACAATTTCCAAAGCAAAAGGATATTTGGTATTTTTTTTTTCACTTTTTTGGGGCCCTAGAAAACAACTTAATAATCATGTATAATATATTTTATATATATAAAGGCTTATGTAAGATTGGAGCCTCCAAAAATCGGGGCCCTAGGCAGTCGCCCTCGGTGACTACCCTCAGGGTCGGCCCTGGACCCCGACATGAAGTTATTGAGTCGAACCCGAATAAAAGAAACTCCAATCCAAACACAACTAACACGAATCTGAGACAATGTTACACAATCTATATATATATATATATATATAAAAGCAAACCCCTTTCTAATTCTGTTTTCCCGCCTAAACACCAATTTCTAAAAACAATTTCAGTGTTTTTTTATAAAAGTTGACCAATTTGTGTTATTTTCGGTATAAACTTTCAGTGTTTTTTTATAAAAGTTGACCAATTTTTCTTATTTTCGGTATATTATCATCCCTTCTTTTTGATTTGTTAAGTTTGACCTTTTAAATAATTGGTTGTACCATTTTCTGAGATTGACAGCAATAACGATTGATAAATTTGGTATGTAAAAGATTCGCTGATCCAAAAATTGGTAATTGAAAGTTGATTTCTAATATAAAAACCATCTGATACGTTTATTTTTTGCAGTTTTTATTTCAAAAAAAAGAACAGATTTATAGTCAAATTTTTTAATTTTAGAAATTATCAAACACTTTTTGAATATGGAAAGAAATCGTTGAATATAGCTTTTTTTCAGCCTAAATAATTTAAATAGAAATCAATTTATATTGTAATAAATTTGAGGTCAATTTAACATTGTTCTATTTTTGCATAAAATTGTTTAATTTGGTAATATAAACGATGAGAATATCAGTAGATGTACGAAATCCTACAACTCGGAATTTATGAATTGCATTCATAACTATCTATGGTAAAAATTGTGCAAGTAAAAAATGTAATAAAAATCTAACCACAAATATTTTTCTCCAATTTCCTTACAACAACACTCCATCAACAAAGATAAAATACCGCACCATAGCAATCCAAAAATTACAAAGAATTCAAAAACTCTCTGCAAACCCTCTTTTCATTCAGCAAAAAATTGAACAGCAAAATCGACATGGCACCATTCGTTACTCTTATTCGCGACCCCAACAATACCCAACAATTGTGGGTTGTCAAACTAAGACTTATTCGACTTTACGAGAAGCCCTCTTTCACGGATAAAAATGTCATTGGTACACTAGAATGTGTTTTCCATGACAGTGTGGTAAGTAGTTTTGAATTCTTCATTGTCTTTTTATTTTCAGTTTTAAGTACACATAAATTTTTGATTAAAATTTATTTTAATGAAATCTATTACAGGGTGACCGCATTCATGCCACCATAAGGAAATTCCAAATTGCTAATTTCAAAAAGCTGTTCAAAGAGGGACATGTCTATGTTATCAAGGATTTTCTGATAACAAAGCAAACGGACAAATATAGAACAACGTCCACAAAAAATAAGATATTGTTTTATGGCAAAACTCATGTATTTGGGATGTTTGAGCAGTCTTTTCCAAGATTTATGTTTGATTTCCAGAATTTTGGTGATTTAGCTAATCCGGATAAGGTGGACGATACAATGTTGCTAGGTATATTTATTTGTTTTTTTTTTTGCTTTATTTACTTTAAATTTTGTCAAAATATATATGAATTTTTTTGTTACTTTTTTTTCCAGATGTGATGGGGAGAGTTGTTTCAATGCACAATGCACAAAATAAGGACATTGATGAGAGGGTTACAAGATTCATCGAGATAACCCTAGAAGATTTAGAGTAATTTTCTTATTATTTTCTGCACACTTCATTTTAATGTAAACTAACCCTTACATTTCTATAGGAATAGGCGTATTTCGTGTACACTTTGGGAAGATTACGTAGAATTAATTCTTCCTCATTTGGAGAACAACATATCCGACCCTGTTGTTGTGATTCTACAAATGGGGCATGCCAAAGTTTTTAAAGGTATCTCATTATTGAAATAATAATATATTCAACAAATATTTCTGTTGTCCATCATAATTAAATTAATTAATTTTTGATTAATTTTGAAACAGAACAAGTGAAGGTGTCTAACAGTTATTATGTTACAAAGCTGATTGTTAATGAAGCCATTGAGGAAATTGAAGATTTTAAGAGAAGGTTTGTTTGAATAAATATTATTCATTATATTTAATTATTTATTAAATTGTTATTGATTATTATTTTACTATTTCAGTCTTCTGGCCAGAAATAATCCAAAATTTTCGATTAGCCATGATTCAAATCCATGTTCTACAAGTGTGTTGGAGGATCTAGAATCTCCAAAGTTCACATTGAAGCCGCTAGAACACCTATATGCAAATGATGCTGCAATTTATTTACAATTTTTTACGATTTTTTCGGTCCGTTTTGTAAATAATTATTTTAATCTTTTAATCTTCTAATTTTTTAATTTGTATTATTGTATAGGCCGGTAGTTTTTGGGTTTGTGCGAGAATTATTGGTATCTCGGATGAATGGTGGTACATATCTTGCACACGATGTACCAAAAAACTGCATCCAGCTGTTGATCAGCTTTACTGCATCAAATGTGACCAATTGCAGGAGACTGGTCGTATACGGTAATTTTTTAATGTTAATTAAATTTGAACATTATAAAATTAAATTGCTTTTAATGGTTTTTCTAATTTCTAATTTTTATTTGTCGTTTTTTATATTAATAGATACATGATAAATTTTCAAGTGGTTGATGAATCTGCAAGTGCCACATTGCTCTGTTGGGATAGAGAATGTGAGATGCTGATAGGGAAATCTTGTGTGGATTTAAGGAATGAAATTGTTCAAGTTTGTAATTTCAAAAAGATTAGCTATTTAATCCATATATCAAAATTTAAACATATATATATATATATATATAATTAAAAGTTGTATTATTCTGTATTTATTTAGAAAGAGGTAGGTGGTAGTAATTCAGCGGGTGAGCTGGCCCCCGATTTGAAAGCTCAAATTGGCAAGATGGTCCTTTTTAAAGTACAAATTAAAGAGAACAACTCTGCACTATCTTGGAGCTTTTTCGGTGGTGAAGTTGACAAATGGATCAAGATTTGGTTTGGAAATATGGAGCTACTTCTCTTGAGAGTCGTAATTATTAGATATTTTTTTTTGTTTTTTAAATGGAGGTAATTATTAGATGTTAACTACCAAACATATAATTTTTTTTTGGTTTTTTACAAAATTAATTTTATATTCTAAAGGAATCGGACTACTTATCAAAACTTCAAGGAGAAGAACTTCGCCATGAAAATGTAAGAATCTGGTCGTTCAGTTTTTTTTATATGTATTCTATTGATTTTTTAATTCTAATTCTAATTCTTGGTTATTTTGTGTTCATAGGAGTTAGATGAGGAGAGTTCATCGCGGGACGAAGTTAGCACACCTAGCAAGCTTCTTGGCAAACGCAATCGGTCCGATGCGTCGCCACTTGCAAAGAGGGCTTTGAATGAGCAATTTTCATCATCAACAACGAGCATGAAGATGAAAAGCATTATAAAGAAGGAAAAGGATTAGATAGATAGTGAATATCAATTTTGGCTTATATAGAGTTTTAGATTATTGGTTATTTAAAAAACCAATTATAGGAGTTGGGTAGTTTGTTACAATTTATTTCAGTTCAGATTTCTATTTGCATGGTTTGAGTAATATTAATAAAAGTTTCTTTTCATTTGCCTATTCAATTTTCTTATTGCTGAATTTATAAGCTTATATTCGTTTTATTTAAATTTTAATGTCTTTAACTATTAACCTTCAATAAGAAACTTTTAGTTTATTAAGTTATTGTGATAATGAAAACTGAAGCAATATTAATTATTGAAATTAAAAATACCTATTAGTCTTATATTTTTTCGAGACTGATCACAATCTCTCATTAAATAATTAATTTTCAAAGACAATTTGAATGTGTGTTTGTTATATTTTAATGAATATATTATAACAATATTTTTAATAATATTTTTATTTTACATTCGATGTATTCATTGATTTTGTTTTTTAGTTTGATATTACTGCCAATCCATTTTGCAAATGGACATTGCATCTATGGACTTTGTTGAGATTTTCTATGTTATTGGGATTTAGGTATTTTTTTAAAAAATAATTATTTTGTATTTCAGTTCTATTGGAAATTTACAATTACTCTTTTAAATTGGTTAATAATTATTTTTTATTTTGCTTTTATTATTAAGTCATACATTTGTAATTGTTACAGTAATGATGTAATCAAAATAAACATGTAAACTGGTACAACAAACATTAAGACTAATAAAAATTATAAATAAACACATCAATCATCCTTTGAGAACCCAACAGGATTCCACTACTCTCTAGGAGCAGGGTCAAGAGGGTTTTTTCCTCAAAGTTCAACATAGATAACAATTTAAACATAAAACACAATCAGCAATTAAAATGGAGCCATACCAGACATGTGTTAACTACAATAACAGACATGTGTTAACTATAAACTAAAATTGCTGTAAAATTTAATATCCTATTCCAGCAGATTAATTAAGATATTTGAACTCCCACAAACACATTTGTTCTAAAAGTAACCAATCAAATTATATAACACAGACAATTTTAAAATATCTTAATACCATACCTGTCATTTTAAAACGACTTAGTGTATCAAAAGATATTTCATGCAATTATCAGTTTATGGACAATTATTTTATCCAACTATATAACAAATATAAGATTCGAATTTGACTAAATAGTTAATTTAAATTGTGATTTTATAAACATTTAAAAAAATATTTCAAGCGTACACCATGTGATGTTTAGAAATTTAAAAAATTACCTAAATTGAAAGATACTATTTAACATATCAGAAACATTCCATATATACGCATCCACTGTCTATATAAACCATTTCATTCATGCCAAACGGATTTGCAGAAAAACACACAATATCTCAACACATCTAATACTTCTTCATTATAAACTGTAAATTCTCCTAGCCATAACGATGAGAAAGCTAACATGACACTCTGTTATTGGAATTAAGAGAAATAGGAACTCAGAACATCAAAAGGGTATGTTGCTTCTATTTATTTTATATATTGTAAACAAATAGTTGTAATTATTTACTGTCAATTGTATTTCATGTTCTGAAATATCATTGTTTTCTCATCACTATATTCAGTACTTATATCTGATACCTATCCCTATCTGTAATATTTATATTTCTTAACAAATATGTTTTTCATCTTTTTGTAAAGTTTTTGTTTATTTTTGCTGTATTTTATCTGAGTTACAGGATAGATATCTATCTATTCTATGTTCATACAGCTGACTATGTTTGTATACTCCACAATTCTTATGATATTCAAACTACAAAATGAGAATAAAAAATGAGGATTACCTTAAATCTTTGTGAATCACCAAATAACCTGTGGTAAAATTTCCCCTGCCCACAAGAAATAACAAAGTCAGAATTGATCATATAAAAGTAAATGTAAATTAAAAGTTAAAATGAATATTATTTCAATACTTATCTTTTTGGTTGCTAATAGTGAAACTCTGTTCCATACACCAAATATGTTTCAACACCATCCTTTCTCTAATTTTCATTCAATTTCACAGAGATTTTACATCTCATAAATAAAACAATAAGGCAGTTAAAATGGACAAATTCTCCAACAGGATTCCAATACTTTCTGAGAGTATGGTCAAGTTGGTGATAACCTAAAAGTTTTGTCAAACTATATTTAGACAAATTAGGATATTAAAAAAATAAACGTTATAAATTAATAATTATTTTTCTTAATCTTCTTAGTATTTGTTATTTAGATTTTGTAAGACTAGGTAAATAAAATAATTATTTGAATATTAGAAAAATATTTTTTATACTTAATTTTTTTAATCTTAGTAACAGGAGAAAAATATTTTGTCATATTGGAGTTATATATCTTATAAAAAAAATTAATTCAGTTTTATAATCACAAAACAAATGAAGAATTTTGGTTTTTATTTGTAAATTAAAACACTAGAAGCATAACGGTTACATATCTAGTAAAATCATAAACAAAATGCAAAAAATAAACAAAGTTATAAGTCTTAAAAAATATCCGGATTATTAGTTAAAATTTTCTACGAAATTAACATTACTAATATTTTAGTATATAATTACTTTTTTGTAAGAAAAAACCAAACAATATACTTTAGTTTGGTCTTTAAAAATTTTAAAGAAAATGAGAAAATAAATTAAAATTTCAGTACAAAAATAATATAGGAGATAATGGTTTGAATGTTATACATGAATACCATATCGTAAATTTTAATAAATATATTATTTTTTTAAAATAATAAGAACTCGAAAGATCTCATTAACCAAATATCGAAAAATAATACAAAAAATCTAACACTTATCAAGTTTATCGTTCAAGACAAAAATTATTTTGGAGATAATCGTTTGTATTTTTACATAAATATATTAAAGTAATTTGTGATAAATAACTTTTTTGGTTAAAAAATTACGAAACAAAAAGATCTCGTAACCAAAGATCGAAAAAAATACAAAAATATAAGACTTACCGACACAACGGTGAAGACCATGAATGTTATGTAGAAAAATCATTTCTTAAAAATGTAAAACCGTGAACTCCGAAAATATCAGTAGATCTTCAAGCGTTTGGTATTTTTTTGGCATTTTTGGTTCATTTTCATGTAAAACCCCAAGAAATACATTAAAATCTGGCAGATCTGTGAGGCCCCGAATTTTAACTGCGTGAGATACGGTGTTATGTAGTGATTATTTATTCGGCTATGTATCACAAACCATTATTAATGAAATGCGACTCGACTTTTATTTATTTCTTTCAACATCAATTACGCCTTCCTCGTTTCCGAGCCTAACGATTTTATATTCTCCTCTAGTATTAATACTTGATCGAATAACTACGACTTTAGAAATATTAGAACTTCAACAATTTAGAAGTACATTCCAATCCTTATCCTAATATTTTATCTTATTCTATAATTCATCCCAACCAATTTCCCAATCAATTTAAAAAAAACAAAAAGAGAGATAAAACGAATTTCTTATTTCACATCTTCAATTTTTAAATTTCTAAATATTTAATTATAAATATTTATACATTTTATTTTCTTTCAATTTTGTATAAAAAAAAATATATATTTAAAAATAAAATATTTCGAAAATTATCCCTTAAAATGGGGATTAATTTTTAAATTTCTAAATATTTAATTATAGATATTTATACTTTTATTTTCTTTAAAAAATTATTATTTTTTTATTTTTTTTAAAAAAAATTCGAAAATTTCCCATTATAAATGGGGAGGTTGTTACATATTCTTTTCAATACCTACAATTATATATATATATATATATATATACATATATATTATTATTCCCCAATTTTTGGTCACATGCCTAAAGGAGAGACAAACTTTTCTTTCCACCAAATTCTAATAAATAAAAATACAACACCATGATTATTATTCCCTCCAACTTTTGGCTCCTTGTCTTAGGGGAATCAATCATTTTTGTTATTTTTTTCTTTATCTACCAATATTATTCATTTCATAATTATCATAAAAACACAAGACTTGCTTCCATTTTCCTCTCTAAAGGATCAAATTCTTCAAGCATAAGGTAAGAATATCTTCATTTCTCCCAACTCTATTTTTCTTCTCCAATCCTCAATCTTATACCTTCACCATCTAATAATGTTGAATCCTTCTTGTTGAGGTACTCCTAGAGAAAAAATTCTTGAAGAATTAGAGACCTAGATTTGACTACAAGCTTGAAGAGGAAATTCAAGATTACATATTATTAAGGTGAGAAAATTATGGTTTTAGTATTTTTCTCTTGACAACATGAAAAATTAATTTTTGACTCAAGAATATAAATTTTTGGAGTTTAGGGGCTGACCTACATCATCTCAAGTGGAGGTTAGAGGCTTGAAGGAAAATTTCCATTTTTGAGACTACTTGAAGATATTAAGGTGAGTAGTAACCATTTGGTACTAGTATATTTTCTTTAGACTTGAGACTTTAATTTTAACACCAAAATATGGTTTGGATACCATTTAGGGACTGATCTTCAAGAGTTTGAGTCAAGAAGTTGATTCAAGGAAGAAGACCACATTTTAGATCAACCCGAGAAACTACTACGAGGTGGGTGGAAAAAAAATCATTTCAACTTCTAGGTGTTTTAAATTGAAAATATGCATGTAGTATTTTGTTATTGAGCACTTGAGATATATATTATGTATTTCATGCTATTTTCTTGTATCTAGTGGAAAAATTCTCAAGTGTTGCTCAAAAATGCGATTTATCGAAAAATAGGACATACATGTACACTTTATTGTTGTACTTGATGAATGCTTGCTTGAAATGGATATGTATATTTATGACTCTTGTAATCTATGTTTTGAATGATTTATAACCTGGAAAAGTCGAGCATAATTGATTAAATTTCGATTTTTGGACTTAAAATGCAAAAATGGAAAGTTGGTGGACTTAATTGCAAGAAAATAAAACTTAAGGGACCCCTCTGTAATTTTCGATTTTTGGGACTGTACTCAGGTTCAAAAATTATGTTTTGACATTTTAATAAAGTTTTAAGAGTTTTTAGATAAATAAAATCAACCCTTAAAAGCCCAAGGACTAGATTGTAAAATTTGAGAAGTTTAAGGGCTAATTTGCAAATTTCGAAACTGTACCAGACCCTAATTTAAAAATTGAAATTTTAACTCTTAAGGGACTGGAAATAACATATTTTAAGTGTATTCCAAAAATCCAAGTGTTTAGAGCTTGGAAAGTAATTTTATAAAACTTGAGGGACCAAATTGTAAAAGATTTAACTTGAGGACCCAAATGAAATTTCCAGGACTTATGCAGCCCATGCACCTGGAAATACTAATTTACCTATAACATAATTATATTTTGGACCCAAGGTTCAAATTTCATAACAATTGGACCCCTAAAAGCCTTAAAGGCAATTATTTCAAAATGGGACAAAAATGAGATTTTCAAAAGTTAAGGGACATATACTTATGACGTTTTAAAACTGTTTTTGTTTCAATATCCCACTAACCTTAGTGACATTTTCCAACTGGAATCACATTAAAAGCCCTTCCGGTTTGTGAGTTCCGATTATTTTAAACTTAGGGCCCGAAATGACAATTTTAACAAATTTGGGGCCAATGTGAGAATTTTATAAAAACTCGACCACAAAACTTTAAAAAACTGAATCTCTGAACAATTTAGAGAATTTAGGAACTGACCTCATAATTTTTCAAGGTCGGGACATTTATTTATTTAACTTTTAACCCCAAAAGTATTGGTTTTTACAAAGCGGGGCTAATTGTAAATTTTATTTTAATAAGGACCTAACTCAAATTATTTTATTTTAAAGAAACAGCCCTGGACCCTCTTACTTTAATATTTAATTAAAATATTTTATTTTCTTAAAAATCCCTTGACTTATCGGATCGTCTTGACCGATTAATAACCGATCGCGGGGCAACTTCCTCGTCTCGCGATTTCGAATCTATAACGGGACCTATGTTCCTCCTAATCCTTAAGATATCGAAGACTACTTATCCTCCCGATAATTATCTTCATCCCAATAACTCCACCAACGCCAAAACTATTTTGTGCAAAATTTGAGAACTTTTCATGAACTGCTTCCCGAATCAATAATACTCGACTGTCTGGTTGACTACCTGAACGTGTACTTAATTTCCTGCCTGAGTCAACTTGGTGTGTCGAGCTCACAGTCGGAATGGATACGTCGGGGATGGAACCGGGCAGCTCGGCTGCTATTCCACTCTCCTACCCCATCGCCCTAATCCCGCAACCGAGGGACGGAGTTTGTCCAAGGAAGCGGTCGTAGTACTTGAGGTATAATCATGATTATGACGAATCCGAGCCTTGCTAGCTCCAACGCGTGGATTTTGTCTTTGCCTACGAGCGATAAGGTGACAGTCTTTGACCATCATGAACGGGAGTTACAAGGAAGAACAAAGGAATCGCCTCGATCCACACGATTCCGAGTTGAACGAAACGGGTTGGCGCTACATATCGACGCAACCACTAATTGTCTTGTATAGGATTGGCGCTACACATCATCGACGCAATCCCCATGTCTTGCTTGAGCCATAATGCTGCGTGACCACGAATCTATTTTCTTAAATCGTATAAGTATATTACTTAATATATTTATCACGACGCTTGGACTATGTGTGAACACATGCATCATACCTCACGCGCGTTTTCATACAACCGTTTTCTTGCATTAACTATTTATATCGCCACACTTGCACACGATCACCCCATCCACCGAGATTTCTCGTCTCATTCCCTCCTCCTCGTTTTCTAACCTTTAGATGAAGAGTTCGCAAGACATCGAACCTACTGCAGATTGAATCCCTATCGCAGAATGAGGAGCGACATTTCCTTTTACTTTTATTTGTTGTTGGACTCCTTCATTTTATTTCTTTGACTGTAAGTTAATTCGATAATCTTTTGGGTTGTTTTTCGGATACCGCCGGACTTTAAGATGTAATTTGTACTCGTGTTTATTTTAATTCCGCCGCATTAGACTCTATTTTACTTGGAGTTTTGTATCTTTGGTTTAGACTGTTGATTTATTTCTGTTTAAGTGATTGATCATTGTCGCGTCACGTTTGGGGCGTGACAAGATCTACCCAAAAACGTACAGATCCGTTACAAAAACATAATAATTTTTGGTTTACATATGAAAATGTTTGTAAATCGACAAAAACCGCATGGTTATGAAGAAACCACCGGATTTTAGTCACTTAGAAGGTAAATGTTCGAAAAACCATGTACAGAACCGATTAAAATGACCGAAAACCACCCAAAAAGGCCATCTCATGAACATTTACAGGTTTAATGTTGGAAACCCTAACTCGAAAATGAACGAAAAAAAATATTAAAACAAACCCAAAAATGTACCATCTTCTAAAATTACACCCAGTCTTAAGTGGTATGCATAGATTACCAAAAGACTGAGAGATTAGAGATGGGGGTGAGTTAGAGCCAAACTCGGTTCATTTCGAAATGGAGAGAAATGACAGAGTAGAGATTAGGGTTTCACAATGAGAGAGAAGGTAGAGAGAGATAGTGGTTTTTCGGATAAGAGAAAGTGAGATGAATGAACAAGAACAAAACCGTGTTCTGCAATTCTCAAAATGAGGGTGGGTGGTTTGGGTGGGATGTGTTGTGGCCATCCGATTTGAAATCGGATGGCCAGTTTTTTTTTATTTTTATTTTTTCGATTTTTGGGGATCAAAAGATTAAATCTCCATCGTACACGTCACCCTCATTCTGGATCCTTCTACAAATTGTTGTTTGCACACATGTATAACTTTTGGCCGTCCGATCTTAGATCGGATGGCTATGATTTTTTTATTTTTATTTTTTGTTTTTTTTAATAACAGAAATTGGTGTATTTGTGTGTAGAGTATGGGCTTTACAAAGGATCAGATATTTTTAAAAGGGTTGGGCTTGTTCAAATTTTTTAAAATTGTATACCAATCAATTCTATGTTTTTTAAATATGGCCCAATATGAATTATTCTTTTGATATTTATTATAAATAATAGCAATATTTAAGATAAAATAGAAAAAATATAAATAAATAATATAAAAATTAAAATGTTAATTAATTTTATTTAATATTTCTTTTCAATTCGATTTTTTTTTATTTTGGTAACAATGTTTGATTAAATTATTATCCAAAAATATTAATTTAATTAGAAGATCAATTTATTAAAATTAATTGTAAGATATATTATCTAAATTATCTAAATCTTCCAACATTATATTCTTATACCTTTTAATATATTAGCTAGTAATTATATTTTATTTCCATTGGTAATAAAATTAAATGATTTGATTTATACAAAATCGAAAATTGTTTATATACATATAAATATATTAGATGATAAGTAAATATATAATAAATTTATATTATAAATAAGTATATGATCTTTTTTCATATCAAAAATGTATTATATTGCTAATAATGGTTTATATATTTAATTAATTTTTTGTTTTCGTTAATAAAAGTATTGAATAAAAGTATTTTTGTTTATTTTAATTTCATTTATATAATTGTAAATATATATAATTATTTGAAAAAACTATTTTGTGCAGATTAATTAATTTTGTATCTTATTTTATTTTGATCTATGCAGAAAATATGAGAAGCTCAAATTTGACGATTTCTAGCATGGATGCGACAAAAAATTCGCAAGATCGACCTAAAAGACGGTTATCCAATCACTCACTTATAAACATTACAAATACATATCCGTCAATGACCCAAGGAATAAATGCGCAGTCGTCGTGGAGGTTATGTAGACTAACTGATGTTGAAAGCTATTCTGTCACAAATATTAATACAGATAATTATATTCCCAATTCGATCATTACAAATGGTACGTCACATTTAATATTAAATTGTTTATTTTCATTATTTGTTATTATTTAATGTTGAATATTTATTAATATACATATATTTTATATTTCATAAAATATTTCTTTTTTAAATTGTGTGCAATTGGTTTATTTAAATTAATCAAATATAATTTTCTTTTATATTGTCAGAAAATATTCTAATGTCTTCAAAGACGGGTACAAGTCTATGCAAACCAGTTGACTTGCAAGGGTCCACAAGTAGC
Source organism: Rehmannia glutinosa (assembly GCA_016081115.2). NCBI lineage: Eukaryota > Viridiplantae > Streptophyta > Magnoliopsida > Lamiales > Orobanchaceae > Rehmannia > Rehmannia glutinosa. The sequence continues at coordinate 7,372,362 of CM071924.1, forward strand.
ATTGTTAATCCAATGCCGATAATGCCATTTAGTAAAATCACTAATGGTAAATTAAGTTTCTACAAATTTTATTATTTTGTATAATTTATATTATGATTTAAACTTACATATATTCGTTTGAGGTGTATCTATTTTAGTAATTTTGTTTTTATAGTTATAGGGATATCGTCTTCAAAAAGAATTTTGGCATACAATAAAAATAAAAAGGCAATAGTGGTTCTTCAAGTGTTCTTTCGGACTCAACGAAAATTATTGATCTAACATTTCAAGAATCAGCGTGTATGGATGGCAATTCTAATGTTACAGCAATATTCGATGACACTAACAATGATTGCACACATTATTCGTCAAATGGGACATCCGCAGTTGATCGAAAACAAGGTATGTATGTTATGAATTCAAGTTCGCAATGAAATTATAAATTTAATAAATAAATTTCCACTTAATATATTTGTGTGATGTCCGTGTCATTTATTTTTTGTAGAGTATTGGGATATTGGAGATGCAACATACAAATGTGAATTTTGTTACGCGATTTTTTGGTTTGAAGAAAGGTTACTCTCCTATCCAAAATCCAAACCCATATATTCTTCGTGTTGTGGTCATTGCATAATTCAATTTCCTCCCATCAAGGAACCACCTGTTGTGCTTGGAGATTTGTTGTTTGGAGTGGGAAATAAGAGCAAGCACTTCTAGGACAATATAAGATCATACAATAATATGTTCTGTTTCATATCGATGGGAGGCAAGATTGACACCGACGTAAATAAAGGTAGAGGTCCTCCTGTTTTCCGATTGCATGGGCAAAATTATCATCTAATGGGAAGTTTGTTGCCATCCAATGGTGTCACACCGAAATTCGCACAATTATACATATATGACACGGACAATGAAATATCCATAGATTAAACTCGATCGGTATTTTTATTTGTCAATCTCAATATTTGATTTTAATTGTTTATGTAATATGTCCCTAATTTATTTTTTGTTTTATAGGCAAGGAAGTGAGCATAATAATTTGCACGAGTCGATCGTCGATAATTTAAAGAAAATGCTAGATGAAAACAATGTATTAGTTAAGACTTTTAGAATGGCGAAGGAAGAGATTTTAGAAGGCGGTCAACGTGATGTTTGTTTACATCTAATCGGTCGGAGAAGTACGGATGCTAGGAGATACAATATGCCTTCAAGTTCAGAGGTTGCTGCTCTTATTGTTGGAGATTTTGATCAAGCCTTAGGAGACAGGGATATATTAGTGGAAACAAAATCTGGCAGTTTGAAACGGATAAATGAGTTGAATGCTTCATACTTGGCTTTACAGTATCCGTTGTTATTACCGTACGGTGAAGATGGTTTCAGAGAAGACATATCGTTTTCTGATCTAAAAAAAAAGGAATCCAGGAGGCAGAAAAACTGTTAGTGTGAGAGAATTTTTCGCGTATCGACTGCACGATAGAGATGATGAACCTCCTACAATTTTGTCGTCTAGAAGATTGTTTCAGCAATTTATTGTCGATGGTTATACAATGGTTGAGTCAGCGCGATTAAAGTATGTAAGGTTGAATCAGAGAAAGTTGCGTTGCGACATTTATAAGGGTCTAACTGACGCGTTGTTGCATGGAGACATCAATCCTGGTACTCATGGAAAACGAATTATATTACCTTCTACCTTTACGGGAGGTGCTCGGTATATGATTCAGAATTATCAAGATGCCATGACTATATGTCGATAGGCAGGATATCTGGATTTATTTATAACATTCACCTGCAATCCGAAGTGGCCAGAAATCCTAAGATTTCTTGAGAAAAAGAAATTGAATCATTGAGGACCGACCTGATATTGTCTGTAGGGTGTTTAAAATCAAGTTGGATTCCTTGATCAAAGAGCTTCGGCAAAATAAACTATTTGGTGAAGTCATGGCAGGTGAAAAATTCATTTCAATTGTCCGTTTCTTCAATTATGATTAATATATTTCTAATTTTTTTCCTTTTGTTTTTATTGCAGTGGTATACACAATCGAGTTTAAAAAACGTGGCTTGCCACATGCCCATATTTTGGTGTTTTTGGCAAAAGAAAACAAGTATCCGATTGCCGATGATATAGATCGAATTATATCAGCTGAAATACCCGACGAGAGTTTAGACCCATGTTATTACGCGGTAGTGAAGGACCATATGATACATGGTCCATGCGGTGATGCTAGAAAAACTTCTCCTTGCATGGTTGATGGAATTTGCACTAAACATTTCCCAAAAAAATTTGTAGATGTGACGAATATTGATGATGAAGGTTATCCACGTTATAGACGTAGGAATGATGGAAGGATAGTGGAAAAAATGGAGTACCTCTTGACATGAGATATGTTGTGCCGCTGTCGTTATTTCTTTGATGAAATATGGAGCTCACATCAATGTGGAATGGTGTAACCAATCAAGGTCGATAAAGTATTTGTTCAAATATGTGAATAAAGGAAATGACCGTGTCACCGCATCGTTCTATACGAGTAGCAATGACGAAGAATGCTGGGAAAACCTGTTGAGGTGAGCATGTATTACGATTGTAGGTATGTTTCGTCATGCGAGCGACATGGAGACTATCGGGATTTGAAATTCAATATAAATATCCTCCGAGTTGAACGTTTAAGTTTTCATCTTCCCGATGAACAAAACGTTATTTTCTCGGATTCTCAAAAGAATAGATGACGCTCTTAAGAAGGATTCGGTAAAAAAAGTATGTTTTTAGCATGGATGGAAGCGAATAAAATCTATCCTCAAGCAAGAGAGCTAACGTACGCTGAAGCTCCCACAAAATTCACGTGGAAACCGAAATTCAGAAAATGGATGCCGAGACAAATTGGCAAATCTATAGGACGAGTTTTTTATGTCCCCCCCGGAGCTGGTGATATGTACTATCTGAGGTGTCTTCTCAATGTTGTTCGTGGAGCAATGTGTCATGACGACTACAAGAAGGTCGACGGTGTTCAACATTCTTCCTATCGAGAGGCTTGCTTTGCTCTAGGATTGTTAGAAGATGATAGGGAATATATTGATGCCATCAATGAAGCGAGCTCCTGGGCTTCTGCGGAGAATCTTAGAGGTTTATTTGCATCATTGCTTTCGTCCGACTCCTTGAGCCGACCAGATAATGTCTGGGACAAATGTTGGGAATTTCTTTCTGATGATATGTTATACAAACGTCGACGCCTTTTACAACATCAAGGTATTATTTACCAAATATTATGTTCATTACTAAAACCTTTTATATTTTTTATAATATTAATTTGTATAAATAATTAGTATTATGATCTTATGAAACAGATTTGGTTTTGAGTGAGAACGAAATCAAGAATCTTACGTTGTTGGAAATTGAGAAATTATTGCGAAATCTGGGTAGGAGTCTGCGTGATTTTGACTCAATGCCATTTCCCGATGTTGACACCATTCATAGCAACCAAAATAGACTTATATATGACGAGTTGCGTTATGATCGTGATGTTCTTTTGCAAGAGAACAAAGACCTCATCTCGAAACTTAACGATGATCAGCATAAAGTTTACTCAACGATAATGCGTGTTGTACGATCAAATAAAGGTGGGATGTTCATTGTCTACGGATATGGAGGAACAGGAAAAACATTTTTGTGGAAGGCTTTATCTTCAGGATTGAGGTCGAAAGGAGAAATTGTACTGAATGTTACATCTAGCGGTATAGCTTCTCTTCTATTGCCAGGTGGGAGGACTGCACATTCGCGATTTGTTATTCCATTGAACCCACATCAGGACTCAACTTGCAATATCAATCAAGGGAGTCCGCTTGTTGAGCTTATTATTCGTTCTAAACTTATAATTTGGGATGAGGCACCGATGATGCACAAGCATTGCTTCCAGGCATTAGACGAGACTTTACGAGGTCTTTTGAAACTCATCGACCCAATGTTGGAACATAAACCTTTTGGAGGGAAAACCGTTGTCCTTGGTGGGGATTTTAGACAGATCTTGCCTATTATTCCAAAGGGAACTCGGCAAGATATTGTTAATGCGTCCATTAACGCGTCGTATTTGTGGAAAGACTGCACTGTCCTTAAATTGAATAAGAACATGCGTCTTCAGAACCTTGGTGATAGCAGTGATTTTAAAGATTTGGCCGAATTCTCAGAATGGATCGCAAGCATTGGTGATGGAACAATCGGAGGTTCAAATGATGGTTGTGCCATGATTGATATACCTGAAGATATCTGGCTTGAATCTTCAGGTGATCCGATTGAAACTATTGTAGAAAGTACTTATCCAATGTTTAAAGACGCCATTGATGATCCGACGTACTTGAAAGAAAGAGCTATAGTAGCTCCTACCTTAAATATTGTCGAATCTATAAATCAATATATGACATCTTTAAACTCATCGGAGGGCCAGACCTATTTGAGTTCGGACAACACGTGTAAATCGGATGCTAATGTTGACTTCGTGCATGATCTGCACACTCCTGAATTTTTGAATGGGATAAAATGTTTAGGGGTTCCTAATCATGAGTTGCATTTGAAGGTCGGGACTCCAGTTATGCTCTTGAGAAATATGGACCATTCAAATGGATTGTGTAACGACACTAGGCTGGTGATTACGAGGCTTGCCAAACATGTACTTGAGGCAAAAATTCTCACGGGAACCAATGCAGGCAATAAAGTTTTGATTCCGCGGATGGCATTGACACCGTCGGATCTCAGAATCCCCTTCAAGTTCCAACGGAGGCAATTTCCTCTCATTGTATCTTACGCCATGACTATAAACAAGAGTCAAGGCCAATCTCTCTCCAATGTCTATTTGTACTTGAAGAATCCACTGTTCAGTCATGGCCAGTTATACGTTGCGGTTTCCCGAGTTACGAATCGTAAGGGTTTGAAAATATTAGTTTGTGGTGACGACGAATCAAAAAATAAACAAACGATGAATGTTGTGTATAAAGAAGTATTCGAAAATTTGTAATATATACAAATAGTGTTTTAATTTGAAAACGTCGTTTGTATTCTTTGTTATTTTTTTTGGGTCATTACAATTGGAAGGTGTATACATTCAAATTATATAATTCGACAAATCATTAACATATGAATAGCATATCATTTCAACTCATCATTACATCTTCCGTGCATCGCACGGGTCAGCACACTAGTTTATCTTAAAACATAATATCTTATATTTTATTTAATTTTTTGATGTATTTTGAATATAACTCGAAATTGACCCGAAATTAAACACGAAATGACCTGAGTTGCCATAAGACATTCTATTAAACTGCATATTTCTATTAAACTGCAAATTTCAATATATATGATAGTAAGTACATCAGATCTCCTATTTTCTAAATTTATTAGATGAATGTCAGCGTGTAATAATGACATCATCTTATACACACGCGACCATAGCCTAATACATCGCCTCTCATGGTTGCATATATTACTAAATATCTTACAAACAACCATTTTCATGGATACTTAAGCAATTATTCTGGCGCGCATAGAATCGGAGATCATCACTCGTACTACTAAACATGTACAGGCGTGGCACTAAATCCAGGCGGCGGGGTTCCAGCGGCGGCGATCTCCCGTCTCTTCCCACGCTCCGATCGGCTGTTCTCGGCGAACTTAAGGCTTCCATGGTGCAAACCCTTTTCCTTCTCATGTTCATTCCATTCCGACGAATAATAACTCTCCTCCGAATATTTCCCGTTTTTCGACGCCGGAAAAAACATGCTTCCCCACTGCGGTCAGGCCGGAGATTATGCCTAACGATCGCCGGGAAACGAAAGGGATGATGCCGTAAGTGGCGCCGCAAGCGGATTGGGCGCCGATGGAGAAGAGGATCATGGAGAGGATGGCTATTGGAAGTGAATTTGCGCGGCCGAGCCAAATGCAGAAGACTCCTCCTAGGGTTTGGACTGTCCACAGGACCCAAAGCCGGCCCCTCATGCCGAATTTTCGGGCCGCCATGTCGGAGGCGTAGCCTCCGAGAGGGCGAGCGGCGAAGTTGGCCATGCCGAAGGTGGCGGCTACGATTCCGGCGGTGTGGAGCGTGAGACCGAACCTAAAGAGTAGAAAGACAGAACTCAATCAGACTTAGTTTTGTTGATTTTCTAAGACTAAATAACTACAAAATAGCCCCTGATTTTCGGTTTAATTACAAAATGGACTCAGAGGTTTTCAAAAATTCGTGTTAAATTTAATTTCCCCTTACATTTTCCCTATTGTAAAAAATATTAGAGTTACTTAAATTTAACACATAGTCAAACTTCAGAGATTTGTTTTTTTAATTTTGAAATATTTTTGTGTTTTCTTGAGATTAGCTTAAAACTCATGGGGTTTTTCATGATTATCCATTTAAATAAACATGATTGTAAATGTTCTAAAAATAAAGGGATGATATATGTTCAACTTTCCCTGTTGTCCTATTCGATCCATATATTAGATGAAAGATACTGCATAATTGAGACATCATGTTGTACACATGTCATTAATTAGATGCAATAGAATAGAGAGTGGAACAAGGAAATAGAATTGAAAATCTCAATCCCAAAAAAAGTTAAACAAGTTTTGGAAGTCATTTTTCTCAGCTTGAAATTTCTCAAGCTCAGAGCTAAGAGCACCTTTAAGATATTAATTAAGCCAAAACTCTCAACTTGGATTATAATCTCCAAATATTAATTCGAAATTAAGAGGAGAGCGGACCTGTCATAGAAATATTCTGAAATAACATTGTTTATGCAAAGCTGAACTCCCATAGAAAAGCCGTAGACAAGGAAAAATACCCATGTCCTATAATTTCTCACAGCATATTTGAATACCTGTAAACAGACAATAAAAGTTAAAAATTAATTAGGGAACAAATAGTTGTAACATACATTGCTCAAAAAAAAAAAAAAAAAATAGTTGTAACATACCGCACAGATAGATTATCTACCAATTCCTTATCAGTTATCAGAAACTACCTAAGGGAAATGATTATTTTATTATCCAAAATGGTAAATTGCAATTGTAATCCCATAGATTTAGGAGTTGTAATAATAGTCCTCCAGAAATCCTGATATATAAAAAAAGCCCTGTAATTTTCAAAAAACAAAAAAACTCTGGATTTTCTTGATGTTGTCGTGGAAATTTGAAATAATTAACAAAAATATTCATGCATCTATATTTCCATCCGAATCTGTTGATGTGTAGATTAATTTTGCTTTTGTAAATCAATTTCAGTTATGTGGACATCCTCCAAATGGGTTGTCATGTTGATTGACATATAAACTCATTTGAAGGGTGGCCGATGGCAAAGCCAACATACAAAAATAGGTTGGGCCAACACACGAAATTGAGTGAGCTGAGGCGAATAGAAAACTAAAAAAAAATCATATATACTAACATAATTTTTCTAAAATATTATTTTTTTTTTAAAAACAAAAAGAAAGTTTGGGGCCTAGTGTGGCCCCGTAGCTCCACCAACGACGACCACATAACAGAAATGCAGACCAGTGGATTTTTCTAGTAAAATTTTCAATTCTCAGCGACCAAAGGGTTGAAATTGAGCGTTTTTTTTTTTTTCAAATTATGAGGCTTTTTTGCCAATATAATTGTGATTTTTCGAGGACGATTACTGCCAACGCGTGTTAGCTACATGACTAAAATTACGATTAAATTAACCAGATCAGAAATTACCTTGGAGAACTTGTCTTTCGCTACATCACCTCTCTTCTGTAGAGCACCAAGGTTCCCATCAGGCAAATCCTGTCCAAGAGTCAACACCATAACCCCAACAATAAGATGCAACCATCCAGGTATCATAAACGCAATCCTCCACGCCGTAAACGGCGTCGCACCAGAAACCTTGATAACATGATAAAGAAAAGGCATCAGCAGCTGCGTCACCCCACCTCCCATGTCACCCCACCCGGCGGCCACCGCGTTCACCGTCCCAATAATCGAGCTCGTGAACATAATGCTCGTCCAGTACTGGCACGACACGAACGTCGCCAGCGACACCCCGATCATGAACCTCACCGCAATGTACCCCTCCGCCGACGACACGAACGCCACCGAGAAAACGACGGGGGCCGCCAGGAGGTTGACGAAGGCGCAGCCATAGCGCGGGCCGATGAGGTCGCAGATGACGCCCATGACGAGGCGGGAGAAGATGCTTCCGGAGACGGAGGCGACGCCGGCGTTGCCGACGTCGGAGCGGGTTAGGTTGAGGTTGTCGCGGATGACGGGGACGAGAGGGGCGGCGGCGAAGGTGGAGATGAGGCATGTGAAAAAAGAGAGCCAGGCTAAATGGAAGGATCTCATGTGGGGCTGCGCGAACGAGAATATTTTTAGGGTTTTTGCTCTGTGTTCGGAATCTACTGGGAGATCGAATTTTGTTGGGTCGGAAGGGATTGTTTGGGGAGGTATGGAGATTATTTCGAAGGATCGTTGTTGTTCCCTGCCATTAATATCAGCCATTTTGTTTTTTTGATTTTTTGGTTACTACTCAGAAAACAGATGAGAGTATAAATGGGTGGAAATAAGGAGGAAGAAAATGTAATAATGGTGGTGTGTTTTGAAAGGGGTGAGATGATCTGGTATTTATAGTTTTTATGTGGGCAATCGAGGAGAAAATTAATATCCAGTAAATATTGCGGGAATGAAAAACTGTTTAATATTTTATTTCCTCCCAGCTCCAGCATTCTGACTACATTTGAGTATTTGAGTCAGTATATAGTTTTTGTATTATTATTTTTAAATTAAATAATTTAAATATCAATAGTGACGACAATGAGCTCCACGAACAAAGAAGCCCTTGGATCAAGTGGGCAAGTTTAAAGAGTTATCTATAAACTTCTAAGAATGATTCCGGTGCCAGAAAATTGGTACGTTACGTTAATGTACATCTCTTTAAATGTAGAAGCTTCAATTCAGGAAAATTTGCAAAATTGTTCACGTAAATTTGGAAGGGTGTCAAAATTAGTCCTGTTTGTTTTAAATTTTTAATTTAGTCTTGTAAGTTTTATAAATTGATCGATCTTAGTCCTATTATGGCCGGAATATTGTAAAACCACAAGAGTCCTCGAAAATTGAAGGTTTTTTTTAATCATTAATTCTAGCTAATTTTGGGTCACATGACATACGTTAATCTAAATCATCAATTCATGTATTGTTACCCATAGATAGCGAGACATAAAAAATCCCCAATTTTCAGGGACCACATGCAAGTCACGTGTTAATATGTGCTGATTTTTTAAAATTCTGACAACGAATAGGATTAAAATGGAGCGATTTTAAAACTTTGAGGACCAAAATTTAAAACGAAAAGAACCAATTTTGACACCCGTTGCCTTTCATTTCACTTTAATTTCTATAAAGAAACTACAATCTTTTATCATCTATTCCTACAATTTTTTTAAATAAAGCACACTAATTTTATATTTCAATTTCAAGAAAAAGAAAGTAAAGATTCCTTTTGATATGCGGGGGAACATCCCATTTAATAATGATTTTAGGACTACCAAATCTTTAAAATCTAAAATATGAAATAAAATAATTAAGACGTTGACATTGTTGAAGCGTACACCTACTGTTGACAAAGCCACCACATGTAATACTTGAGGATGAGCAGAAAAAGTTGAATTCGTACTTCTTTTCCCATCGTCCGAGCATTATTTTATAAATAACATTTATACTCCAGAATTATTGGCGAAACCAGGATTCATACTGGGGAGAGAAAGTGCAATAAATTAACTTGTCTTGTTAATTCATTCAATAAGAGTACATAGGGAGTGTTTGCAAACACTTAAAATAAGTGCTTTTCAGTTTTTTGTTTAAAAAAAGCAGTTTTTAGTGTTTGCGATATACCAATTTCTCGCTTCTAATTATCGCTTCATTTAATCATAATCTAAAAAAGCGAGGAGAGAGAGTCTTTATATTCTTCGCTTTTTAGTTTGAATTTTACATATAAATAAGTATTTTTACTGCTTTTTCACCAAACACTCTCAACTTCTCATTCTCTACTTTTAATTCTATTTTCAAACACTGTCAACTTCTGATTCTCAACTATTTCTACTTCTGCTATAATAAATCACTTCTTCTAAAAATAGAAGTTTTTGCAAACACTCCCTATGATGATATTGATGGGCCAGATTATATAATAGGTCTGAAAACAATAACCTAAAGGCCCAATAAGAGCGCCCTGGTGCAGCCTACAAACCTCAATAGTTTATACTTTATACACCACCACTACATCAATATATAATATTATTTGAAAAATCTATAAATATCCATCTTTAATAATTTTGAGGTAGGTCAATTTATTTTTGGGGGATAAAATTATACTTTCATAATTATCTTTATTATTTCTTTAATATGTTTATTTAATCTCATTTTTTAGATAAATATTTATTTAATCTCATTAATTACCCAATATTATTAAATATTTGGACCACAGATACAATTCTCTGGTCTATACGACTCATACCGGCCCATTTTATCCTAAAAGGTTCATAAGAGTTGAGACCCATCAACACAAGTATAAAAAGGTTCATTTGTCCCATCTGTAAGCAAGTTCAATTAATTATTACGAATTACATTCTCGCGCTTTGGATTTTTCTCTTACAGTCACTGACTTGAACGTCGGAGGGGCATCCATGGTACCACTCCAGGGATCCAGTAATTTTGTTATGTGTGTTGCAGGCTAGTTCCAATCCAAAGAATTCATCTGTTCCGAAGAAGAAGTTGGATCATCATTTACTTGGGGTGTGTTGGAAATTTTGGTTTTGATAAAGTGGGTGTCGACCCGACTTTGACCAAATTTTCGGTGGCCAAATATTTAATTCTGGAGGAATTAAATTATATATTATTAATCTACGTTCCGAGTAGATGTTCGTAGTATTTTTTATTTCTCAAAACCGAATTTCGGTGAGTGAGAAATTAATACACGAATGTAGCCACATAAATGGGCATTATGTAAAGATTATGTAAAGGGAAATGAAAAGCTTTTGCCTTATCCCACATGGAATACAAATAATAGTTTATCCTAGTTTATTTACTAGAAGGTGTTATTTGTTGTATAAACTATAACACAAGTGGATGATCACAAGTGGGCCACACGCGCGCGCCCGCCCGGCTCGGCCTGGGCCAGGGCTTGGGCCGGCCCGACCCTATTGGGCCCTGGTCCACTAAAGTTTTGCCACTCGAAAATGGGCTTGGCCCAGATTCAAGTGGTTGTTAGACTGTTGGAGCCCAATGAATCTGGACATTGTAAGTGTCCAGATTCGTGCGACTGTTAGAGTGATCATCTGAAGAGAGCCCACTACTTGTCTGATATGGAGTAGTGGGGTGTAGCATCTGGGATGTTACAATTGGATTAATGTCCACTACTTTGTTATCTTTTGGTTGGCTATATATTCATTGTTGTGCATTGCAGATTTTACACAGAAAATTCATAGCATTTCACACACCACAAAAAGCAATTTTCTGCATTCTACACATAAAGTCTAGCAACCAGTCTTCAACATCTTCTAGTTTGAAGGGGCTTCTGTGTTAGTGGTGCTACTACACAGAAGACGTAAGCCGTTTCATTTTTGGAAGCAATACGTCAAACAGTGAGCACTAGCCGGGACGTAATTGCTTTGCGGAAAGAGATTCGTCTCGACTCGATTTCTGAAAGTTCTACTTTTGTAATAGCTAATTCAGTTTCTTGTAATCTTTTGTTTCTCTAATTTTCCATTTTGAATGCATTCCCAATCCTGTATAATTGTAATCAACAGGGTGATCTGTCGATTTTAAGCAGCTTCAATTTGATATTTAAACATTCTCGGTATTTCCATAATTTTTGCTCTAGGTCTAACTTTAGTTTTGGATAGTTGATCATTGTTGAAACTTTTTCGATGTATATATTAATTTGTTTTTGAGGGCAACTACAAGAAAAAAAAAATTGTTTTTGTAGCAAGTACAAAACACAGTTAGTGATTGCTAGTTTACACGCAATTGACTCTCGAGTACCTAGTTGGTACTCAAGGAATCGATGCACACCATATCAAATGTATAAGTATCAATATAACCTCGGAAACAGATGATAATGATCAAACATTTCATTAATTCTAATTCTAATAATAAATTGATTATTCTAGTTTAATTCACCGCCATATTGGAAATCATAATAAATGTAACGTTCAATATCATTTTGTTTTAATTGTTTTATCAAAAAAAAAATTCTGATAATGCATCGGTCATCTTACGTGATAAAATTAAATTCATTAAATTTCATAATGTAAGATAAGATCGTGGTGCAACTTGGGTAGGTGCTACTAGGGTAGGTCAAGATTATTAGTTAAAGGTTATGATAATTTCAGTTCAATTCAAAATTAAAATTTTAATTATCAATTAATACTTTTTGTCAATCATGTTAAGCAAAGTTTTGGATATTAACTGACATGGTATAATTAGTCTAAGATACCAAATTCATAGTATGCTATGCCGCATTATCATTTATAATCATCAAATGATAAAGTCTAATCTCAATAAAATTAGTACTAGTTAATTGTAATTTATGTATAAGGTTGGGGATATTCTTGAAATCCAGATAAGGAATGGGATCGTGTAAAAGAGATAAATACAAGCTAAAAAAATTCAACCTATTAATATCTATCTATTATAAAATTTAAGGGTGATGGTTAGAATGTCATCTTTTCAAGACTCTTAAGTTTTATTTACTTCGAAATTTTGAAAGTTATCTTTTTACAGACATTGTTGAATACTTGAATCCCATGTATCATGTTGATGATGCAATCACATTTCCTACTTTTAAAGACTATTAAGCATATGCTAACTTACTTACAATTAATGTATATATGTACATATATATATACACAAACATACAACTGCCAATGGTTGGGTCCGGGTGGCCCAGTTCGAGCCTAGTGGGCCAAATCATCAGATCCCAGACCGGACCAAAATTTTATGAGGTCACGTTTCTTGTGGCCCAGTCCAAACCAAGCCATCACGTGTAAATTGATCAGTCCATTCAAACCTATCAGGCTTTGGGCCGTTTGAGCTGGGTCAAAGTAGGCACTGTTAATTTTGCGAGCTATATACACACAAACACGTACAAATAAAACTTTCGAATTGAACATTTTGAATTGTAGAATCATTAATCCTAATATTAAAATTAAGTGCCTATTATGCAGAGAAATTTCGAAATATAAAGCATATTATTATATAAAAATAAATCTCAAAATTACATTCAAGTATTAGCTACATGTAAGGGTGATCATAAATTTTAAAAAATCATCAGAACCACATCAAACCGCACTGTTCATAAAAAATTATGACTAAAACCATGATTTAAATTATTAAATAGAAACATCACCATATGGTTTTAGATTTATAAAAAAAAATTCAAAATTGCACTAAATTGCACCTCTATAATTATGGTTAAATAAAATATTATTTTGTATTATTTAGTTAAATAGTTAGATAATAAATATGTTAAAAACTGTTGAAAATTAGTTTATAAAATGGGTTTTTATCCGATTTTGACCAACTATTTAAGTGGGATCATTTATTAGTTTTGGAAAATAAATAATGTAATTGTAATCTACATAGCGGATACATGAATCTAGCATCTTGAATTTCTCAAAATCAATTTGGGTGAATGAGACATTAATGCATAAAATTAACCACTTAAATGTATTTTATATAAGAAATATAAAAAAGGTGGGAATATGGAAAGTCATATCCCACATGGAAAGCATATTAAATGTTTGACTAGTTTATATAGAACTTCACCACTAATAAGGAGTAATCAAGTAGAGCTTCTTATGGTACACCCTAGTATACCAAGTCAATTTTGACTAGCCTTTGGCTAGCTCAAATAGCACCGAGGACGGTGCGGAGCACCGTCTGAGCCCGAGCTGAGCCTAGGCCCGCGCACGTCGCACATAAGTCAATTTTAACTAGCCTTTGGCTAGCTCAACCGTCCGAGCTGGGCCCCACACGCGCACATAGTCACTTGGGTGCTTTAGAGGCGCACTCTGCACTTCGCATCGTCTTAGGATTCGGTCCCGTGGCTCGGTGATGTGGTAGGGCAGCTCAGGTGGCAGTGACTTAGCAAGAGTCATCAGATGGTGACATGTGGCACGCGGTGGAACTGATTGGTCGTACATGTTCGCTGACAGGGTACCATGACTCGACACAACTGTACATGTTTAGTGTGTAGGGGTACGTGCTAAGGGATGTGTACCTTCGATTGGATGCAATTTTGACTCTCAGATCGCGACTGTATATCATAGGGCACGATCTGACAATCCTGATCGATCTGAACCAGGGGTTACTCCACATAATAGCCGTTGTGGATATTTGTGATAAAAAAAAAAGGTGATATACTTTGTTACATATGGTGCTAAAGATGATGGAAATGGGTAGTTACTCCAAATAATAGCCGGTGGCAAGAAAATTGACATGATTTTAAGGAATAAGTAATATTTTTTTTATTTAACCTAATACTTTTTAGTTCAACGTGTAATAGTTTTTCACTTAACACTATAATACTTTTCAATTTAACGTGCAATATTGTTTTATTTAAACATGTAATACTTTTTCATTTTAAATTGAAGTACTTTTTAGCTCAATGTGTAATACTTTTGAATTGGACTTATAATACTTTTCACATAATACTCCAATACTTTTCAATTCAAACTGTAATATTTTATAGTTCAACATGCGATAGTTTTTCAATTACTTTTTACTCAAACGTGTAATATTTTTTAGTTCAACATGTAATACTTTTTACCAAAAACATATTTACTTCAACAACCACGAATCAAAAATAAAAATGTTAATTTCATTTAAAGCTTCAAGTTTAATTTTTATTGTCAATTAATAAATCATTCCCTCCACCAAAATCAACAATTGAATTTTGAGTCCTTAGCCTTCATATTCCTCTCCAAATGCTTCCTGATTGCCACAACTTTCTTTATCAAATGGTACGAATCTTCGGGGATCTCTGTTCCAAAAACCCCTTTGAGGTTTGATTCTATTTTATATTTTTTTCCTTTATATATAAAAAATATTTCAAATCTCCCTCTGATATTTATAGAAATATTATAGTTATCCCCTTAAATTTAAGAGAGAATCAAACATGTGGGGCTTTTTTTATACTTTTGAAATATCTCTAAATTTTTTTTTATAAGTAGCCTAAACCTCAGAGAGTTTTTTGTAATCGGCCATATCTTATATTATATCGGAATTTATGAGATCTTTTAAATAAGTTTATCTAGATATCCTCTATAGTATTTGTTCACTAAAGTGATTTTTCCAAATCTTTCACAATTAGTTTCCGTTCAAAAAGTTCAAAAATCACATTAATATTCTCAATTAGCTAGCAATCATTTACCATATTAATATTTTAAAATAAGCTTTACATATATATATTTTGTCGTTCGCATATTATGAAAAGTTGGAGAATGAGTATTATATAATGTGGGAAAACTAGAAATTTTGGCCAAATTTTGTTTAACCTTTGAATGTTTGCTTTATTTATCTAAATTTTGCTTTTGTTTCTTCATTTAATCTTTGCCTTATTTAATTTGTTATTTGCTCAATTTTAATGTTTGATTTATTTAATCTTTGCCTAATGTTTCCTTAAATTTCTTCATTTGATAAATTTATCAAATCTATAAAAAACAATCATTTTGTCAATCATTTATCATATTAAATTTCCTTAAATAAGCTTTACATATATATTATGTCGTTTGCATATTATGGAAATTAGTTGGAGAATGAATATATTATACTATGTGGGAAAACAATAAATTTTTGCCAAATTTAGTTTAATCTTTGAATGTTTGCTTTATTTATCTAAATTTTGCTTATGTTTCTTCATTTAATCTTTGCCTTATTTAATTTGTTCTTTGCTCAATTTTAATGTTTGATTTATTTAATCTTTGCCTAATGTTTCCTTAAATTTCTTCATTTGATAATCTTTGCTCAATTTTAATGTTTGATTTATTTAATTTGTTATTTGCTCAATTTTAATGTTTGATTTATTTAATTTTTATCTAATGTTTCCTTAAATTTCTTCATTTGATAAATCTATCAAATTTCTCCCTATATTATGTTTTACACTCACAAAATTTCAAGATTCTTTTAAAGTTCAATTTGGGATCTAAGCGTTAATCACATATATTTACATAATTTGATAAAAAATATGTCACTTGTGATTTGACCCATATTGATTAATTAGATGGAAGAAGCTTTTTTTTATAAACAAAGTGAGCTACTCCTTCTATGACAAGGTGGTTTTAGAATGGAACCTCACTTTGGGTGGATACTGGGTAGACTCTCGCTCTCATATTGAATACGCTTAAAGTGTGGGTCATACCAATACTCCTAAAATTTAACATTGTATCATAATAGGCCCAGTGCTCTCGGCCTACGTGGGCCATATATATGATAGATCATGGAGGAGTGTGATAATTAAAGAATAAATGAATGACTCACAAGTAGAGTAGGCAAAATTGGTCCGGCCCAATGGGCAGGCCCATCCAGCCCGCATATAGGGTTGGACTGTCTTCATTGTTAGTGGCCTGAAAAGGACCAAGCCTACTTTGGCTCAACCCAAGTGGGCCAAAGCTCGACAAGCCCGATCAAAAATATATTTGTTGGCTTGTATTAGGCCACAAGAAAATGCGGCCCGATGAAATTTTGACTGGACTAGGCCGAACCGGCCCAACCCATTGACAACTTTACACACAAGTAAGGGACGTGGTGTAATATCTCACTTATTAATCGTCCCACTTTGATTAATTAGAGGGAAATAATCTTATTTATAAGTCAAGTCAACTACTCAACCTTTCGCTTTATGATGAAACTTCTCTTGTGTGGCTAGACTCTCCTACTCACATTGAATACGCTTCAAGTGTGTGGGTGTTGATTACAATTGTATAGGATCGGGAATGCCTTCAAATGGCAAATTACAGAAACAGAAGATTACAAGAAACTGATCTAGCTATTACAAAAGTAGAACTTTCAGAAGCTGAGTCGAGATGAATCTCTTTCCGCAAAGCAATTACGTCCCGGCTAGTGCTCACGGTTTGACGTATTGCTTCCAAAGATGAAATGGCTTACGTCTTCTGTGTAGTAGCACCACTAACACAGAAGCACCTTCGAACTAGAAATGTGTTGAAGACTGGTTGCTGGACTTAGTGCAGAATGCAGAAGATGAGTGTATGCTTTTTTATGGAGTATGAATTCTCTGTACCAAACTGCAATGCACAAACATGTATAAATAGCCAACCATTCCACCTGCAGGAGAAAAAATTGGGTAGTGGGCATTAATCACTTGCAACAACCAGGTGTTACATCCCACTCATTGCGCATAACAATCGGTAGTGGGCTAACTTCAGGTGACCACCACTGCAGAGTTACAACTCCAACAATCACGAATAATCGGACACCTACAATGTCCAGATTCATTGGGCTCCAACAGACCTGGACCCGGGCCCAATAGGGCCGGGCCAGCCCAAGGCCCAGGGCCAGGCGGGCGCGCGCGCGTGTGGCCCACTTGTGATCATCCACTTGTGTTATAGTTTATACAACATATAACACCTTCTAATAAATAAACTAGGATAAACAATGATTTGTATTCCATGTGGGATAAGGCAAAAGCCTTTCATCTCCCTTTACATAATCTTTACATAATGCCCATTTATGTGGCTACCTTCGTGTATTAATTTCTCACTCACCGAAATTCGGTTTTGAGAAACAAAAAATACTATGAACATCTACTCGGAACGTAGATTAATAATATATAATTTAATTCCTCCATAATTAAATATTTAGCCACCGAAAAATTGGTCAAAGTCGGGTCGACACCCACTTTATCAAAACCAAAATTTCCAACAGTGGGTCATACCAAGTCCCGAATTTAACTTTATTTGAAACTTAATTAAATATATGCAAAAACTTAGAACACTTACAACTTTGTAGTTGATGATATCCAGATTAAGTTTAGATCATGTATCTGAAACAATGGCAAACATTTATTTGACCAAATCCATCACAAATCTATTATATATAAATAAATGTAATTATTTTAAAAATTCTTGTAATTTCGAACTTCCTAAGATTTCATATGAATTTTATGAATTTCAACAAAACTAGCACTGCAGATTTCCAAATATTTTATTGTGACACGTCTTATTAGATCGATATTACATCATTAATGGGTAACAGGTAACTACATCATCAATGTCTGAATACAACCCTTCACCAATTCAATTAACTAAAAATTTTCTTGAATTAAATCATAACTTAATTACACTTTGGTATCTTCTACGAAGCATCATACACATAAATTATAAATATAATAGTGTATGCTATTGACAAAAGGAGTATGGGCCGTATGGCGAATACGGGACCGTACATTGGGTGTCCCACTTACTAAATAAATAGAACGCATCTTTCACTTAATATTGTATATTTGCAATGTAAATATAGATCTTTTCATTTATTTTTGCATTTTATAATAATAAATGAATTTCAATGTTTATTGCATACTTTACTTACATTAGTTTGTAAGTTCCTATATATATGTATATATGAATGTATTATTTTCACTTAATATAAATGAATACAAAAAATAAAAATAAATATAATGGATTGGACCCGTCGGGTTTTAGGTCTGGATCAAGACGGGATCTTATATCGAAATTCAGGTTTGGCCAAACCATCCATAACTGGCTCAATTATCATCCTTGTTATCGATGGAAGGAGGGGAGCAACCTTCCCCCCATTTTTTTTAAAAAAAAATTATACTAAGAAATATTTTTTTAAAAAATATTTTAGTCAGGATATATATAATTTCTTTTAGGTTTTTAATCGGCCCATCCTATTTTTGTGTGTTGATTCACCTTATATATTTCTTGGCTCCACCATTGCTGTTATCAATCCCATATCACATACTATTGACCCTTTAATATTATTTTCCTTTCCTTTTCCAATTACACATCCCAAATAAGGCCATATGATGTTGGAAAAATGGTTGGTGTATATCGAAATGCCAATTGAAATTTGAGCAGAGTAACGGTGTATTGACGTAATGTCGAGGCAAGAATTAAACTCTTTCTCTTTACGACGAGATTACCCCATTCACGGTGCGCACGAAATACGACAATCAGCTCCCAAGATACACGACAACTTTCTTGCAATAGCTGTACTACAAATCACAAGAACGACAAACACTCTAATACTTTTGAACTCTCTTTTGGAGACTTATGCAGAAAAAAATTGACAAAAATTCGAGATGTTTATATGCTAAAGTGAGTTCTGGGGGGCTCATATTTATAGAACTTTGTGTGCTTCTTAAGACTTGGTGCAACCCTTCGTTCGAATCGACCAGGACTGTCACATACTATCAACAACCGCGATCTGATGGTCCATTGCATCCAAATGAAGGTACACATCCCTTGGCACGCACCCCTGCACACTGAACAGTCGTGTCCAGCCATGGTGCCCTGTCAGCGAAAAGGCGCGATTGCATCCAAATGAAGGTACACATCCCTTGGCACGCATCCATGCACATTAACAGTCCTGTCCAGTCATGGTGCTCAGTCATCGAACATACACGTCCAATCAGCGCCACCGTATGCCACGTGTCACCATCCAGATGACTCTTGCCAAGTCACTGCCACCTGAGCTGCCCTGCCATGTCAGCGAAGTGCAAAGTGCGCCTCAATGCGACATGCGTCGGGCCGCCGGCTCCAGCTTGGATGGTGCGGAGCACCGTCCTCGGTGCTCTTTGAGCTAGATTTCAGATACAAGTCATTTAAGTGGGATGTGTCTTTCTACATTCCCACCCTTTTATATTTCCATAAATAAAAGTCATTTAAGTGGCTTTCTTTAAGTATTAATTTCTCATTCACTCAATATTGGTTTTGAGAAATTCAAAATGCTAAACTCATCTACCCCACAGTTTAGATTACGCTTTTTTCATTTATTTCCTATATCAAATAAATGAACCTACTTAAATAATCGGTCAAATCGGATCAAACCCAATTTTCACAATCCAATTTCAACATATGATACACAAAATAGAAGCGCATACGCAAAAGCCACTGATTGACCACATCGAAAATGCTCATTGTGCTCAAATATCATTTTGTTTTCTTGAGTTACATTACACTGACCACCAAATTATATTAGTGAATCAACCATATAAATAAAATCAATCGAAGGAATCTACAATTATTGTATAATGGATGCATATTGTGATAGTTAAATTAAAGGTTTTTTCACAATAATATCTGGAACCATCTAAACCACATAATAATACAAATAATTTACAAATCTCATAAAATTCCTTTTTTTTAATTAAATAGATGGATTGACTTTCAGCTGTCCAAAATTGTTATCTGGGACGGCAAACTCCACCGCCAGTTCAGCCGCATACCCCATGACTTCTTGCAAGTGTCTTTCAAACTGGCAACATTTTTTTAATAAATTTATTTTTCCTGTATTATTAATAATAAACATTAATAAATTACTTCTAAATTCTAACGCATGATTTTATATATACAACTGCATTTTTTTCTGCGATGATTCAATTTGATTGAAGATTGACTACTTGATTTATAAAACAAACACCTTCCTCATAGGAGGGGTATGACATTATTGAAGGATTGTTGATTTTTTTGTTTTTGTAATTTGGCTAAAATTTGTGAATATTTTTGTAATTTACCTTATGTTTTATTACGTTTGGATTGGAGACTTCGGTTTTCATAAAATAATTGTTGTATTGGTTGGCCCATTTTGTATGATCCAGTTATTAACAATCCATGGCCCAAGTCAGCAGCCCATTATGCAACCAGCCCATTGGGTTTAATCCGTTTGTGAACCCGGGTCGCGGTTTGATCAGGATCCGAAGCTTGGTCCGCGGATCCTTTTGCTTCTCATCCTGTCCGTCCATTCTTGCCGTGTGATCTGGTTCGTTCATTAACCCTATTTAAGCTCCCCAACCCCGAACCCTAAATCACAATTCTCTGTGATTTTCTCTCTCTTCTCTCTCGATTGTTCTCTGAGTTTCTCCGAGCTCTCTCTCTCTAGAAATCTCACCACCTTGTTGGATTTCTGTGTGATTCTTGGGGTGATAGTGTTAGATCTGAGTGTAATCTAACTTGTTCACTTCCTCTGTGGACGGTTTCCCTATTTCTGAGTGATTTTAGGGTTTGGGTGGTTCGAGGGGTTTTCTAGGGTTTGCTTCCGGTTTCGAGGGTTTAAACACTTTGGGTTCTTGAGGGCTTTTGTAGGCTTGGCCGCTGGGTTCCATTTCTTGGTTCTTTGGTTGAATCTCTGGTGACAAACTTTTCGTGGTTTGGGAAAATCGGTCTGAGCCGAATAATATTCAATATTCGGATCTTGGGGTTTTGTCCTCGTTATATTTTTGTGTTATACTCTCATTTACTTTCGCTTTATTTGTTGTACTTTACTTTCGAAAAGTGGTCTAGAGTATTACTTGTATTAATAGGTTCTTATTGAGTCTGTAACATTTGTTTTGGTACTCCGTGTATCAATCAATTTTAGAGGCGTATAGATACCCAATAATGGTATCGAGCACCTATCCGCCTCGTGGTGGGTTGGTCTTCGGTTCTTGAGCTTCTTGGTGACTTATTGGCTCCCCGGTGAATTTGGTTGTGGTGAGAACCCGGACGGGCTCCTGGTTGTAAGATTCTCTTTACCTTCTTCTCTTTTTTTTTCTCTTTTTTCTATCGTTTAGTACTTAGTTTAGGAAACCCCGAGCATTAGCCTCTTGACCACGTGCTGAGTGCGGGGAATCTGGTGCGAAGGGGAATCCACCTAGCTTTACTTTCTGTGATATTGGTTACGTGGGACTCGTGGTCCTGTGTGCTTTTTCTTGCTGATCTTGATTAATATTGGACTCGTGTGGTCCACTATTTGCCCCTTATTTTCATTGTCATTGGACTCTGTGTGGTCCACTTACCTTGTTTCTTCGTTTGTGTTATTTGATAGTCGTGATACCTTTTTGTGCTATATTCTTGTGATATCCTCTGTGGCTTTATCTGTGAATATGGTCAGGTGCATCCGGTTATCATTTGGAACCCTTTAATGGGAAAAGTGATTTTTCTATTTGGCAACAAAAAATGAAGGGGATTTTAATTCGGAGAAATGTTTTAAAGCTATTGATCAAAAGTACTCACGATAAAGATCTTTCTAAATAAAATCAACTTGATGAATTTGCATACTCATCCATTATCCTTAATGTCGATCTTTGTTTTGAGAAAAGTTGGCAAGTTAACCACTGCCAAAGCCCTTTGGGAAAAATTGTAAGAACTTTACACCTAAACTTCCTACCCTCAAAACTATTTCTACTTGAAAAGTTTTTTAGATTTAAACTGGATTTGACTAAGGATATGGATGAGAACTTGGATGTTTTTACAAAATTGATACAAGATATCAAACTTACTGGTGATAAAAACATTGATGATTATACTCCTATTGTGTTGCTAAATGCCATCCCCGATTCTTATCTTTGATGTGAAATCGCCATTAAGTATGGTAGAGACTCAATTACCCTTGATATCGTGATTAATGGCCTTAAGAGTAAGGAATTAGATCTCAAAATATCCAAGGGAATGAACAGGGGTCGGGAAGGTTATGCATGTCAGGGGTAGACCTCAGAATAGGAGGAATGGGAATAACAATAACAGAAACCCTAGTAGGAAGAGGAGTAAAAGCAGAGGGAGATCCAGTTCTAGGCCTAAGAACAATAGGAAATGCTATAACTGTGGAGAACATGGCCATTGCATAAAAGAATGTACAAAGCCCAGGAATAACCAGAACAATAATCAAAACAATAATCAGAATAACAAGAACCAAACCAATGATTCTGTGAACTTGACAACTGGCAATGATCACATGGGTGATGTGTTTATGGTGCATGAAGTGCATGATTCTGTGAATCTTTGTGCCTTCAAATTCTTTCGAAAATGATTGGCTTATTGATTCTCCTTTGCACATTTCACATGACACCTTTTAAACACTTATTTGCCTCATATGCTTCTGTGCAAAATGGATCTGTTTCTATGGCAAATGATAAGAAATGTCAAGTGATTGGTGTTGGTACTGTGTGTTTGAAACTTGATTCTGGTTTTGTTTTGACTCTAAATGATGTAAGGCATGTTCCTGATCTGTCTAACAACTTGATCTCTGTCTTTATGCTTGAGCATGATGGTTATGAGGAAGATGGGGTAAGGGTTTGATGAAAATCATGAAAGGTTCCCTTATTATTGCTAAAGCTGAAAAGAAAAGGAACCTGTATGTTTGTAATGCTGAGTCTGTCTCTTGCATGCTAAATTCTGTGAACAATGTGAACTCCATGACCAATGTGAACTCTGTGATTGATAAAACTGAACTCTGACATAAAAGGCTTGGTCATATAAGTTCTAAAGGTCTTGAATTGTTGCATAAAGAAGGATGTTTTGGAAATGATAAGCTTACTTGTGTTCCCTTCGTGACTCATGCATTTATGGTAAACAACAAAGAGTTAGTTTCCCTACTTCTTCTTATCCTAAACAATCTTCATGCACTGACATTCTTGAATACTTACATCCTGATGTTTGGGGCCCTGCTAGTGTTCCTACACATGGTGGGAACAGGTATTTTCTATCTGTGATTGATGATTTTTCAAGAAAAGTGTTTGTATTTCTTATGAAAAACAAGTCTGATGTTTTTGAAAAACTTCAAAATTGGAAAACCCGATAGAAAATCGACCGAAAGAAAATCAAGTATTTGAGAACCGATAATGGGTTGGAATTTTGTAACCAACTCATTGATCAACTTTGTGTTGATTCAGGCATTGTAAGACACAAGTATGTGCCTTACACCCCTCAGCAAAATGGTGTTGCTGAGAGGATGAATAGAACTCTTTTGGAAAGGGTGAGAAGTATGTTAAGTACATCTGGACTTTCCAAAAGTTCAGGGTGAAGGCTTCATACATACCGCTTATGTGATTAATAGATCACCATCTGTACCTTTGAAAGGTAAATACCCGAACAAGTTTGGTCCGTAAACCCAGGACTTTTCAAATTTAAAAATTTTTGGTACATTCACCTTTGTCCACCAAAAGGTTGACAAACTTGATCCAAGATCTTTAAAATGTGTCTTTTTGGGATACCCCGATGGGGTTAAAGTGCAGATTGTGGTCTAAATCAAAATGGTTTTAAAGTATTGATTAGCGGGGATGTGGTTTTTAATGAAAATGAGTTCCCCTGCCTTGATGTTTCTAAAAATGTTTCTGAAACTCCAAACTCCACTACTCCTAATAAGGTGGAGCTTTCTAATGTGCCTTCTATCTCTGTGAATGATAACTCGATATGATTGATCTTGAGCATGATCTGTGAATGCTAATGATGTGCACAATGATATTGAGAATGATAATCTTTGAATTGAATGATAATGAGCATGATGAATTTCCTCTTGTTGACACTGAATTGAATCATGATAATGCTGAAAATGATAATTTGAATGATTATGTGTTAACCAGAGATAGAACAAGAAGGAACATTAGAATTCCTAATAAGTTTGCTGATTTTCACTTAACTTCTTATGTGTTCTCTGTGTTTGAATCAATTGAAAATTCTGAGCCTAAAACCTATCTTGATCTTTGTGAACTCGTGAAATTCCGTGAAATGGTTGAGTGCTATGCAAGATGAAATGACTTCTTTGTATGTGAATAACACCTGGGAACTTGTTCCAAAACCTGTAAATTGTTCCATTGTTGATTGTAAATGGTTGTTTAAAATCAAACAAGAAAATGAAGGTGTTAGATACAAAGCTAGATTAGTTGCAAAAGGTTTTACTCAAAAAGAAGGCATTGATTACACTGAGATTTTTGCACCTGTTGTTAAGTTTGTAACTGTGAGAATTATGCTAGCTTTAGTGGCTCAGTTTGACTGGGAACTAAAGCAACTTGATGTTAAAACTGCTTTCTTACATGGTGATTTGGAAGAACAAATTTTTATGAAACAACCTGAGGGTTTTGAAGACAAATCCAAACCTAACCATGTATGTTTGCTGAAAAAGTCTTTGTATGGTTTAAAGCAATCACCTAGACAGTGGAATAAAAAATTTGATCAGTGCATGCTTGACTTGAAATTCTGTAGAAGCAAATTTGACCATTGCCTGTATTTCAAACTTGATACTATGTCTCCTGTTTTCTTGCTGATCTATGTGGATGATATGCTTTTGACTGGACCATGCATTAAGGCTATTGATCATGTTATAAACTGCTTAAGTGCTAAATTTGACATGAAATTCTTAGGGGATGCTAAGAAAATACTTGGAATGAATATTGACAGGGATAGAAATAATTCTGTGCTCTATCTTCATCAATCTTCATATGTTGAGAAAATTTTACAAAAATTCTCTATGAGCAATGCAAAATCAGTGAATGTCCCTCTTCTTGCTCACTTTGTGTTAAGTAGGGATCGAGTCCCCTAAACCGATCTTGAAATCTCTTCTATGCAAAACATTCCCTATGCTAATGCCATTGGATCTCATTATGTATTTAATGGTCGATCTTAGACCGGATATTGCCTATCTTTGTTTCTGCCTTAGTAGATTTATGTCTAATCCTGGTTTGGTGCATTGGAATGCTTTGAAGTGGTTATTGAGATATCTCAGACATTCAACTGATTATTGCCTTAAATTTTCTAAGTGCAAAAATGGTGTTGTTTTAAAAGGATATGTGGATTCCAACTATGCAAATGATAAAGATAACAGAAAATCAACAACTTCTTATGTTTTTACTTTGTGTGGTTCTTGTATAAGTTGGAAGTCCCAATCGCAACACATTGTGGCACTCGTCTACCACGAGAATCGAGAATATGTTGCGCATCTGAAGCTTTAAAAGAAGCCTTATGGCTTAAAGGACTTATTTCTGAAATTGGTTTTCTAAAACAAAATGTTGTTGTATTTTCTGACTCCCAATCTGGTATTCAGCTTTGTAAGAATCCAGTTTTTCATGACAGAACAAAACATATTGATGTTAGATTTCATTTTATAAGGGATATAGTTTCTAAAGGACTTATCTGTCTTGAAAAAGTGGCATCTGAATACAACCCGGCTGATATGGGTACTAAGTGTCTACCCTTATCAAAGTTTAAAACTTGTTTGAAAATTTTAAATTTTGACACTGGTGATTGATTACCCGGTTAGTTGCCCATATGTTGGGTTTAACAGTTACTATGTGTTTCTGTTGAATCCAAAACTGTTGAATTAATGTTTGCTGTGTGCTTATATTAATTCAATGGGGAACTTGACTTCTTTGTGTGCTTGTTGAGGTCCTTTCTTAGTTGCGATCGACTTTGGTGTTGATGTAACTTAAGTCCTTCTTAGCTTAAGTCTTTGGGAAGGCAATCGGCAATGATGATGACCGCTTATTTTCCCTAAGTTTGTCTAATGATTCATAATGAGCCAAAGGTGGAGATTGTTGTATTGGTTGGCCCATTTTGTATGATCCAGTTATTAACAATCCATGGCCCAAGTCAGCAGCCCATTATGCAACCAGCCCATTGGGTTTAATCCGTTTGTGAACCCGGTCGCGGTTTGATCGCGGGATCGAAGCTTGGTCCGCGGATCCTTTTGCTTCTCATCCTGTCCGTCCATTCTTCTTGCCGTGATCTGGTTCGTTCATTAACCCTATTTAAGCTCCCCAACCCCGAACCCTAAATCACAATTCTCTGTGATTTTCTCTCTCTTCTCTCTCGATTGTTCTCTGAGTTTCTCCGAGCTCTCTCTCTCTAGAAATCTCACCACCTTGTTGGATTTCTGTGTGATTCTTGGGGTGATAGTGTTAGATCTGAGTGTAATCTAACTTGTTCACTTCCTCTGTGGACGGTTTCCTATTTCCGAGTGATTTTAGGGTTTGGGTGGTTCGAGGGGTTTTCTAGGGTTTGCTTCCTAGGTTTCGAGGTTTAAACACTTTGGGTTCTTGAGGGCTTTTGTAGGCTTGGCTGCTTGGGTTCCATTTCTTGGTTCTTTGGTTGAATCTCTGGTGACAGCTTCGTGGTTTGGGAAAAACTGGTCCTGAGCCGAATAATATTCAATATTCGGATCTTGGGGTTTTGTCCCGTTATATTTTTGTGTTATACTCTCATTTACTTTCAGTTTATTTGTTGTACTTTACTTTCTGAAAAGGGTCTAGAGTATTACTTGTATTAATAGGTTCTTATTGAGTCTGTAACATTTGTTTTTGGTACTCCGTGTATCAATCAATTTTAGAGGCAGATAGATACCCAACAATAATTATGGAATGAATTTTGAAATACTCCATAAATTAAATACCTAATAATAATAAAACTTAATTAAGTAGATTAAACTAAGCTTGCTTGGGGTAACATATGTCTCAAACTTGTATGGGTTTTATCTATTTCTTTTATTTATTAAAATCTTGAGATTCACGAGCTTTTTCTCCCTCCAAATTCGCGTTCGCGTCTATGTAAAATAACTAGGCGTATCATTTATCAAGTCGAGTTCATAACAGTTCAAATTCACATATCCTTAGCAGTTAGCATAAATTTTCGATAGAATTAAGAAAATAAATTTTTATTGCGCTATGCCGTACAATATTTATCGTTCAAATTACGAAGTAAAATCAAATCTCATTGTACTAATTGTACTTTAAGTATGACGTTTAAATTAAGCTATTCCATAGTTGTAAGGCAATGGTGGAGGGAGGAAGGGGGGCAACTTGGGCCCCGCCCCCCATTTAAAAAAAAAAAAGTTTACCCTATAAATTTTTTTAAAAAAAATTATTTTAAGTATATTTTATATGATTTCTTATTCGGCCACTCCATTTTCGCGTATCGGCCCATCCCGAAATATTTCCTAGCTCCGCCCTTGTTGTAAGGTCGTGGATTTTTTATTATTTATTTTTGTAAAATGATGGTGATGGATCATATAATTTTATTATTAATTTTGTATATTCTGTTTTCTATTTACTTGACATTTAAAACTGTTTGTAGTTGACGCTAATGTAGAAGGCTAGAAGCCCATGTAATTTTGACGTTGCCATCACATATTCACGTCCTACTTATAAAGACTATTATTAAGAAGTATATTTTGACGCACACGCCCAATACACGCAACAAACATGCAAACACTTATAGCTCCTACCTATTTAGAAATTTAGTTTTTCTTTTTTTTTTGTCTATATATATTTTGTAATTATTTTTTGGAACTTTGAAATTTGGTTTTAAATTCAAAAAATTTATAAGTTTAATCTTATGATTCCCTACAGTTAGAGGTGGCAAAATCAAGCCCGGCCAGTGGATCCCAACATTTGGACCAAGCCATGTTTTTAGGCTGGAAAAGTTGGTTCTATTTGGCCTGGTCCGATAGAACGGGGTTGGCCCGACCCGACATTTTTGCACACAAAGTATATTGATGGGCTGGGTTTAAGGGTGGTCATGGTTCCAAAACCACCGGTTCCAGTTCCTCCACAATGAGGAACCGAAATCGGAACCTGAAGCTCACGATTCCGGTTCCAAAAATCGAATCAAGATTTTGCCCAAATGGAACCCGCCCGATTTTAATCGAATCGCTTTTTTTTTAAATAATTTATCAAATTTAGTTATAAAATAAAAGAAAAAAAGGAAGAATAGAAAAAGGAATTAAACATAATATTCATAATAATTTTAAATTTTTGGACTTAATATAAATAATAATCTTAAGAGGAATTAGACTTAATATTCATAATAATATTAAATTTTAGACTTAATATAAATAATAATATTAAGTTGCTTATGTATCCTCTTAAGATATAGAGGAATCAAAATTCACGTGGATCTCTTACAACATTTAGTTTAAGATGTGTCTCATGCGGTTGTGAATATAAAACATCGCAATAAATATTTAACATTTCTTCTATCATATTTTTACCCAAAAAAAATCTTTGATTTTAACCTTAAAAACGACGGTTCCGACACGGTTAAAACCGTCGATTCCACGATTTCTTAGACCAAGAAATCAGAACCGGCCTACACGGTTCTGATTTTGAAACCTGGTTTCGGTCAACGGTTCCCAAAACCATTGACCATGGTTTTGGTTCCAGTTTGGAATCCAGTTTTGGTTCCATTTGGCCACCCTAGCTGGGTTAGGCCAATTATTTATGTGGCCTAACCAAAATCGGGGCGGCTCGACCCGTTCTAATTTTTTTCAAAGGCCAATGGGCTCAGGTAGGACCAACCCGACCCGACCCATTGCCAGCTCGACCTACGATTGGTAAAATTCTCTTATTATGCTGGCTTTAGACTCAATTTGGAAAAAACAAATTTAATAAAATTTGACAAAAAAACTATTTTGTTAAGTTAGCCACCTAGGACCTAGTTGGAGATTGAGATGGAAAAACGGATATCGATTTCTTGTTCCATGTTCCTCTCATTAGCTATTTCATTTTATTAGATGGAAGTTCTTCCTATAAAAGACAACCATATGGTAGATCTGGCCAAAGGGAACCGAAACCGGGTTCCAAACCGGAATCAGAACCGTGGTCAATGGTTCCTAAACCGTAATCGTGGTCAACGGTTCCAAAATCGGAATCGGAACCGTGTAGACCGGTTCTGGTTCCGGTTCCTAGGTCTCAAAAACCGTGGTAAATACACTCTTGTTTTGGTAAATACATTCTAGAAGAAATGTAAAATGTTTATTATGATATTTTTAATATTGCACAACGATTACTTAGGGAAAAAAGTAAACGTCCAAGGGTTCCTCTAGCTCAAATGTAGAGCTTGAGAATTATTTAACTACTTCTTTCGAGTTTAGTGAAATAGATATTGAAGACTTTGATATTTTGAAATGGTGGTCACAAAGAACTCAATCTTATACAATCATCTCAATCATCGCAAAAGAGGTTTTGGCATGCCCCGTTTCAACTGTTGAAGTAGAGCAAACGTTTAGCTCTGATGGAAATATTTTAGATGAATCACGCTCGCGTTTTTTTTTTCCTTTTTTCTTTTTATTTTAAACTAAATTGCTAAACATTTTATCTAAATAAAATTAAAAACAAAAGGTTCCTTTAATCGTAACCTAATCGATATAGAACCGTGTTCCGGTTTGGAATCGGAACCGGTGGTTTCGGTTTTGGAACCAAAACCATGAGTATAAGGTTCCGATTCCGGTTCCTCAATTTGAAGGAACCGGAACCGGCAGAACCGGAACCGGCGGTTCCAGAACCGTGGCCAGGTCTGCCATATGGCACTTATTTTCTTTTTTCTTATATTTTTTTTCCATATTCTTCTTCCATTTTCACCAACTGCTTGCCGCCGCCGCCTCCAACCATCCGTGTCGCCTCCAACCATCGCAGGCCACAACTCTCCTTCTCCTACTTCTTCCACCCACCACCTTCCCCGCCCACCTACCTACCGTTGCCTGCCATTCCACTTTAGGGTTTCACCACCTCTTCCCGAGCCTGCATCAATTTCTTTTTCTTGAAAAATCGAGGAAAAAAATAAAAAAAAAGGTGGGCAACTTTTCTTAAATATTTAGTTGCTTGGGTGGTACTGTTTACAAGAAAACGACTAAGTGTTTGGATAGAAAACAGAACAAAGTCGAGGCCAGTATTGAATAATGTCTCTATAAAACGAAATTTCCCCGTATACAAAGTGCTTATGGTTTTGGCAATCGTCCCTAAGATACAACGACTTTAACAGGCTCGACTTAGCAGCACTTACAAAAGTCGAACCAACAGCGAACACGAAGTGTTTAAGGCTTTCAAGCTTTTTGGAATGATATTTAATGATATGTTGTAATGCAGAATGATTCGATTTATTATCTGAATCTTTCGTGTCCTTTTTCATCTGCAGGGGCTTTGTATTTATAGGCCTCAAGTTGCCTCATGGAAAGGATATGTCTTTTGGATCGAAAAGACATGTCTACAGCAAAAAAATGCACCTGGTTGTTCGAATAGGTGCATCAGTTTGAACGTGCGCGTCCGCGCCCTTGTACGCGCGTGAAATTAAAAGTTTCTGTCTGTAGTGTGTGCGCGGTCGTCCCGGTGCGCGTCCACGCACTCCCACAAGGCTGCGCGCACTTTCTTGCCTTGCCCAGTTGGAAAAATATTTAATTAATTATTAAAATAATTAATTAATTTTAAAGGGTTCAAATAAATTTTGTCCAAAACTATAAGGGCCTTGAAGCCCAAGCCCAGGCCCACGACCCATGACCCGGGCTAAGCCGAGCCGGCGGGCGGGCGGCAGCGGCACTCTCGCGCGCACGTGTATTTTGAACCAAATCCACAAGCATGTAGGTCATCACCCCTTTAAAAACTTTGGTGCCCCAAGGGCCCAAATCCATTAGTCCAACTTGGGATTTATAAATAGAGCAACATTTGGTTTTTCCTCCTATGTGGGATGGAGCTTTTCTCCTCCATCACACTTTCCAATTTCCATATCGATTTCTAGTTTTAAGTGGCTAAATTATAGCATTAATTTTTTATTCACCCGGAATTGGTTTTGAGAAATTCAAAATGCTAATTTCATCTACTCACTTAGTAGAATTTTAACATATAAGTTAATCTCATTTTCCACCAACGAAAACCACTTAAATATTTGGTCGAAATCGGGTCAACACCCAATTTCTTCAAGCCAAAATTCCAGCAATCCCCCACATGAATAAAATTAATGCATGCATGTATACACATTCACTTGAAAGTCTCGGCGAATTATTATTGCATCTGGATAGGTAGCTTGTGGCTTTGAACCTTCCTTAGTAAAATACTATCGGATTTACTAGCTGCTTAGTGACACGATGTCTTAAGCTACTCAGCCGTTTATGTAAACGGAGACAATATTAATTACACAATAACAATTCTAATACTTGTTGTTCTCATGTTGTGTCCATTTCGGCCCTGGACCTTATCTTAGATTCATAAGTGTTTCTTTGAAGCGGCCATTACTTCTCACTTATATAGGTAATCTCCTATTGAAGAGTATCATTCCATACTCCACCTTTCAGTATTGGAATCATTGAAAGTCTTAAACTTAACCTCACCACATTCAGTAGGTTTCTATTTCACTTGGAAGTTCTGGGAATAAGCTAACACATTTTTCAAGTGTACAGCTGAACATTCATAACTTAGTTGTCCCTTTGAACCAAGGTCTTGGGATCTCCAATTCATAAAGTTAGGTTACCGCTATGAACATTCTTTATTTTGTGGATTTTAAACACATTTTCCTTAACAATTTATACAATTGATCTCGATTTATTCATTTTGTGAGTGAATCAGCTAGGTTTCCTTTGACTTCACGTAGTCAACCGAAATAACCCCATTCCAAATCAACTGTCTAATAGTATTATGTCTTTGACGAATATGTCTAGACTTACCATTATACATACTACTTTGTGTCATTCTAATAGTTGATCGACTATCACAATATATCAAGACAACAGGCACTGGCTTACTCCAACAATGAATATCTTCTAAGAAGTGTCTAATACATTCTGCTTCTTCTCCAGCTTTATCTAAAGCAATGAACTCGGATTCTATAGTGGATCGAGCTATGCACTTTGCTTAGAAGACTTCCACGACACCGCTCCTCCACCTATTGTGAAAATATATCCACTTTTGGACTTGGAGTCTTTTGTGTCTGATAACCAATTGGCATCACAGTATCCTTCTAATACTGTTGGATATCTCGCATAAAGTATTCCATAATTCATGGTATACTTTAAATATCTAAGTACCTTTGTCAAGGATTTCCTGTGATCCTTACTCGGGTTACTTGTGAACCTACTTAGCTTACTCACTGAATATGCAATGTCTGGACGTGTACAATTCGCTAAGTACATCAGACTGCCAATTATCCTTGCATATTCCAGCTGAGAAACTGGTTATCCTTTATTCTTGGCCAAGTGTAGACTTAGATCTACAGGTGTCTTAGCCGGAAGACTATCAAAAGCATTAAATTTTCTAAGATGCTTTCGACATAATGGGATTATGACAAGACAATTCTATCTGAAGTCCTAGATATTTTAATCTCTAATATAACATCAGATAATCACATATCTTTCATGTCAAAGTTCTTCTTTAACATGTTCTTAGTATTCATGATTAAATCATGACTACTACCCATAATCAACATATCATCTACATAAAGGCATACTATGACATAGACATTTGTAGTACCTTTAATGTAGACAGACTTGTCACATTTATTGATTTTGAAACCATTTGACTTCATAGTCAAGTCAGACATTTCATGCCATTGCTTAGGTGCTTATTTTAGTCCATAAAGTAACTTAACAAGTTTACACACCTTTCTCTCTTGACCGGGTGCAACGAACCCCTCGGGTTGTTCCATATAAATCTCCTCTTCAAGCTCACCATTCAAGAATGCAGTCTTCACATCTATTTGATGTATCTCAAGGTTATGAAAAACTGCAATAGCAATGAGAACATGAATGAACGTGATCCTTGTAACAGGAGAATATGTATGAAAAAAGTCATCTCTCTCTTTTTGTTTAAACCCTTTAGCTACCAAACGGGTTTTGTTCTTATCTATTGATCCATCTACTTTGTACTATCTTTTAAGGATCCACTTGCATCCCAAAGATTTGCAACCCCGTGGGAGATCAACCAACTCCCAAGTGTTATTTTGCATGATGTAATCTATTTCATTATTGATAGCTTCTTTCTAGAGAGGAGCTTCTGGACTAGACAAAGCTTCTTGAATAGTTCTAGGTTTGTTTTCTAACATATAAGTTATAAAATCAGGACCAAAAGACTTAGCTACGTTTGTCCTTTTATCGTCTTGGTTCCTCTTCATCATCACTTTCGTGTGACCTTGCGCTTTCAAAAGTTCGTTTATTAGAACTTCCTTCTTTCCTTTCATTGCTCGGAAAGATATTCTCGAAGAATATATTATTCCTTGATTCTATTATCATTCCATCATTTATATCAGGAATAGCTGACTTGTGCACTAAAAAGCGATAGGCACTACTATTATTTGCATATCCAATAAAAATGCAATCAATCGTCTTCGGACCGATTCTAACTTGTTTTGGCTTAGGTACTTCGACTTTAGCAAACACCCCCACACTTTAAATTTATATGATGGTTTTCGTCCTTTCATAACTCATATGGAGTTTCATTTTTACCTTTGTGTGGGATCTTATTAAGAACGTAGTTTGCAAAAAGTATAGCTCCCCCCACAAGTTTTGGGGTAAGTCAGAACTTATCAACGTCGCATTCATCATCTCCTTAAGAGTACGATTTTTGCATTCTGTAACACCATATGATTGAGGTGAGTAGGGAGCTACCAATTCATGAATTATACCCACTTCCGAGCAAAATTTTCCAAACGGAGCAACATACTCTCCGCCTCTATCACTTCAAATCATCTTAATTTTCAACTTCATTCTTATTAGTTTTAAAAGTTACTAAAGCTTCATCTTTGCTTTTGAAAAGATATACGTAACAATATCTTGTGCAATCGTCAATAAACATTATAGTACTTTTTCCCACCTCGAGTGTGCACAAGTTTTAAATCACACACATATGTATGAATTAACTCAAGTGGTTTGGTACTTCTCATTACCAAATGAAACGGTGCTTTAGCCAATTTTACTTCAACACAAACTTCACATTTCTCCTGTGAATCGATTTTAAATGTAGGTATTAATTCCAGATTCACTAACCTTTTAATTGTGTTGAAGTTTACGTGTCCTAATCTATCTGTTTGATAAATGATTTTATCATGATTTTGATGATTTTGTTTTTACACCAAAACAATGTTTTTAAAGGTTGTCCAAATACTCCTAAATGATTTAAAATGGTTTTTAATATTTCCCGGAGTATTTCTTCAAGTTTATTTTCGACAAAATTGGACAATGCTTTTAATGATCTTATGTCAAAGTGTTTTTACATCAAAACAATGTCCTTGAATGTTGTCCTAATACTCCCGATCGGTTTAAAATATTTTTACTATTTTTCGAGTATTTCTTGAAGTTTATTTTTGATATAAAATTGGACAACACTTATGTTTCGTGTCGACCGGCCGCCCTATAGGGCAACCCGCACTGTGTTGAGTTTTGGAAAGAAAAAGGGACGGAACAAAATCGGGGGGGGCGGCCGGTCGACCGGTGAGGGCGACGGCCGACGGCGGCCAGAGGGCGACTGGTCGACCCTAGGCGGCCAGGTGCTGGGCGCCCCTCGTAGAATGTAAACTGCTTTCTCATATGTGTGTCCTCGATCGGCCGAGCAATGGGTGACCGGTCAAGCTTCGTACGCCGACCGGCCGCCCTATGTAAAATTGATGCGATATGTTTCAAACTTCTATTTCTCGTACGACGAATCGGTCGCCCTATGGTTTGACAAAGAAAAAATCGACCGTTTGACACAGACAACTTTCCCTTAATTTGTGGGATGGATTTCTAACAGCTCTTTTCTTCAATTGTCTTGCAATTTTTTACAGAATTCATGTCCCCAAGAGGAGCCTATCATATACAAGACATCTTCTATAAATAGAGGAAGAATTGAAGCAACACAATATGAGAGAAAACTACAACACAACAAGATACACTCAAGAATCCACTTGTTCTTACATTGTCTTATTTCTTGTTGTAATTTGCCTAGCTTATCACTTTCACATCCTTGAGGTCTAGGCTTTTCTTGATTACACTTTCACTCTATTGTATTATCAATTATCGAGTTGTAATCTTGAATTTGTGTTATCATTCAACACAAGATATCCTTGTGAGTGTTCTTGTGGTAAGAACACACTTGGGTGAACTAGGTGTTAGGTGTGAGAAGATTGTGGTAATCTTCTTGTTGAGGTGTTGAAGAATTTGGTATTCTTCAAGGTTGAAGATTGTGGTAATCTTCACAAGGTGCCATTGGAGATTGTGGTAATCTTCAAGAAGAGATTGTGGTAATCTCAAAGGTGGTGTTGAAGAAGAGTGTGGTGCTCTTCAAGGTGTTGTTGTAAGTTGGTGTTGTATTAATTTTTGGTAAATTAATAAAATCTTTTTTTTTCTTTTTGAAATCCATCCCGGATATACTGGGGTGGTAGAGGATTAAGCCCTAGGTGGGTTGAACCTCTATAAATCGACGTGTGTTTTTTTCATTCCGCACCTTTATTATTGCCTTTGAGCATTCGGTTCGAAAAAGAGGGCGTAATCGAAAAGATGGATATAATCTATTCACCCCCCCTCTAGATTATCGTAGCCGCTTGGACTTACAAGTGGTATCAGAGCCAAACTCATTGGCAAGCTCGTTTCACATCGCGAGTAAAGAGGAACGATCGTCGGCTACGAACGAAGCTCATCTTTCCGGCACCTCCACCACCAAGCCACCACTATTTGATTCCAAAAATTTTATATTTTGGAAAGAAAGAATGGAATGTTATCTACAAGGTTGCGGGTTCGATATTTGAAACATCGTCATAAATGGAGAATCTATTCCAATGATAGACACACCACACACCTCCAAAGGCTTCAAAGAGCTAAATGATGAAGAGAAGAAAATCATCTCCTTAAACGGTAAAGCTCTCAATATTTTGTATTGTTCACTTACTAATTTGGAATATGAACATATTGTAGGAATTTGATCGGCACATGAAGTATGGCAAAAATTAGAAGCCATCTATGGAGTATTTGCAAATGAAAGTAGTCAAACAAAAGCATATACTTCTCAAAGGGATACAATGTCAAATCTAAGGAACAAGCCTCTTACAACTTCAAACTATGAAAAAGTTGAACATTGTCTTATGGGCATCAAAGAAGAAAACGAGGTATGTCTTAAACCCTCTACTTCCTGTGATATTGTTATTCAAAATGATTATAGTGATTTGCAAAATGATTTTGACGATCTTCAAAATGAATTCCAAAATTTACTTGTTAAGTACAAAAATTTGAAAAAGGAATTCAATGTTTTGAAAAATGAAAAGGATAGTTTATTTACTTCCTATGAATCACTATCATGTGCTCACACCACCACACTTGACAAGGTTAGAAACCTTGAAAAAGAAAATAGTACTCTTGTTGAGGATATTAATTGCATGAAAGGGGATTTATCTAAATCCAACTTGATTACCGATGAAATTGTTGACTATTGTGATAATTCGAAACTAGAACTTGATCATAAGTTTAATGTTGTCAATCATATGAAAAAGAATCAAGTCTCTAAGCATGTTGGTCATTATGCTCCTAGAATTATTACTTGTTTTTATTGCGGTAAAAAGGGTCATACGGCTAATTCTTGTCGAGCTAGAAATAGCTCTAATTATTGTTGGAGACCTAAAAGTCTCAAGACTAATCCCAAAGGACCCAAACACATGAGGGTACCACAAAACAATGTCATATTAGGTACTTGGCGAAATAATGATCGAAGAAAATTTATACCGCCAAGAAGACATCAAATGACCATTTCATTTGATCAAAGAAGGAGAAAGTATTTTCAACAAAGCCAATTTCCAAGAACAAGATATAATCAAAAATGGGAAGAACACAATCCTTGAAATGGCAAAGACATCATCAACAAGATGATTTTCAAAGAAGAGACTATCAACAATGGGAAGGACAAAAATCTTGGAAATGGAGTAATCAAAGGAGCCATCATCAACAAAGTGACTTCTGAAATGGAAGATATCATCAACAATGGGAACGACACAACCCATGGAAATGGCGTAATTGGTAACTCGTATCTCCCTAGTTAAATATGCATTTTATTTTGTTATTATGCATGCTTTTATTTGTGTCTTAATTGCAAAATAAGTTTTCAAGTATTTATTTTTAATTAAGGTATTCAATATATATTTGTGCTTTTAAAATATTTTTAAAAAAAGAAGACCTTATATGATGTTTTTAAAACTCTTGTGCGTTTTTGTAGACTAAAGTGTGTTATCATCTCTTATGGATTTTTATGGCATGAGCTTACTTGTGATATCTCTTAGCCTACACTTTTATCATTATGGTTTGTGCTAGATTTGTTTTAAGAATTGTGTAGGTTTTACATATTTTCACAAATGGCCATTTACGTCATTACTTGTCAAGAAAGGCATAAATTATCGAGGTACGTTTACTTGTGTTACTCTTACTCTTATAGACTCGATATATGTATTGCCATATGCATATGTGCTTGTTTTTCATAGTATTTCATACAAGTGCCATTAAGAGGATTTTTAGATTTTTTGAAAGACACTATTCGATATTTGATTGCACATATTTACTTTGTCAACTCTTGTTCAAATACTTCTTTTAAATGAGGTCTCAACTATATGCTATCGGATTTTCAAATTTCAAAAGAGACCTTTCGTAGCTTTCTTAAGCTTATTTGAACTTGCATGATTTATTAGACTCTTGATGATATTCTAAATGCATAGTATGTGTTTCTTGCTTCATGGTCTATATATATAGTGTCTATTTCTACTATGCTCTTATGCAAGATATTTTTGTGATTGATGATTGAGGCATGTTTTTACACTTGGGCTATGTTTTCTTGCTTATATAAGCGATGCCGGTAATGAGTTTGTTAAAGTGTGTAGATGAAAAATGAAGTACTCCAAATATTAGTTACCTCAAAATATTTGGATGTAAATGTTCTATTATGAACACCTTAGATCAATTGGATGCCCTATGATGATAGTGATGAAGAAGACAAAAAGGGTATTCCGGAACAAACTCGATGACCAAGGCAACATTGGTCAAACTACGGCGAGGTTAGTAGCTCGAAGGTATTTTCAAGAAGAAGGTAATTGATTTTGATGTAACATTTGCACCCATAGCACATTTAGTAGCTATTTGCATTTTACTTGCCAATTCTTGCTTTAAGAATATTTCAAACTTTACCAAATGGATGTTAAATCCAATTTTCTCAATGGTTTTATTCAAGAAGAAATCTTTGTAAAACAACCTCCGGGGTTTAAAAAATTTTCTAGGCCAAATGCTTTTTATAAAAGGCCTTGTATGATTTAAAACAAGTACCCCATGTATTGTATGATAGATTTAGCTATCTTTGCTAAATGATTTTACAAGAGAGAAAGTTGATACTACTCTCTTTATTTTTGAAAGGGCAAGACTGTTTACTTGTGCATTTTTTTTTGGTGCTACTAATGAATATTTGTGCAAGATATGTTTTTCTAAGTTGATACTAGGTGAGCTTGAGATGAGCATGATGGGGGAGCTCAATTTCTTGCTTGGACTACAAATTATTCATTGCCAAAGAAAATGGTTATATTTCAAAAGAACTCTTGAAGGAGTTAAGCATTGAAGAAAGAAGAACCATCTCAACATCTATGGCTAAAGATTGACAAAGGTTGAGAAAGGCATATCGGCCGACAAACAAATTCGAGGTATGTTTTCTTGTATTATTCCTATAGACTCGACATTCCATATGTCTTATGTCTATTTGCTCGACTTAAAACAATCCCAACGAATCTCTTTAAAGTGTCGTTAAGAGAAATTTTCAAATATTTGAAAGGCACTTCTTCATATGACTTGTGTATCCAAAACTTTAAAACGTTCTTATTTTTTGGGATAACAAGTCCGGTAAAAATTATTCAAAATATGGTTCGTCATAATTGAACTAAACATATTGAGATTCAATATCTTTTTCTAAGGGATTGCGTTTTTAACAAAAACTTGAGATGTGATTAAATTCCGTCTCAAAGTTAACTCGCGGACATTTGTTCATTTACCGCCGAGTATTTTACCTCATTTCGAGCTTGATTATGACATAATGTATATTGAATGAGGTCTACGTTTGCATTTTGCACGTTTTTAAAACTTAGGGGCGAAAAATCGGATTTTTGGATCGAACTTCGAATTTTTCAAACAGAACCAGAACAGTGGGCTGCCAGGGCAGGGGCCGACCGGTCGCCCACCAGCTCGACCGGTCGCCCATGCCCTGGACCGGTCGCCCTGAACGATTTTTTGGTTAAAAATGGTTCTGTTTCCAAACTTAGCCATTTTGGCTTATTTTGACCATTTTTCGTCCCCTTCGCAAATTGCACACAAATTTCACTCCAAATTTGTTTTGTTGCATACATTTCATATCTTGGACCTATTTAGGCTTGATTATCATCATCATTGCTCGTCTTTATCGATTAAATGGTAAGAATTCCACTACCTTATCTCATTTGGGTTGAACCCTTGAGAACTTGGTTTAAATGTCTATTTTTTGATGCAAATTATATATGTTTGTGATGAGCTTATTGATTGTTGATAAATGATATTTATTAAATTGCATTTGGTGATGAAAAACTTGGCTTGATTTCATTTACAAGGGCTATATATATATATATATATATATATATATCTTTTTCAATTTTTTACGCCCGCCAAGTGTTGGATAAAACGTTTCAATGAAAAATTCATCACCTACATGATTCTCTCAATTTCAAAAGTCTTATATATTTATAGAGATCATGTTTTGCTTATCAAATGATCTTTCATAAGCTTCTACAAGTCGTATGATTCGACTCTTCCCTCCTATTTGGTTTAAAAGCTTAAATGTTCAAATAGCTCGATACATCGGTTTACTTGCGCACTTTGATATGAATATATGATGTATTTATCGTGCTAACATTCTTTTTGATGATTCCAAAGGGGGAGAAACAGATTATGAGCTCTTTAACTCAAAGAAGCTAAGATAAGCTCAAATGAAAAAGAAGCTATAAGCTTTGGCTTTTAAAAGCCATATGTTGTGGGATCATATTTATGTCCACTTGATGTATTATGGTCATATATGATTCTTGGTCCATTGGTTGTAGTATGGACTTATATATGTTTCTAATGATGTCTCTTTGACAGGGGGAACTTTTAAGTTTTTTAATACTTAAGCTCAATATCGAAAAGCTAAGATTTTAGCTTATGTTCAAGTTGCTTCTATATAATTCTTGTTGTGCATATTGACAGGGGGAGCATTTGCTAGATGTGTTTGAATATCTCTACTCCCATCCTTGTATTTATATTGCATGGAATGTTGTCGCTCTCAACGGATATTTAGTTTTGACCGGAAAACTTGTTTTGTTTTCAAAATCGCCTCTCAAAATTGTTTTGTTTTCAAAATCGGCCTTGTTAAATTGTTTTGGTTTGTAATCATCAAAAAGGGGGAGATTGTTTGATAAATGGTTTTATCATGATTTTGATGATTTTGTTTTTACACCAAAACAATGTTTTTAAAGGTTGTCCAAATACTCCTAAATAATTTAAAATGGTTTTTAATATTTCCCGGAGTATTTCTTCAAGTTTATTTTCGACAAAATTGGACAACGCTTTTAATGATCTTATGTCAAAGTGTTTTTACATCAAAACAATGTCACTGAATGTTGTCCTAATACTCCCGATCGGTTTAAAATATTTTTACTATTTTTTGGAGTATTTCTTGAAGTTTATTTTCGATATAAAATTGTACAACACTTATGTTTCAGGCTCGACCGGTCGCCCTATAGGACAACCCGTACCTGTGTTGAGTTATGGAACAGAAAAAGGGACGGGAACAAAAATCGAGGGGCGACCGTCGGCCGGTCGACCACTTAGGGCGGCCGTGCGTGCCAGGCACCCCTCAGAAAACAAAACTTCACATTACTCATTTTGTCTCCTCGACCGCCGAGCAATGGGGTGACCGGTTGAAGCATACATCGACCGGTCGCCCTATGTAAAATTGCTGCGATATGTTTCAAACTTCTATTTCTGTGCGACCGGTCGCCCTATGGTTTGACAAAGAAAAATCGACCGTTTGACAGTGAGACAACTTTCCTTAATTTGTGGGATGGATTTCTAACACTCTTTTCTTCAATTGTCTTGCAATTTTTTACGAATTCATGTCCCCAAGAGGAGCCTATCATGTACAAGACATCTTCTATAAATAGAGGAAGAATTGAAGCAACACAATATGAGAGAAAACTACAACACAGCAAGATACACTCAAGAATACACTTGTTCTTACATTGTCTTATTTCTTGTTGTAATTTGCCTAGCTTATCACTTTCACATCCATGAGGTCTAGGCTTTTCTTGATTACACTTTCACTCTATTGTATTATCAATTATCGAGTTGTAATCTTGAATTTGTGTTATCATTCAACACAAGATATCCTTGTGAGTGTTCTTGTGGTAAGAACACACTTGGGTGAACTAGGTGTTAGGTGTGAGAAGATTGTGGTAATCTTCTTGTTGAGGTGTTGAAGAATTTGGTATTCTTTAAGGTTGAAGATTGTGGTAATCTTCACAAGGTGCCGTTGGAGATTGTGGTAATCTTCAAGAAGAGATTGTGGTAATCTCAAAGGTGGTGTTGTAAGTTGGTGTTGTATTAATTTTTGGTAAATTAATAAAATCTTTTTTTTTCTTTTTGAAATCCATCCCGGATATACTGGGGTGGTAGAGGATTAGGCCCTAGGTGGGTTGAACCTCTATAAATCGACGTGTGTTGTTTTCATTCCACACCTTTATTATTGTCTTTGAGCATTCGGTTCGAAAAAGAGGGCGTAATAAAAAAGATGGAGATAATCTATTCACCCCCCCTCTAGATTATCG
This sequence comes from Rehmannia glutinosa, assembly GCA_016081115.2. Lineage (NCBI taxonomy): Eukaryota > Viridiplantae > Streptophyta > Magnoliopsida > Lamiales > Orobanchaceae > Rehmannia > Rehmannia glutinosa. The sequence goes on from CM071924.1 coordinate 7,414,911, forward strand.
TAGCCGCTTGGACTTACACTATCATGCCCTAAATTAGAACAATCCAACAAGTAAACAGAAGTAATATTTGTATTTTTCACCTCTTAGCGGAAAACAGACATTACAGACATCTTAAACAGCCCTTTATCAAGGTACCCCTTACAAAAAAACTGACCATTCTTGGTCATTACAAACTTGTTGGACTCAAACACTAGTCTAAACCCGGCCCTACTAAGCAAAGGATCGGAAACTAAATTCTTGCGGATATCCGGGACATGCAGTACATCCACAAGCGTAAGCTCCTTTCCAGAAGTCATATTAAGCACAACCTTTCCAGGCCCTACGATGTTGGAAGTCCAAGAATTTCCCATGAACAACTTCCTTCCATTTATCGGAGTGTAGGAGGAGAATATCTCCTTGTCGGCACAAATGTGAGGAGTAGCCCCGGTATCTATCAACCACTCCCTTGGGTTATCCACCATATTGGCTACAAACACAATGCGGTAAGATCGAGCTCTGAGATGTCTATCGGAACAGACTTGTCCTCGGTCACATTGGCTTGTTGTTGGTTGCCATTTTGATTGCCCTTTTACGGGTGTCGGCAATCCTTGACCATGTGATTCGGTTTGCCATAGTTGTAGCAATTCCCTTTGAACTTCTTGGCCTTCCCCTTATATTTTTTGGAATGCTTCCGTTTCTTGCTAGTGCTTGATTCAGCAAGATTGGCCTTGCCTCCATTCCAGATTTGCTGGACTTTACTTCGGATTTTTGGTTGTCTTCCTCAATTCGAAGCTGAAGTATCAAATCCTTAAGTCCTATTTCTTTGCGTTTGTGCTTGAGTTAGTTCTTAAAATCCTTCCACAATGGCGGCAACTTTTAGATTATCGCAGCCACTTGGAAAGACTCATTCAGAATCATCCTTTTAGACACTAAGTTGTGAAGTATGATCTGAATTTCTTGCACTTGGTTGATCACCGTTTTGGTATCAACCATCTTATAATCCAAAATTTGCCGACAATAAATTTCTTTGTGCCGACATCTTCTGTTTTATATTTCTTCTCCAACGAGTCCCACAACTCCTTGGATGTTTTGAACGAACTATAGACGTTATATAGGGTGTCTTCCAGCCCGTTCAAAACGTAGTTTCGGCAAAGAAAATCGATGTTATGCCAAGTATCCACAATGATTATCTTTTGGTTGTCGGATTCTTTTTCGCCTATGGTAGGAGCAGCAGCTATCGGAGTGAATGAAACGGAGGCCACCGTCTTGGAAACAACAGTAAGATTTCATCTTGCGATTGTTGTTTGGGTGGTACTGTTTACAAGAAAACGGCTAAGTGTTTGGACAGAAAATAGGACAAAGTCGAGGCTATTATTGGATACTGTCTCCGTAAGATGAAAATGCCCCAAATACAAACTGCTTACGGTTCCGGCAATCGTCTGTAAGATACAACATTTTTAACAGGCTCGACTTAGCAGTAGTTACAAAGGTCGAACCAACGGTTTTATGCAGAATGACTCGATTTATTATCTGAATTTTTTGTGTCCATTTTCATCTGCAGGGGCTTTGTATTTATAGGCCTTAAGGTGCTTCATGGAAATGATATGTCTTTTGGATGGAAAAGATATGTCTACAGCCAAAAAATGCACGCGCACTTGTGCAAGCACGGAATTAAAAGTTTTTGTCTACGCCAAGAAAATGCACGCGCCCAAGTGCGCACCGCACACCGCCCCAGCCAGCCGCGGCCGTCCCACGTCTGGCGTCTGACTCCGCATGGCGTGCACCACCTTGCCTAGTTGGAAAAATGTTTAATTAATTATTAAAATAATTAATTAATTTTAATGGCTTCAAATAAATTTTGTCCAAAATTATAAGGGCCTTGATGCCAAAGCCAAAGCCCAGGCACGGACCCCGGCCGGGAGGCAACGGCGCGCACGCGCGTGTTTTGAACCAAACCCACAAACATGTAGGTGCGCACCCCTTTAAAAACTTTGGTGCCCCAAGGGCCCAAACCCATTAGTCCAACTTGATATTTATAAATAGAGCAATCTTTGGTTTTTTCTCCTATGTGGGATGTAGTTTTTCTCCTCCTCCACATTTTTTATTTCTATATCAATTTCTAGTTTTAAGTGACTAACTTGTGGCATTAATTTCTCATTCACCGGAATTGGTTTTGAGAAATTCAAAATGTCAATCTCATTTATTCACTTAGTAGAATTTTAACATTTAATTTAATTTCATTTTCCACTAATAGAAGCCACTTAAATATTTGGTCAAAATCGGTTCAACACCCAATTTCTTCAAACCAAAATTCCAACATATTTTTAATAAGAGATTAGTTAAATTAAGACATTGTGTTACTATAGAAAGTAATATTCTATATTAATTTAAAATTTGAACTTAAGTTGTCTTTTGCACTTCTTTTTTTGAGTACAAGTAGTCTTTTATTCTTAATTATGAGATTATAGACAATTAAATTTATTTAATTTTATGATCTTAATTAAAAATATTAACTCTAAACTAGCGTTTTGTTGCCAATTAACAACAATTACTTTTCATAATTTATTTAAAGGTTGAATTTAAGTAATACTTTCAAGTATATATTTTGAAATATTTAATATATTAACATTTAAATATTGATTCATTTTAAATATAATTGTTTAAACATAATTTTAAATTATATTTCCGTGAAAATTATCAAATATATATCCATTCTAATTATATTAATTTTTAAAAATTATTTACCAATGCAAGAAGACTAAAATAGTTTGCCTCAATGGCGTTTTTTTTTTGTTCTTTTCCCTCCAAGCATCTATACAGGATGCCAAAACAAAAAATTCTCTCTAAAATTAACTTTCACTTAAATTGAATGCCAGGCTAGTGTGGAAAGTAAATTGTACATATATTTGATTTATAAAATAAAATATAAAATGTGAAAATAGAACTAAATCTTTTAGTAGGCCAACTCAAATAACGAGAAAAAACTATCCACGTTACACATATTGTTGATTACAGGGTGTTTCAGCGGGAAGCCTTCAACAATAGCTTTTACAAATAAAATAGAAAAGAACAGAAAATAGAATCTAAGTATTACAACTTGAATAGACAGAAGCCGGGTCGAGATGGAACTCTTTCCGCAAGACAAATACGTCCCAACTAGTGCTCACGGTACAACGTAATGTCCCCAAAAATAAAACGGCTTAACCTCTTTTGTGCAGTAGCACCACAGACACAAAAGCACCTTTCGAACTTGAAAGAGCGAGAACTGGTTGTTGGATATGAATGCAGAATGAAGTGTTCTTGGAAACCTCTTTAGATTCATAAGTGTTACTTTGTAGCGGCCCTCACTTCTTACTTACATATGTGAACTCCTATCCGAGTATCCTGTCATACTCAACCTTAACGATGTGTAGGAATCATTAAAAGTCAAATGACTTAGTGTCATCACAACTTTGCAGGTGTTTCAGCACTTGGTATTGCTCTCTAGGGATGGGTGGAAACATTGTTTCCAAGTGTTACAACATAACCTTCATAGCTTAGTTTTCCCATTGAACCAAGTCCTTGGGATCTCTAGTCATCATGGTTGGGTTACTACTATGATGGTTATTTTACTTTGTGGACTTTAAGCCCATTCCCTCTAACAATTTACTTAATTAATCTCGATTCAGCCCTTTCGCCAAAGGATCTGTCAAATTGTCTTTTGACTTGACAATCAATTGATATCACATCATTTGAGATCAACTGTCTAATGGTATTATATCTCCAACGAATATGTCGAGACTTATCGTTATACATATTGCTCTGTGCTCTTCCTATAGCCGCTTAACTATCACAATGAATCATCACTGAAGGCACAAGGTTTCTCCAACATGGAATATCTTCCAAAACGTTTCGAAGCCACTCTGCTTCTACACCAGCTTTGTCCAAAACTATAAACTCAGATTCCATGGTGGACCATGTTATACAAATACTCTTCATGGACTTCCACAATACCGCACCACCTCAAATGGTGAATATGCATCCACTAGTTGAATAAGAATCATATGAGTCTGAAATCCAACTAGCATCACTATAACCTTCAAGTACAATTGGATATTTCGAGTAGTATAGCCCATAATCCAGGGTATACTTCAAGTATTTTAACACCTTGGTTAACGATTTTCAATGTTCATGGCTTGGATTACTCGTGAACCTACTCAACATATTTGCAGGATAAGCTAAATCGGGCGTGTCTGATTTGTGATATACATCAGACTACCTATTATGCGTGAGTATTCCATCTGAGCCACTGGTTCTGCTTTATTAGCAACCAGATTTACACTTAAATCAATGGGCATCTTTGACGGTAAACTGTTAAAAACATTGAATGTCTTGAGCACTTTCTCCACATAGTGGGATTGCGATAAGATAATTCCATCAGGAGTCCATCTGATTTTTATTCCTAGGATTACATTAACAGTCCCCATATCCTTCATGTCAAGGTTCCTCTTTAGTATTCTTTTAGTCTCCATGATAGTATCATGACTACTGCCCACGATTTACAAATCATCTATATATAGACAAACTATGACGAATGCTTCTAATGTTCGTTTGACATACACGCATTTATCACACTTGTTGATTTTAAATCCATTTGACAACATCGTATTGTCGAATTTAAGATGCCATTATTTTGGAGCTTGTTTCAGTCCGTACAAGGATCTTATTAACTTTCACACCTTCTTTTCTTGATCGGGTGCAACAAATCCTTCATTGTTCCATGTATATTTCCACATCTATTTCTCTATTCATAAATGCCGTCTTGACATCCATCTGATGAATCTCAAGATTGTGCAAAACGGGAATCACGAGAAGCACCCGAATAGATGCAATCCTCATTACTGAAGAATTAGTGTCAAAGAAATCATACCCTTCTTTTTGTTTAAAGCCTTTGGCCACAAGTTGTACTTTATACTTATCAATTGTTCCATCTGTTTCATACTTCTTCTTTAGGATCCGCTTACATCCTAAAGGTTTATGACCAGCAAGGAGATCAACCAACTCCTACGTATGGTTTTACAGAATGTACTCGATTTCACTATTGATAGTTTCTTGCTAGAGCTGATCATCTGGACTACTTAGAGTCTTTTTAATCGAGTTTGGCTCACCATCTAATATAAATATTATGAAGTCAGGTCCAAAGGATTTATCCACCTTAGGCCTCTTACTTTGTCTTAGTTTTTCACCATTCGGTGTTGAACTAACTATTCTGTCAAATGTGATAGCAGGTGTTGTACCGAATGTTGTTCCAGATGTTATAACACCCGAAGCAACACCTCCGACAACATCTGCAGTAACACCTGCAGTTGTTCCAGATGTTATAACATCTGAAGTAACACCTTCAGCAACATCTCAATACATCTGTTTCTTGAAACTTACATCTATCATTTCTTTACAAGGATAAATATTCTTAAAGAATATAGCATTCCTTGATTCAATTATGGTACCAACTGTCATTTTTGGATTTTCTGACTTATGTACCATAAAATAATATGCACTATTGTTAAGTGCATAACCTATAAACACACAATCGGCCGTTTTAGGATCGATTTTAACTTGCTTTGGTTCAGGTATTGCAACATTAGCCAAACACCCTCACAATTTAAGGTATTTATAAGAAGGCTTATGATTTTTCCACAATTTGTAAGTAGTCTTATATTTCTCTTTAAGTGGTATTTTATTCAATATGTGGTTGGCTGTTAAACAACTTTCCCCCATATATTATGTGGTAATCCGGAACTAATCAACATATCATTCATCATCTCTTTAAGAGTCCGGTTTTTGCGTTCAGCAACACCATTAGATTGTGGTGAATATGGAGCCATTGTTTGATGAATTATTCCCGACTGTGTACATAAATCTTCAAACGGTGCAACATATTCGCCACCTCTATCACTCTGAACTATCTTAATCCGGCTGACAAGTTGATTTTCAACTTCATTTTTATAATTTTTAAAAGCCTCCAATGCTTCATCCTTGCTTCTTAACAAATATAAGTAGCAAAATATTGTGCAATCATCAATGAATATGATGAAATACTTTTTACCACCTTTAGTTTGTACAAACTTCAGATCAGACACATCAGTGTGTATGAATTCTAAAGGTGTAGTGCTCCTTTCAACAGAATGAAACAACAACTTAGCCATTTTGGCTTCAACACAAACTTCACATTTTCTTTGTGAGTTTACTTTTGGTAAATTAATTAAATCTAAATTTACCAATATTTTATAGCATTCAGATTTACATTTCCTAATATAATTTACCATAAATAAGAGCACTCAAGAATGTGAACAGAAGAAGATGCATTCTTATTCATTTTACCATCGACAAATTGGCATACAGTCATTACATTCATTTGAATAATCCCTTGTCTAGATAACCCCTACCAAGGAACTGTCCAAACTTGCTAAGTACAAACTTTTCAGATTCAAAAACTAGTCTAAACGCATGGTTAACCAGCAGTGAACCCGAAACCATTTCTTTGTGCCGGTATCCTCAGTTTTGTACTTCTTCTCCAAAAATTTTAACAATTATTTGGAGGATTTCACCATACAATACACATTGTAAAGTGCATCATTAAGCTCATTAAGGACATATTTACGACACAAAAAATCACCCTGGCGCTATGCATCAAAGGCAGCACGTTGTTCAACATTAGCCTTGTTTTCAGCCACCATTGGAGCGTTTCCAATCAGGTATTTCGCCAAGCTCAGAGTGGTGAGGTAAAATAGTATTTTTTTTGCTGCCACATCTTGAAGTATAAACTCGTAAATTTCTCGGGTTTCTTAGCCTGAGTAGGAGGGATGATCGGGGTTCTGATTGTGCCCGCCATCGTGAAGATCAATTATTTGTCTTGCGATTATTGATTCCAGAGTGTTACAACGGGAAGCCTTCAACAATGGCTTTTACAAATAAAATAGAAAAGAACATAAAAATAGAACCTAACTATGACAACTTGAATAGACAGAAGCCGAGTCGAGATAGAACTCTTTTCGCAAGACAAATACGTCCCGGCTAGTGCTCACGGTACGACGTAATGTCCCTAAAGATAAAACGACTTAACCTCTTTTGTGTTGTATCACCACTGATACAAAAACACCTTTCGAACTTGAAGGAGCGAGAACTGGTTGCTGGACACGAATGCAGAATGAAGTGTTCTTGGAAATATTACAACAACAGCACTTTCGAAATATGCAAAGAGAGATGCAATTTTTTTTCAATGTAAATTCTACAATGGAAACCAGACTATTTATAGGCAACAAAATCCAACCTACAGGGAATTAAATCTGGTAAGTGAGTGGGCAATTACTTTTCATGTAACAGCCAGGTGTTACAACACCTTTGATGACCACTACCTAAGGAATTACAACCCCATCAATGCCACTATCTCAGTAGTTAAAGACTCCAATAGACACAAACGAATCTGGACACCTACAATGTCCAGGTTCATCAGGCGGCCCAACAATCACTTGAATATTGGCCAATCCCATTTTCGAGTGATAAGAGTGTAGTGGACCAGGACCCGGGCCCAAAGGGCCAGGCTCGGCCTTTGGCCGAAGCGAGCTTGTCTTGCGCGCAGGCCCACTTGTGATCATGCACTTATGTTATAGCATATCCAACCAATAACATCTTCTAGTATTTATACTAAGATAAACTATGCTTTAAATCTATGTGGGATGAAGAGAGACCTTTCAACTCCCTTTATATAATGCCCATTCGTGTGGCCAACTTCATGTATTAATTTCTTACTCATCGAAATTCGGTTTTGAGAAATAAAAAATACTACGAACATCTACTCGGAACGTAGATTAATAATTTACAATTTAATTCCCCCAAATTTAAATACTTAGCCACTGAAAATTTGGTTAAAATCGGGTCGACGCCCACTTTATCAAAATCGAATTTCCAACACTTATATTTATATATACAAAGCTTCTTGAATTAGGCATTTCAAAATGGTGGAACTATTCCAACTTAATATTCCAATAAAGTTATCTTTCATGCAGAAAATCATCAAATATAAAACTTATATTTATCTAGAAAAGATCTTGAAATTACACTCACGAATTAAAAGTTTTTAAAACTAGCCCATATGCCTGTCTAGTGTCTATACGTATATTTGTTTGGGAATTCTTTATGTTATTTCAAACTTAGATATATGCAAGAACTTAGAACTCTTATTCCGATCAAAAAACTTAGATATATGCAAGAACTTAGATATATGCAAGAACTTAGATATATGCAAGAACTTAGAACTCTTACAGCTCTGTAGATGATGATTTTCCAGTTATTTTTAAAATACTTTTGAAACATTGTCATACATTCGTGTAGTGTATTTTTTGTAAAATTCACTGTACATAAATAATTATAATAATTTCTTGAAATCTTAAAACTACTCAAAAATTCATATGAATTTTATGAATTGAACAAAACTAGCATCGATGCCAGCTCTATCACATTAGTCCAAAATTTTCTAATATATTTTTTTTGAAACGTCTTTATCGATGCATCACTGAGTAACTAACTCCACGAATGTTTGAATACTACCCTTGACAAATTCATTTAACTAATACTTTTCCTTAAATTAAATGACAATTTTATGGAAACTTTGGCATTTTGTGGATCATACATAATATAATAATGTTTTCTTAAATTAATGATAACCTACTCAAACTTTGGCATTTTATGGAAGCTTCATTTCATGCAAGAATGTGACAGCGGGTATAGAAAAGCATCATATAAATATAAATATAATATATGGTAAAGTCAAAGAAAGTACGCGTACGGCGAATAAGGCGTGCCGTACATTACGTTTCCCCTAATTAGAATAAATAAAATTCACCTGTCATTACAAATTTAAAAATTATATGATACTGGCACATTTCTTGCATCGTTATTTTTCTTTTTCCTTGATCCAATTCATTTTAATTTCGGGCATGTAGAAACAAGATTCATTTGTTTACTTTCTGTTGTTTTCAATTCAAAGGCATGCCAACATAGTTTTTTAGTACATATTTTTTGGGGAGGGTGATAAGAATCGAACTCTATATTTCTAGTTTGTGCATGAGAATCTTAACAACTTGATCACCATCTGATTCCTGCAAGTATAGTTTAAGGTGGAGGTAGAAAATTGTAGGGAGTGATTGTTTGTCTTTTGTTCCGCTCCTTTTTATTTTTTGTATATAATACTAAGAATAGTGAGAAAAATTATTTAGAAAAATCAGAATATATTTTGATAATGTGGTTGATTATATGATAAAAATATGATGATGAAAGTCGATGTGATAGCTTGTTTGTAAAATGGTGATTAAATGTGATTGATGATTACAAAAAATAAGAGTGAATGTTATATTTGTTATATGACTGTGTAATGATGATACTTAATGTGATTTTTTTTGGTAGAATTATGATTGGATGTGATTGATGAAAATGAGCACTAGTGTATTTTTTCGAAAATTTTCTTCAGTAATGCACTTTTGGGCAAAAGAATTTTTTGAGCAAAAATTTTGTAATTTTTTTGATACCATACCTAGTATTGTCTCTCTGTTGTAAAAAATAAATAAATACTTGCCCTAAAGAAAAATAAAAATAAAAAAACTAAATAGAGAAGCTCTATAGAAATAGAAGAATTTGATGTACAAGATGCAGAGGCGAAATTGAAACTCGAAATAAAAGAATGTTTGTAGAATTTTATTTTGTTTTATTTCTTGTTCTTGTTGGATACTGGAAATGTTTACGTGTCATACTATCTATTTTTTCAATTAATAAAAAAATAATTTGCTGAACCGGGTCATGGGTTGGTCGACTCTCACCAATTTTTACTGGGTGGCAACGGGTTTATTGTCACCAGTTTTGTTTGTGGATCGGACCAGTGCCATGGCCGGTCATATTATGCCAATCTGACCGATCAGTGTGGTCCAAGTTTGAAATGCACGCTTTTTAGCACACTGTTTTCTTTATAAATAGAAAAAAATAGGATGAAAGATGAAAGAATTGGGATTTGATTGTGGCTCAAGTGATCAAACATGTTACTGGCCGAATAGATCCAGGTTCGAATATCATTCTCTCCTCCTCCAGGACTTTCAATTTTCTCTTTCCCCATCAGAAAAATAAAAAATCTCAAAGAATTAAGGGCACACTAACTTGTTGAAGCATCTCGATTTAATCAACACAAAAACTTGCCTCGAGGGTGTTTGAGAAGGTGTTGGGGCCCTACGCACACTTGCAGCTTCCTTGAGAGTTATGTTCCTTCTTTCAGCTACTCCATTCTGCTGTGGAGTTCTGCCAAAATTTCCAGAGTTCGCCAATGGTGATAGATGCTCTTATTGACTTTGAAGCTGAGTACTCCGACATGGCTGAAGATGAGACGGTCTTATGGATATAATCCATGAGACAGTCTTATATTTAAATATAATTTCGACCCAAACTAATGTTCATGATAAGAATCCACATTTGTGTAGGTGTTTAGGATCCGTCTCATGGACTTTGAGTCGGTCTCACATAAGATCTCCTCTTTAATTAATATTTTTTTATGGGTTGTATTTGATCAAACTCTCTTTGAATCTCAAGCAAAATGAGACCAATGGTTTGAACTTTGAATTTATTCCCGTGACAAATCTGCAACCATGTTAATATATTGGCAAAAACTTGCGTGAGACGGTCTCACGGATTTAGATCCGTGAGACGGAGCCCTTACATAAAGTTTTAAAGGTTTTTTTTTAAGATTTTATTTTTCTTAGGGTTTATATTTGTTTTTTTAGGGTTTATTTTGTTTCTTGGGTTTATTTTTAATTGATTTGGGTTTTTAGGATTTTTAGTTTTTTTAGGGTTTATTTTTTATTTTTTGGGTTTATTTTTGTTTTTCGGGTTTATTCTTCATGGTTCATGTTTTTAGGGTTTATTTTTGTTTCTTCATGGTTCATTATTATTTTTAAATTTATTTTCATGGTTCATGTTCTCAAGACGGAACTCTTAAGAGGTCCGTCTCTCACGGATTTAGATCCGTGAGACCGTCTCAAAATAGACTTACTCTAATATATTTAATTAACCTTGTAGTCAGGGGCGGAGGCATGATATGGTATTGGGGGGGCAACCGAGAGGGATGAACCGAGTCGCCCACGAGCGATCGAGCGCCGCCGCCGCCGCTACGTAAAAAGGCCCCTCCTGGCGAGGACTCTCAGCGTTAACGGCTGCAGGGATTTTTTTATTTAAATTTAATAATTTAAAATGTAAAGTTTAAACTCATTTCTAAAATTAAATGAATCACATAACTATTTTACTTGAATTAAATGAATCACATAACTATTTCAAGAGATTCAATTGAAATGAATCCCACTAATTATTAATATATCCCAATATTTTGCTAATTTTTTAATGAATCCCACTCTTTTCACCATAGCGAATCAAAAATAAATTTCGGGATTATGTATTGCAATTTGAATTTGAATGGAAAAATATAATCAAAAATATAAATGAAATACCCGAGAAATCGAGTTGTAAATTAACCACGTTTTACCCACTTTGTTCTCTTATACCATGGAAAATCTGAAAGAATGGAAAATATTTACTTTCTACCTGGGTGTCGTCTAGATAAAGTTTTAATAGGAGAAAAAAAAAGTTTTTTTTTGGAAAGGAGAGAAAATGAATAGTTAAAATTGCTATATATATATATAACATATATACGAGTGTCCGACAAGTGTTTGTATGTTTATATAAAGTTGGTTACTTTTTCCTTATTTTGTGGTGGCATTGTGGTAAAACTCCACTAATTTTAGTCAAAGAAGAAATTGGCCCGTGAAGAATTAAGTTAGACATTAGGATTTAGGGGGGCCAAACACTTGAAAAAAAAAATATTACATATAAAAATATTTAAAAAAAAGTTTGGGGGGCCAGGGCTCCCCTTCCCCATTACATACCTCCGCCCCTGCTTGTAGTGAATATACATTTTACTTGTGGATGTGTTTTAATGGGGGCAAGATAAATGTCCGATCATCAGATCATGCCAAATAAAAACACACTAGGAGGGGGTCAGTTGTTCTTATCTATGACGTCTACTGTCTCCAACTCTCCATGTCTTTTTCTGTAAGTCAATTTACGATGAAGTCATTTCCCTCCGTACTTATGACAAATTGTACATATATCCGTACTTATTACTACTACATATGTATAAAATATAAAATAAATGAATTGTCAACTCTTCAAATGCACGCTCACAAATCTCATAAAGGAAGCTTCCTCTCACTTTCGCGACGTTTGAATTTAGGATTCTCACATCTAAACGCACCCCAACACCAACTGCAGCCAACGGTTCAAATTGGTCTTTCTTAAAATAATTATATATATATATATATATATATATATTTATATTTATATATATATATATTTAACCTGATCAAATGAGACCACATTTAAGGTTGAGATTTTGGATTAATCTTAAATTTGATTATATTTATTTTATGGTTGTGATTTTTCCAAGTTTTTAGGCAATTTTCCATTTATTTTAATTCATTAAAGGTAAAGTGGTACTTTTATCATCCATCGGTTTTTTTGTTATTGGTTAACTTTTTGAAGCCGTTTTTTAGGGATGAGATTGTAAATACCGTATGTAATATATAGTTATTTTAGGAGCAGTTTTTTTGAGAATCTGTATAGTTAGAGTTATTTTCTTTGCTAGATATTTATTAGATAATACATGTTTAAATTGTTTTTTTGTTGACTTTTTTATGACACTATGAGATAGTTGGTAAAATATCTTTGCATATTTAGTTTTTAGACATTGCATATATAGTTTCTAAATAATGCATAGTTAGTTGATTTTTGTTGCATAGTTTCTGACACCTTGCATAGTTGGGTATAATGTACCTTGCATATTAGTTTTTTTACGTTGCATAGATAGTTTTCTGACAATGGTTAGTTAGTTGATTTTTGTTGCATAGTTTCAACTATTTAATATCCTTAGATATATGCATCGTTTCTTAAGTATCTATGCATCATTTTCATGTATATATGCATTGTTCTTCATTTTGACTTCTATAGTATTGAATGTTTTCTTCTCGATTTGCAGAGTAAGATTTTACAGATACTCATACCAGGATTATCTTCAATCTTGATGTATTCCACCATCGATTTCGCTGAAAGAAGATTCTCCCATCATAGAAGATTCTTGCCCGCTATAAACTGAACTCATTCTGGATTGAATTTTGCGTTTTATTTCTCGATTTTTTTATGCATTTTTAGCTTCACAGACGTCTATGGAACCCAAGCAAATTTTTGGTCTGTTTCAGAGTTTTGTGCGAAGGATTTCTGTTTTTTGGAAGGAGGATCGTGTCAATGAGCGTGATCAATTCTCTAAACAGAAGCCCATATATGTGGACAAACTTATTTAACTAAAAAAAAATCACCGTATAATTGGGACAAAATAAAAGCCAAGTATGAGGACAAACTTATTCATAAAAAAAGATTAAAAATATTAAAAATCACTTATCTCATCCTCGTAGAAAATGAGGAAAAAGATGGAGAAAAAAAAGACGGCTTGGATTTGAGAGAAGATAAAGAAAGGGCCACGTAACAAATTATAATTTATATTATTTTAGTAAAGTTATTGAGGAACTGAAAATGCATTTTTCCTTTTCCTTTTCCTTTTCCTCCGTGAAATCTCAAACACGACACGTCTTATCACGAGTCCGTGGATAAAATAGAAAATTGGATTTCATATGCCCACAAGTATTGGCCATTGTCATGGATACTGGGTTCCGAATCTTAATGGACCGGGGACCGGATGACTTCTCCACGGAGAGCCCAACACATGTTTGAATCTGTTGGCCCAAGGGAAATGATTTATTTCCCTTAAAAGATAATTTATCAAGTTGAGATAATTTTATTGTTAAAAAATAAATTAATTTGACACTTGATTGTTTGATAAACCAATAAATGGATAAGCAGAACTGGAATAAATTAATAAATTACTAATTTTTTCCCGTAAAGCTTTCAAAAACTTCATCCTTTTTTTCTTTTTTCAAGTTGAACATATCTTTTAATCTGATAGCCAATACTGTGGTTAAGATATTGGTTGAGTTAAAATAATTATTTGTCAACAATGTCAATTGTTTCTTATTTTATTTTATTTTATTTTAAAATCTTAAACAACGTGGTTGGATAATTAACTTATTTTCTTTTCTTTTTGTTGAAATTGAAATGTACGTGGAAAAACGTTTCTTTCTGTTTTCATAATTATGCAAAAACATATATGATACCCAAAAAAATTCTGATTTTTTATTTTTGAACAAGTGACTGAAATATCTTGGTTTGAAGGTGTCATTATCGTAACAACAACGGCTTGTTCGATGCTACCCAATTGGGTAGAACCCAAATCCCCTCTAATTTTTCCATGTGTCCAACTATGACAAGCGCATTTGTTTTAATTTTTTTTTCCTTAAAAAAAAAAAGAAAATCAAAATTAGGCACATGCCAAAATAAGCCCTCTAGAGAAGCTTTTCGCTTCGTGAGACAAATGAAATCCTCTAGAGAAGTTTTTCGCTCCGTGAGGTAAATAAAATCCTCTAGAGAAATTTTCCGCTCCATGAGGTAAAAAAATCCTCTAGAGAAGCTTTCCGCTCCGTGAGGTAAATTAAAATCTCTAGAGAAATTTTCTGCTTCGTGAGATAAATAAAATCCTCTAGAGAAGCCTCACCTTCGTGAGATAAATAAAATCCTCTAGAGAAGCTTTCCGCTCCGTGAAGCAAGCAAAGTCCTCTAGAGAAGCTTTCAGCTCCATGAGACAAATAAAATCCTCTAGATAAGCTTTTCGCTCTGTGAAGTAAATAAAAATCCTCTAGATAAGCTTTCCGCACCCTGAGGTAAATAAGATCCTCAAGAGAAGCTTTTCGCTCCGTGAGGTTAAAAAAAGTCCCCTAGTGAAGCTTTATGCTCCGGAGGGAAGATACTCCTACCACGGGAGAGTCCTCGTAAATTTTCCGCCTCTGGCTAAGCCCCTGAAGGGAATCGAAGGATCCTCCTCACAAGGGTCTCTGTAAATTCTTCTCCATGACGAAAATGTGCAAAAAATAGAAGCTAAAAATGCTAACTCCTGTGGGGAGAAGATTTAAGTAAGATAGTAGGAACTTTGAGAAAGCTCGAGAAAGGTGCTTCCTCCAAGCTCGAGAAGGGTGCTCCCTTCGAGCTCGAGAAGAGTGATCCATTTGAGCTCCGAAAGGCATAAAGCAAAACACAAGTATCTCCGGCCACTCCGGAAGAATTAAAGCTTCCTTCCAAAGGGAAGGGTTTATCTCTACACAAATAAAGAACAAGCCCCCCGAATAAAGAATCAGAAGCTAAACTCGGGGGAAGACTGGTGAATGCGGAAATGAAGAAAAGCCGAAATCTGAAATCTGGCTCAAAGAAGGGAAAAACTCCGAAAGAGACGGAGAAAAATGCAAGGAATGAAGGACTGGGTAGGCTTAGGCCGCCCTCCGGGAAAGCGCCCTTAAGGGCTCCCCACAAGCGCCCTCCGGAGCCATCTCTTACACCTACTGGACTTTCATCCTTGACCTCAGCTCTCATCTCAACTTTCAAGAGTTTTTTCTAAGTCTTCTACAAAGCAAAAAAAATTAAATTTAAACAGTAGAGAGAAATGTTACCTTTGGAAGACACGGTCAAAGGTTCTCCTTCCAAGTGTCCTTATACAAAAGTGGTCAAATATTTTTCAAAGGCAAGACAAGATGTACAACAAGACAAACCAGACATGGTATCAGTTTAGCTCCCGCACTACTTCATTCCTCCGCAGCACTGGAGCTAGGGGGCTTATGTTAGGGGCAATAATGATATTTAATTATTTAATGTATAATTCAGTTTATATATTAATTTAATATTAATTGCCCAATGAGATTTTAATTAAATAACTCGATCCAAAGGTGTCCCAGATTGGCCCATAGGCCGATTTCTCCTTCGCGGACTGGCCCATAACCCAAATTCTCCTACACAACCCACATGCCCCATCTCCCAGGTATAAAAACGTCTCTCCTATTTATTTGTAAGTGAAAATCATAATTCTCATACGCATTTAATTCAGTATTCATTTAAAGTATTATTTTCTCTCAATCACAAAGCCGACTCCAGCGTCAGAGGGGCCTCCCTGGGCAACCCCGAGGGACCCCCCAACGTTTGCGTACGTATGCAGGCAAGTTTCCAATTGAAAAATTTTCAGCTTCCAGAGAAGAAGACTTGAAGACTTCCCCATTGGGAAAAAGGGTTTCGTCAACACCGTTGACTTGGAGTGATCTGCCCTAAAAAACAACATATATATATATATATAGATGTTGGCTGGTCCGAGCTACACGATCTGGGCCTTCCGACGATGGGACTGTGTTTCTCTCTCTTTGTAAAAAATAAAAAAATGTTCCTCGTATTTTCCTCTATACGTACTGATGCATTATCTTATCCCTTTTCGTTCCTTTTTTTCCTTTTCATGTTTGATAAGGGTTAAATATAGTCTGGGCCGAGCTGTTGGACTTCATCCATTGGGCTGATCAGTAAATTTTTCAATAACAATATGCAAGAAGTTGAATTGATAGATATTGACTTTTTCAAACTATTTATGAGCTAATCTTATTAAAGTTGGGATTTTTTTTTCCTTTGTGGTATCATCAAAAAACAAAGAAACACATAAAAATAAATTGTCTATTTTTTTCTTTATTGCTTGTGTTTTTGCATTTTATTTGATACATATAATATAATATAATAATTTAAAGATAACAAATTTAAAAGATATTTTTAATAGAATCCTGGATTTTTTTTTGAAAGAAAATCCTAAAATTTTGGATTATTTGTTAACTTTTAAATTTGTTATCTTTTAAATTTCTACATATAGTTGCCATGTGGATAAATTTTAAGGCTCTATGTGGAATTGAGAGAGTGAGGAGTCGACACATATTCAAGGTTAATGAGGTGATGACATATGTTAAACTTGTTTTTTTAATATATATATATATATATATATATATGATTGATATATATATATATATATTTGCAAGCATAGGATGAAAAAGATTTTGTATCTCCTTCTCAAAAAAAAAAGAAGAGATTTTGTATCTGGGGATGGTGCGTTATAATTAAAACTAGAAATCTTATCCTCTTGAATTTAAAAAGGAAAAAGGGAAAAAAATTAATAATAATTAAATGGGGAAAAAAGCACCGTTATGCATTTGCAGGAAAAGATAACAAATTTAAAAGATATTTTTAATAGAATCCTGGATTTTTTTTTGAAAGAAAATCCTAAAATTTTGGATTATTTATTAACTTTTAAATTTGTTATCTTTTAAATTTCTACATATAGTTGCCATGTGGATAAATTTTAAGGCTCTATGTGGAATTGAGAGAGTGAGGAGTCGACACATATTCAAGGTTAATGAGGTGATGACATATGTTAAACTTGTTTTTTTTAATATATATATATATATGATTGATATATATATATATATATATATATTTGCAAGCATAGGATGAAAAAGATTTTGTATCTCCTTCTCAAAAAAAAAAGAAGAGATTTTGTATCTGGGGATGGTGCGTTATAATTAAAACTAGAAATCTTATCCTCTTGAATTTAAAAAGGAAAAAGGGAAAAAAATTAATAATAATTAAATGGGGAAAAAAGCACCGTTATGCATTTGCAGGAAAATAACATGTGAACCCAGCTCGGCCTTCTAGCCCGCTTTTAGTGGGCTGGTCCGAGCTACACGATCTGGGCCTTCCGACGATGGGACTGTGTTTCTCTCTCTTTGTAAAAAATAAAAAAATGTTCCTCGTATTTTCCTCTATACGTACTGATGCATTATCTTATCCCTTTTCGTTCCTTTTTTTCCTTTTCATGTTTGATAAGGGTTAAATATAGTCTGGGCCGAGCTGTTGGACTTCATCCATTGGGCTGATCTGTTAAGCCCTACGTATTTGGCCGATCTATTAAAGCCCTACGCATTGGGCCGATCTGTTAAGCCCTACGCATGGGGTCGATCTGCTAAGCCTTGCACATTGGGCCGACCTGTTAGCATTCATTCGTTATCTTTGTTAAAGTGTTTGATGGAACTGAGTCAGGTATTCCTTATCGGGCGAATCAAGGTGCGATTCCTAAGAAGAATAGAGACCGATTTGTTGTGTTCTCAGCAATTAGATCAAGGGTAAATACATCAAGAATAGAAGTGAACGTAGTTGAGGCGATGCCTCGAGGTGTAGTAGGTCACTTCGACCGGACCTGAGGTCCTTGGAAGACAAATTAGGGTTTTGAAGATCCGATCCCCATCTTAATCATGATTCTTGCACCAAATCGTAATGAGAATCTGGATTTTACTTTAAACCCTAATCCGGCTAAGATATAAAAGCCCAATTCCATGTTCACTCTTAACCTAATCTCAAATTTTCATATCACTTATATTTTCGCCTCTTTCTTCTTCCACAAGTTACTGACTTAAGCATCGGAGAGAGCACGCTGGAGCACTCCTCCAGTCCCCCTTTGTGCAGGTTTCACGGTGTAGCTCAGTCGGAGGTCAAGTTCACGGGAGAGGAGTATTTTGGTAGCAACCAAGTGGCGTCGTCTGTGGGAAATTTGGAGCAAGGGCGTGAGCTTCGAAGAATGGTAGTTATGGAGGATTTACGGAGGAATTTGGCGGAAGACCTGAATCGCACGCCATTGGGTGATACCCCAGGTGGAGTTACGCATGAAACGCTAGACCTCCGCCACTGCCTGTGGTGGACGGTGATGGTCAGAGGATTCCGAGGGCGGGGGTGGATGAGCAAACACCCATGTCTGGAGGAGGTGTTAATTTGGGCCATATGTTTTTCGAACAATTGGGTGTTTCATCACCAAGGCCGTCGAGCAGGCGGTGGAAAGGAGGCTGAGGGATGTTATTCCGCCGCCGCCACCACCTGTGGTCCCTTTGGTGGGAGAGAGCGTAGCCCAGACGCCGGAGGTCGGTGATAGAGGTCGGCGAAATGTCACAGTGGATGAAGTTAATTCGTCGAGGATGACAGAGCATACGTCAACTGAGGATCAGGACTGGTCAGAGTAAATGGATGATCTCTATCGCGAGGTGAGGGATATTCGGAGGAGGGTCGCGGGAGCACTGGGAGGGACGTCAGCTCGAGTTCGGAGGGAAACCTCCTTCTTGGATGAAGTAATGGTGGACGAGCTCCCATCCTCCTACCGACCCCTAAATTTCGAATATGATGGTACCATCGACCCATGGGACCATCTCTGTCATTTTGAAAATGTTGCTTTTCTACACAGGTTCACGGATGGCGTGATGTGTAGAGTTTTTCCTCTTGCCTTGCGACGTCACCAAGAAATGATGGTTCATCACTTTCCTCCGGTTCCATCAAGAATTTCGATGACTTGATTTGGCGTTCCTCAATCGTTTATGAGTCGTGAATATCAAAAGCGCCCCAACTCGCTCAAGATCAAGCGAGGGAGGAGGACTTTAGAGTTATATATGATGGTTCACGGCTGCTAAACTAGAGGTGCCTTCGGCTAGTCCGAAGATATTGGCTAATGCCTTAGCGATCAAAGGTTGAAGGATGGGGAATTTTTTTGAATCCTTGGTCATAGAGCCAACTAAAACATTCGATGAGCTGCTAGCTCGAGCAGAGCGGTACATTAACTTGGAGGAGGCGAGAAAAATGAAGAGGCAAGAAAGAGATAAGAGGAGGGATAGGAAGGAAGATCGGGGGGATAAGGGATCCCAGAAGAAACCGAAGTCCAAGGGATGGGTGGATGACCGAGGTTCAAGAAATACACGCCTTTGGCTTTACCTCAGAGCGAGGTGCTGCTGGCTATCGAAAGACACCCTGGTCTGAGGTGGCCGAAGGCACATGCGGAGGCACCAGTGAAGGCGAAGTGTAAGGAGTTTTGTAGGTTCCATAATGAGTATGGCCATACAATAGATCAGTGCACACACTTGAGGGATGAGATCGAGAGGCTCATTCAGACATGTCATCTAAGGGAATTTGTTTATGTCGATAAAAAGAAGGAAAAAAGAGGAGTACAAAAGGGGCAATCGCGGTTACAATCAACCTCGGTGGGAGCCATAGCGGAGGAGAGAGGAAAGAGAAGAGCTACCTCTAACTCTGCCTCCACCTTGGCGAGCGGTGATCCAAATGATAGTAGGAGGACCAGCGAAAGGAGACTCGAGGAGAGCTTGGAAGAGCTATGTGAGGGCAGCAACCCCATGTCGGGTGCAAGAGCAGTTGGAGGTAGGACAGGTCGGACCAGGGCCGAGTATTCATTTTGGGCCAAGTGATAGCAAGGGTATCGTGACACCTCATAGCGATGCTCTTGTGATCACGGCCACGATCTTGATCTATGATGTGCAGCTGGTGTTTGGGGACACTGGGAGCTCGACGGATATCCTATTCTATGATTGCTACAAGAATATGAATCTCTAGGTCGGGTTGGAGTCAGTGGATATGACATTGGTCAGGTTTGCAGGAGGAACCATCCAACCCATAGGTATGATTACTTTACCTGTCTCTTTGGGAAAGAGCCTAGTCGTAAAACTAGAATAATTCGATTCTTGAATGTAGATGCAGCCTCGTCGTATAATGCTATGTTGGGCAGACCATCGTTGAATGCTTTCCAAGTTGTAGTGTCGGTATATCATTTTAAAATAAATTTTCCCGTGGGGGAGGAGGTCGGCAGAGAACAGTACATGTCGAGAAAATTATATGTAGAGAGTATTCAAAAGGCGGAAAGAGGAAATATTTTAGATAACGATAACAATAAGGATAAGATAATCAAACTTGATGAACCGATGAAACACGTGCAACCTAATGAAGAGATTATGGTAGTTGGGCTGGTGCCAGTCGACCCTGATATGGTCACCAAGGTTGGGAGAGGAGTATTTTGGTAGCAACCAAGTGGCGCCGTCTGTGGGAAGAGCTAGTAGGAATTTTGAGGAGTAATATCGATTTGTTTGCTTGGTCAAAAGAAAGATTTGGTAGGAATTGATCCGAGTATAGCTGAGCATAGGCTAAATGTGAACCCATCATATAGGCCTGTGAAACAAAATAAGAGAAATTTTGGTCCTAAGAAGGACGCTATTATCTGAGCGGAGGTGCAAAAACTATTGAATGCAGGGCACATCAAAGAGATTCAGTTTTTGGAGTGGTTATCTAATTCGGTGCTAGTGCCAAAAATGGAGGATGATTGGAGGATGTGCATGTATTTTCGAAACTTGAATAGGGATTTCCCAAAGGACTATTATCCATTGCCTAGGATCGATCAATTGGTGGATTCAACTTTTTGGTGCGAGTTTCTTAGCATGACGGACGCGTCGTAGGGCTACCATCAGATTAGATTGGCGGAGGAGAACCACAAGAGGGTGAGCTTCACCACCTCTTTTGGTACCTTTTGCTATGTAGTGATGCCGTTTGGATTGAAGAATGCAGGAGCCACGTATTAGAGATTAGTGGATAAAATGTTTGAGGGACAGCTCGGGAAGAACATGGAGGTATACGTGGATGACATGCTAGTCAAGAGCATGAGAGCAGTAGATCATGTGAAGGACTTGGCACAAACCTTTGATACTTTGAGAAAATACCGAATGATGCTCAATCCTAAGAAGTGTGCTTTTGGGGTGAGGTCGGGAAAATTCTTAGGGTATATGGTGACGAAGAAGGGAATAGAGGCTAATCCGGAGAAGGTTACAGCCATTAGAGAAATGGCACCACCTCGGGATGCTAAAGAGGTGCAATGCTTGACAGGTTGGCTGGCAGCATTGAATAGATTTATTTCTCGCCTGGCGGAGAGGAGATTGCCCTTCTTTAAGGTGCTAAGGAAGGAGAAAAAGTTTATTTGGGATGAGGATTGCCAGAGAGCTTTTGAAGATTTGAAAGACTACTTGCCTAATCTTTCATTATTGACTAAACCAGTGTTGGTAGAACCCTTATACTTGTACATCTTGGTAGGAGAGCAAGGTGTTAGCACGATCTTGATCAAGGAGGAGAAGTAGGACCAGAGGCCGGTGTACTACATCGCAATGTCTTTGAGAATGCTTCACGCAAAGACGATGAGAGATCGAGAAAGCGAGTTTGGCGCTGGTGGTGACCGCAAGAAGGCTTCGACCATATTTTCTCTCACATAAGGTAATTGTTCAAAATAACCGTCCATTGAAAAATGTGTTGAGCAAGCCAGAGATGGCATATAGGTTGGTGAAATGGGCCATCGAATTGAGCGAACATGATATCGAGTTTGAGAGCAGGTCGGCCATCAAGGCTCAGGCCTTGGCGGATTTTATGCAAGAGTTGACAAGAGCTGATAGTGAAGAGGGATCATGGGTGATTTACGTGGATGGTTCGGTAGGGAGCTTGGGTTGTGGTGCTGGTATTGTCTTAATCTGTCCACAAGGAGTTGAGAATGATTTTGCTGTAAGATTGGAATTTAAGTTGTCTAATAATGAGGCGGAGTAAGAGGCATTTATCAGAGGGATCCAAATGGCTATCTAAATGGGTGCTACTAGAACGATTATTTATATGGACTCTCAGCTCGTCCATAAGCAAATCGTTGGAAAATTCGAAGTTAGGGAAGAGAGGATGAAGAGGTATATTGAAGCATACCGAGTGTTAGGGCATTAATTTTCGCCCAAGTAATTTCCTAAAATAAAAGATTAGATTTTGATTTGTTTTGCCTTTCTAGACTTATGGTAAGATGGAATTGGATATAGGTTAGGAAAGAAATCATATTGATATGGTATAGATATATTAGGACTCTTTGCTATTTATCTTGTTTCCTAACATAAGTGATATATTTATCATATATTTGTATATATCTTCTTTCCTTGTGTATTAGGACTCTTTGATGGACTTGGACGCCTATATAAAGAGAAGAGGATGTCCATAATCTACACACAAGAAATACACCAGAGATACAAGAGTCTTGAGAGAATTAAGAGTTATTCAAGCACAAGGAGTCTGAACTGCCCTGGATGCGATCTCGAATGTGACTACATCTGAGATTGTGTTTGTTAGCTTTTCATCCATTGTTTTTAGTATTGTGATTAACAAAGTCCACACATGTCTATTGTTGGATGAGTTGAATTACATAGATCCGATATACTCTAGATAGGAGTTTTTCGTTGAGTTTCTACTAGTTGGATTTTAGTATTTTTGTATACGGAATCAAACTATTTCTACTAGTGGAAAGTTTTGCCATATTGGCATGTCTACAAGCTTGTTGGCTTGTAGACAATTTGTATTTCGTGTGTCTTGTTATTGTTTTCAAAATTCCGCTGCATGTGATTGTGAATATGACCACATCTGCAATCACATCCTTACTCTGCAAAACCTTTGGTAAATATTCGTGCTATAATTCTTTCAATTGGCATCAAGAGCCTACACTTGACGACACTAAGTGTTGATCCTGTATGTTTGTTAGCATGGAAATTTCTAGTGTCACTACTTTCCGTCCCTTAGTTGAAAATCAGAAAAAGTTTGATAAAAAAACTCTTGATTCTGTTAGATGTAGGGCTTGCTGTGGATATGGTCATTATGTTGAAAAATGTGCAAATATTTCTGTGAAAAAGGGAATGAGTTGGAGTGTCACCTTAAGTGACAATAAATCTGACAATGAGAACGCTGTCCAGAAAGAAGATCACAAGGTTCTGACCACTTTGGTGAAAGATCGAAAGTCTCTCCAAATAAATCCTTCAGGTGTTGCCAGATGTGTGGCCCGAGATGTGATCACACCTTCTCCGATCACATCTGAGGTCAAATCTGAAGAACATGATTTCTTATCTGTCTCTACCTTTTTTGTTTCAATTCTACCTCTGTTCCTAATGATGTGGAACAGGAGGACGATTCAGATGTTGAAAGTTTGGAATACACGTACACGAAGTTGTATAAAGATTGGCTGAAGAGTATTAAACTGAATGAAATCCTCAGGAAAGAGAATGATCGACTCAAGAAGAAAAATTATGGCAATGTAGTAAGTAATTACCGTGGCTAGAGGTCGCCTTACTAAGAAGGATCTTGACTTCGAAAAGGTAAATTCTAAACTTGAAGATTCTCTTGAAACCATGAAGAAGTTTAATTTTGGGAAAGTAAAATTGGATGATATACTTTCTTTGGGTAGTGATGCTAAAGCTGGCATTGGTTATAAAACTCTTGTATTTGTTAAAGCAAAAGAACAAGGAGAATCTTCAGATTCCTCCAACAATAAGAAGAGTTTTTCACATAAGTCCAAACCTCGTAAACGCCACTTTATTTGTCACTATTGTCATGCTCCTGTACATATTAGGCCGTTTTGTTACAAAATAAAATCATATTTGACAAACAGAAATTCTGCATGTCAGATGTCATCCGAAATGTTACGACATCCTCGTAATCACATTTTGAAATTTCAAAATCTGTCTGGGTTAAGAAATCTGATGTTAAATGTCATGTTATCCATACTTCTTTGAGATCTAACATTGCAGGATCTTGGTACTTTGATAGCGGGTGTTCACGACACATGACAGGTACTTTGGAATATTTAACTAGCTATGTAAAGCATGATGGTGGTAATGTGACCTATGGAGATGGAGGTAAAGGAAAAATTGTTGGAAAGGAGACTTTGAATGTTGATGGCCTACCTAGGCTACGAAATGTATTGCATGTGGATGATCTAAATGTTAATCTCTTTAGTATTAGCCAATTGTGTGATGATAATCTCTATGTTAAATTCAACAAAAATTCTTGTGAGGGTTTTAATGAATCTAACACGTGTATTCTTGCTGGTTTAAGATTGATTCGACTCCAAACTTCGTCTAACATGTCAAGTATTGGCGGTTGCAATGCCCGATTTGTTGCCAAAATGCTACAATTATAGATAAATTCCTACAAAACGAGCAAATCGTAATCCTTTTCCACAAAACAGGAATAAAACCCTATTTACTCATATAATGCATGCATATCAACACATTCTAGCCAAAATTAAGCCCAAAATACATGCAAAGTACATGTCAACCAAAGATCACCTGATAACTGCTATCAGTTTATTAATAAAAAAATGTGTCACACTGCACATACAGATGAATCTGACCTATGGCACAAAAAATTAGGTCATCTAAGTTTTAAGAAAATGAGGGATCTTGTGAAATTTGAGGTTGTTCGTGGTTTACCGAGATTTTGCATAAAGAATGCAAATGTGTGTTAAAGTTGTCAAAATGATATACAAAGAAGAATGCCACACCAAATGTTATCACATTTCAATACTACACGGTGTTTTGAATTGCTTCATATGGACATTATGGGTCCAGTTGAAGTTGAAAGTATTGGTGGAAGGAAATATTTTTTTGTGATTGTTGATGATTTTTCACATTTTACTTGGATCTATTTTTTACGTGAGAAATCAAACATTTGAAGTATTTAGAAGTTGGCATAGAAGAGTTGTTAATCTGTATAGGCTAACAGTTGTTAGAATTAGGTCGGACCATGGTAAAAATTTTGCGAACTCTTTTTTCTCGTCTTTTTGTGATAGAAAGATGATTTCTCATGAATTTTTCGTACCTAAAACTCCACAACATAATGGAGTGGCAGAGAGAAAAAATCGTATATTGCATGAGACATCCCGTGTCATGTTGAGTTCTAAAAGACTTTCAAAAGGTTTTTGGGCAGAAGCTTTAAATACTGAATGTCATATTGCCAATCGTATATATTTGAGGCCTGGAAGTTTGATGACCCCATATGAAATACTTTTGGGAAAGAAGCCAAACCTCAAATATTTTCATGTCTTTGGTTGTATTTGCTATCTCCTGAATGATTGAGATAACATTGCTCAATTTGGCTCAAAGGGTGACAAAAGTCTTTTCTTAGGTTACTCTTTAAATAGCCATGCATATCGAGTGTATAATCTTCGGACAAAGACGGTAGTGGAATCTGTAAATATTGTATTCGATGATCTTTCTAGTCTTGCAGAAACCATGGAAGATCACCCATTTGATGACTTGATGGAAATGTCATGGGCTCAACAGTCGCAGTCTGTACCAGATGTTATACCGAATGATACATCATCTGCAACCACATCTTTGCAGCATGAATTGACTACTGATACAGATGCCGTAAAAGATGTTGTCCCAGATGTCGTAAAAGATGTTTCCCCAGATGTCATAACATCTGCTACCACATCTGGATCTGCAGAGAATGAAACTAATTCTGACCCTTATATTGAAGCAAACTTGGAAGAACGTAATTTAATCATCAATGAAAGACGAGATCCCCCAAGCAGAATTCAAAAGAATCATCCAATCTCTCAAGTCATAGGTGATGTATCTGAAGGCATAAGAACTAGAAGGAAAGAAAGGGTAAACTATCGAGATATGGTAAGACTAGTGTGTTTGTCTTCTACTTGCTCAATGGTAAGAACTTCTTGTTGTGTCACTTTTTCTGAGCCTAAAAATGTGTTTGACGTTTTGAAAGATGATTTTCGGAATAATGCTTTGGATGAAGATTTTGATTGATTCAATAGAAAAGAAAATGATTTTCATTGTAATATTTTAATCATTTATTGTGATAATATGAGTGCGATTGATATTTCAAAAAATCTTGTCCAACACTCTCGTACTAAACACATAGATATTAGACATCACTTTAGTTAAGAAAAATATAATTCGAATTGTGTATATTGCTAACAAAATCAAATTGCGCACATCTTCACCAAGGCTTTGGATTTTGAGAGATTCTCCAATTTAAGGGAGTCTCTCGGTTTGTGTGTTCTCTAAAATGTTACACGAGATGTCACAGCATTGCACATCACATCCGCTGTGACATCCATACGCTGCATCTCTTTTCCTCTCCTTTATTTCTTTTTGATTTTTTTTGTAGACATCCCTGCATTGTAAGGTTTTCATGCATATATGCAAAAAGTGGATTGATGGTTCGAACTAGTCACATATATTGTCTCACTTGGAAAACTGGTGTGAGTTTATCTCTCCAATTCAAAAAAAATGATATTTTCCCAGTAGCTGAGTTGTGAATAAAGTCTTGATCATGCTTGGAGGCCTTCTAGGAAAAAGCAACCAACCTATTGTGTGAAGCTATTCCTTGTGACCAATTTCTTCAAGCGTATTGCTGTCTAAAAAGGCATGATCATGTGAAAAAAAGCTACCTTTGGCATTTGAGTGAAAGCTCCCTGATGGTTAACTCCCTAATGAGACTTGGAAAAATTGAAGAAAACTCGAAAATTTTGAAAAGCTGGGATTTCGGATTGCGATTCATTGAATCAATTAGTACATGTGTGACTCAAAATGTGATGATATTTGAGCCTATATCCGTTGTTGCAGCACATTTCACCACTTGCATGTGTTTTTCCTTTTTGGTGTTGCATTAGGCATATTAGATTTTGCATGTCCTGGTGATTTTAGATTCTTTGTTGAGATTTGGTTTCCATATATAATTTGAGAGTGATATTTTTCTCTTCCCAAAATTTTGAGAATTTTGATGGATAATGATTGGTGGGTTATACACTGTTTGAAGGACTTGGAAGATTTGAATAGATTTTGATCATAATTATCTATATCTTTGGTTAAACGTGTCACTAATTTGTGAGATTCTATTTCTATATTTTTTGGGAATCCTAATTTATGGAAAATCTTGACTTCCTTTATTCTTGATCACATTTCATATGCTTGTTTTCCAAAAATTTTAAAGTCATGTGATCCATTATTCTCCTCAAATTTTTGAATATGATATGAACTTTTTACATATCCAAGTCAGGGGGAGCATACATGATTTTGTTACCAATGTTTTCTGGACAAAAAGGGGGAGAAAAGGTTGATTGATCTTGATTGTGATACTTTCAATTTAGGGGGAGTTTTCTAGTTTTCTGGATATTTGATTTTTGATTGCTTTGTTGGATTTTTTTTGCTGCAGTTATGAATGTGACCTGAAATGTGATTGCATCTATTTCAGTATTTTTACTCAGCATGATATTTAGGGGGAGTTGTTATATTGAGGGGGAGTTTGTATTTTTTGTTCTTGATAAGTGCTTTGCCCAGAAAGGCAAAAAGGGGGAGATTATTAGGGCGTTAATTTTCGCCCAAGTAATTTCCTAAAATAAAAGATTGGATTTTGATTTGTTTTGCCTTTCTAGACTTATGGTAAGATTGAGTTGGATATAGATTAGGAAAGAAATCATATTGACATGGAATAGATATATTAGGACTCTTTGATATTTATCTTGTTTCCTAATATAAGTGATATACTTGTCATATATTTGTATATATCTTCTTTCCTTGTGTATTAGGACTCTTTCATGGACTTGGACGCCTATATAAAGAGAAGAGGACGTCCATAATCTACACACAAGAAATACACCAGAGATACAAGAGTCTTGAGAGAATTAAGAGTCATTCAAGCACAAGGAGTCTGAACTGCCCTGGATGCGATCTCGAATGTGACTAAATCTGAGATCACATTCAGCCCTGCAGATTGTGTTTGTTAGCTTTTCATACATTGTTTTTAGTATTGTGATTAACAAAGTCCACACATGTCTATTGTTGGATGAGTTGAATTACATAGATCAGATATACTCTAGATAGGAGTTTTTCGTTGAGTTTCTACTAGTTGGATTTTAGTATTTTTGTATACGGAATCAAACTATTTTTACTAGTGGAACATTTTGCCATATTGGCACGTCTACAAGCTTGTTGGCTTGTAGACAATTTGTATTTCGTGTGTCTTGTTATTGTTTTCAAAATTCCGCTGCATGTGATTGTGAATATGACCACATCTGCAATCACATCCTTACTCTGCAAAACTTTTGGTAAATATCCATGCTATAATTCTTTCACCGAGCTCTAGAGGGAAAACTGAAAGAGGTCAAGATTTTTCAGGTCCCGAGGACGGAGAACGGTCGGGCGAATTTTTTGGTCTAAAATGACCAGTTCGGTTTTAGAGAATCAAGCTAAGCAGATCACATTCCTGGTTGCAATGAAGACAATGTTGAGTTTGGAGGTCGGGGAGATTGAAGAGAAGAAGGATTGGAGGTCGGCTATTATGGCCTATCTGAAGGGAGGAGTTCTGCCGGGGAATAGGAGCGAAGCAGCTCGGCTGAAAATTCGAGCTACGTGTTTTTGCATAATCGGGAATAAATTATACAAGAGAGGTTTCTCTATGTCTTTGCTGAGGTGTTTGAGTGGAGAAGAGGGCACATATGTGTTGAGAGAGATGCATGAGGGGTGTTGTGGATATCATATGGGAGCAAGAATCTTAGTAAAGAAAATGTTAATGGCGGGGTATTTTTGGCCTTATCTAAATGAGGAAGCATAGAAGCTAGTAAGAGCATGTGAGTATGAGCTCGGCATGTCCTTTTGCGAAATATGGTATTGACATAGTAGAGCCATTGATTATTTTAGCAAATGGGTGGAAGCTGAAACCTTAGCTAAAATAAATGAGGATGCAGTGATGAAGTTCATTGGGCAGAATATGGAACACCTCGGGTTTTCATATTGGATAATGGAACACAATTTGCGGGAGCAGGGATCCGAGCATGGTGTGAGAAGTTGAAGATCAAGAAAAATTTTACGTCAGTAGCTCATCCACAAGCCAATGGGAAAGTGGAAGTTACCAACAAATTTCTGGTCCAGGGACTTAAAGCTCGATTGGATAAAGTAGGAGGTGCATAGGTTCGAGAGCTCAGCTCGATTTTGTGGGCTTATCGAACTAATCCGAATGAGGAAATAGGGGAAACTCCCTTTAGTTTGGTGTATGGAATGGACACCGTCATACCCGTGGAGATCGGGATGGAGACTCATCGAGTGCAAGCCTTCGAGGAAAATGCAAACGAAATGAAGATTCAGGAAGCCTTAGACACTATTAATGAGAAAAGAGAAATGGCACTTTTGCATATGGAAAAGACAAGGGGAAGGATCAAGGCAACATATAACAAGAAAGTGATCAGGAGGGCCTTTTAGGTCAGAAATCTGGTGTTGAGGAGGTCGGATGCTAGTAAAAACAAGGGAAAATTGGATGCGACTTCGGAAGGGCTACTTCGGGTGACGAAGGTCTTGGGCAGGCGATATAAGTGGAGGAACTCGATGGGTGAAAGCTTCCAAGGGCATGGAGCAGTAGCAACCTAAAGAAATATCATTCTTAGAATTGGAAATATCTGATGTAATGAAATTACTTATGATTTGAATGAAATGATCTGCTTCCCTGAATTATTTATTCGGAAATGAATGTGGAAAATTGACAAGTATTTGAAGCTCAGCTCGAGCTAGACTCCAAACACTTGGGGCCACAAAGCCATGCAAAGAGCTCGGCTTGAGCCAGCTTCCTTTGAAGAAATCGATAAGTATTTGGAGCTCAGCTCGAGCTAGACTCCAAATGTTTGGGGCCACAAGGCCATGCAAGGAGCTCGGCTTGAGCCTGTTTCCTTTGAAGAAATAGACAAGTATTTGGAGCTCAGCTCGAGCTAGACTCCAAATACTTGGGACCATGAGGCCGTCAAGGAGCTCGGCTCGAGCCAGTTTTCTTTGAAGAAATCGACGTATTTGGAGCTGAGCTCGAGCTAAACTCCAAATACTTGGGGCCACGAGGCCATGCAAGGAGTTCGGCTTGAGCTAGCCTCCTTTGAAGAAATTGACAAGTATTTGGAGCTCAACTGGAGCTAGTCTCCAAATACTTGGGACCACGAGGCCATGCAAGGAGCTCGGCTCGAGCAAGCCTTCTTGGAAATAATTGACAAGTATTTGGAGCTCAGCTCGAGCTAGTCTCCAAATACTTGGGGCCACGAGGCTATGCAAGGAGCTCGGCTCGAGCAAGCCCCCTTGGAGATAATTGACAAGTATTTGGAGCTGAGCTTGAGCTAGTCTCCAAATACTTGGGCCCACGAGGGATACATTGCACCAATTTTTTTGGTACAAAAAAATGAAAATGAATGAAAAAATGTTAATGAAAATTGAGTGAACTCAAGCTCAGTCTGAGCTGAGCTCTGCAGGATTACAAAAGATCCGAGCTATTATTAAAGCAGAAGTAAAAGAATATAGATCAGAAAAGATGAAGTGCAGAAAGTAAAGATTTTCATTATTACGCAAAACATTACAAGTATAGAGCTGAAAATACGATAACAAATGATGATACATAAACCCCTAAGTAGGAGGGAGAACATTCTCTGAGGTAAGGTCATCAAGGGAGATAGTGACATCGTCTACAAGGGCAATCTCGGGATCTTTCTCTGGAGCTCGACCCTAGGGAGAGGTGATCTGTAGAGACTGGTGATCTCCAGAGAGGTGTGAGGTAGTGCCTTCTGAGCTCGAAGTAGGATGGAGTACAAAAGGCATGGAAATAAATTCAACAAAGGCTTCCACATGAGCCTTATTGAGGCGATCTGCTTCCTTAGAAAAGATAAAACCCTTTGGATCGGGAAGCAATTTCTTGGGGCCTCGCCTATCGAGCTGTTCTGTAATCCCCTTCTCCCTGATCTGGTTCTCAGCCTGATCGAATGCATAATTATAATACTCCATTGCCCCTACAGATAACACCTTAATGAACTCGGTTGAACTAAAGAAGGCTTGCTTGACCCTGTCTCGTACCATTTGAATAAAGGAGTAGCCCTCTGAAGAAGTCGAGAAATCACGATGACCGATCTCAATCCCCTCAGCTCGGGCTTAATCAAGGTTGGTTGTGATCTGAAGTTGGAGATTGCTCAGCTCGGTCTTGAGAATGGAGTTCTCGATCTCCAAGTTCTTCAGTTTGGTCTCAAAGGAGGCCACAGTGACCTTATGAACATTCGCCTGATCTCTAAGGTGATGAACCTCCTTTTGTAGCTTGTTTTTTTTTTGACTTCAGGCGGGCACACTTCTCCTTAAGATTGTTCAGCTCTTGCACAAGGGCAGGATTATTGAAGCCCACTCGAGCTCAGTCAACTAACACCCTGGACGAATTGGGTAGCCAAAATACCATCTGTATTCTTCAAGATGGAATTCCCAACAAAGAATGTCTGGTTGGGAGTGTGTATAGGATTGCGTGCGTATGAGATTTGAGTAGGAGAAGGAATCCCTTTGGACTTCTTAGGGGGGAGCGCCAGAGCCAGTAGCAGGTCTCTTAGGAGAAGG
This sequence comes from Rehmannia glutinosa, assembly GCA_016081115.2. Lineage (NCBI taxonomy): Eukaryota > Viridiplantae > Streptophyta > Magnoliopsida > Lamiales > Orobanchaceae > Rehmannia > Rehmannia glutinosa. The sequence goes on from CM071924.1 coordinate 7,446,998, forward strand.
CTTTCTTATAGGTCGAGCTTCAGGCCCTGTGAGCTCGGCTAAGACCATGGCCGCTGAATCAGGCCTAGTGGTCCGAGGTGATTTGTCCCCTTGAGCGGGGGGAGTACTTCCGATGGTAGGTGGGTTGGATGAGGTAGCAAACCACTGCTCTTCCTCCTCTTACTCGACAACCATTGGGCCATCATTATGTCTGCAATAAGGAATAAAGATAAGTATGAAAACCCGTGATAAATTTTTGATTCAAATAGTGTGTTAGCATAATTACCGATGTCATCCTCCAAAGGAGCTTTGATAGGACTCAACTTGAAGTAGTACATGGGGAAAGGAGTAATGAGGCGAGACAGGTTGTACTTGACCAAAGTGAGTTTGTTTATTAAATACTGGAGTTCGGGAGATCGTTCCCGAGGATTATGTTTATGTTGAAGAGGAAGGGTCCAGATCCAGGTGGTGGGGAAACCCCAAGGTTGAGAAGATGAAATGAAAAAATATTTGTCCTTCCAAAATTTATTAGAATAAGGATACTTACTCAGGAACCTAGCATCACATCGGGAAGTGATATTGAAGAGGCCCTTGGTGGTGGAAGTTTTTATTTGGAAAAGAGCAAAGAAGAGCTCGGCAGAAGGTTCAATCTCTAAGTAGCTCGTTAAAATAATAAAGCCCGCTATGATTCTGAATGAGTTCGGGGCTAATTGGTTAAGAGGGACGCGGTAGAGGGTAAATACCTCGGCAATGAAATTATAAATAGGAAATCTGAGCCCCCCCTCTATTTGACCTACAAAGACGGCTAAGCTATCAGGGGAAGGTCGGTTGGGCCTATCTGAGCTATTGGGTAAGATCAGTTTAGAAGAAGAAGAAATCTTAGCATTTTTCTTAATATTTTAGAGAGTATGGGCAGTTACAGCGGTGTCTATGAAATCGTGGGGGTACCCTTTTGGAGGCCCTAAGCTCGGAGCTTGAATTTCGATAACCCCTGAGTCAGAGCTGGACTTAGTGGCATCTGGGTTTGAAGAAGGGGATCTTTCATTTACATGGCTGGGTTGGGAAGAAGACCCAACCTCAGAGGACCACCTCTCTAATTCGGTTATGTAGGGATCCAGGGGAGCTAATCCTGAAGAAGATGAAGCCATGAAATGCAGAAAAAGGAAATCAAAGAAAAAAGAAACTAGAGAGAAGGGAAAGAGAAATACCTAATAGGAGAAGATTTAGAAGTTGGTGATGAGGAAGCACTGGGATTCTAGATGTTCGCGGTATTTGGAGGACTCGCAAGAAAAAGTTGGCCTAAACCTTGAGAGGGAGTTTTTGGAGGGAGAGGATGAAAAGTGATGATAGAATGATGAGGGGCCTTTTATAAGAGAAGAGATAGGTAAAGGGGTATATCGTTGTTCGAGAAGGCGTTGCATGGTTACCAAGGCATCAGGGAAGTTGAAAGGACGTCCTTTCAATTACATCATTGTGTCAGGATTTTTGAAAATCCAAAGGGCGGCGGTAATTATAAAAGCCCAAAACCCTAGAAATAGCTCAGCTCGGCCTAAAATCAACTATGGTTGAAATATAGGCCTTCTAACCATAGTAAATATAGCCTGGGCCGAGCTGTTGGACTTCATCCATTGGGCTGATCTGTTAAGCCCTACGCATTGGGTTGATTTGTTAAGCCCTACGAATTAGGCCGATCTGTTAAAACCCTACGCATTGGGCCAATCTGTTAAACCCTACGCATTGGGTCGATCTGTTAAGCCCTACGCATGGGGCCGATCTGTTAAGCCTTGCGCATTGGGCCGACCTATTAGCGTTCATTCGTTGGGCTGTTAAAGTGCTTGATGGAACTGAGCTGTGGTATTCCTTACTGGGCCAAACTGTTGCGATACCTTAAGAAGAATAGAGACTGATTTGTTGTGTTCTGTGTAATTAGATCAAGGGTAAATAAATCAAGAATAGAAGTGAATGTAGTTGAGGCGATGACTCGAGGTGTAGTAGGTCAGTTCGGACCTGAGGTCCTTGGAAAACAAATTAGGGTTTTGAAGATCCGATCCTATCTTAATCATGATTATGTTACCAAATCATAACAGAATCCCAGATTTTACGAAAACCCTAATCCGGGCTAAGCTATAAAAGCCCAAATTCAGGGTCACTCTTAACCTAATCACACTTTTTCATATCACTTATATTTTCGCCTCTTTCTTCTTCCACAAGTTACTGACTTAAGCATCGGAGAGGGCACGCCGGAGCACCCCTCCGACCCCTCTTTGTGCAGGTTTCACGGCGAAGCTCAGTCAGAGGTCAAGTTCACGGGAGAAGAGTATTTTGGTAGCAACCAATTTTCTTGGTCAATTGTGAAAAGTTACATTTGAAGGTTCAAGCGTTGAGAAGCAATCTACTTGTAAAAGGTCTTCGTTATAATTTTTGGGAGAAATATTTATAATCATTCTTGATTACTAGTATTGAGACAATTATAATCGTTGATTTAATTCCAAAAGTTACTAAGAGAGCCCACATACGAGATCACAAATCAATAGTTGTCAACGAGCACAACCAACAGATTAATACTGTACCCTATTCAAAATAAGCGATGTTTTAGGAAACAATATGCATATTAAGGAATATGTTAAAATATCTTATATACCATTAAGTAATTATAAATGTTGCTTTGGAATAAAACAAATTTAGGTATTAGTATTGATTGAAAAATGATACATTTATGGGTAATTTGGGAAAAATCTTTTCTTAACAGGTTTGAAAATGTCAAAACGTCATTATTTTAGAAAACAATTATGTGCCAAAACATCACTTATCTTGAATAGGAGGGAGTACTCATATTCAAATTACTTTAACTCTAAAATGTAGCATGTTGTTAAGTTAAAATAGCGCCATTTTTATTGACATTAATTAAGAACCAATATTTCACCTAAGAAGATATCACCAATAACTAAAATTATCTACCTCCACCTTAAACTTATATGCCAGCCTGATTTTGAATTGGAAAGGACAAAACTTAAATAAACAAATGATTATAGTTTCTTTATATTAAAAAACTAAATTAGTCAATGGAATAATGATGCAAGACATGTGCTGGTAATATTATATTTTTTCTAAATTATTCTAAATTAAAGTTACATTTTAATTATTTAATAAGAGGAGGACACCCAATGTACGGCGTCCCGTAATCGCCGTACATTTTTTTTTTGACTTTACTATATTTTATATTAATATTCATATGATGCTTTGGATATCCAATGTCACTCCCATCTTCATGCACGATGCTTCCACAAGATGCCAAAGTTTAACTAAATTATCATTTAATTAAATATATTAATTTTTTTAAACCAATTAAATATATGTGAATTGTGAATTGGTCAAGGGTTGTATGTTCAGACATTCAGGGAGTTGGAGTTAGTTACCCACGTATCTAATAAGATCTGTCAAAATAAAAATATTAATAAAATTTAGACTAATGTAATGGAGCTGCACTCCTCAAAGTGGACCAATGTTAGTTTTTTTTTTTTTTTTTTTTCGATAACTCGCCTTCAGATTTACGTCGATTATGTCTAGGACAACAACAACTCCGGCTCCTCATTCTTGCCGCCAAGGTAAACCGCGGGATGTGCACGCCTGGCCAATGTTCGACGGTGGCCGACGTACAACCAGATCCTCCCGGTAAAGAGAACAATTATGTTCGACCCCCAATCTACTAATAACGATCTCTCCCCGAATCGAACCCACACGGATGCTATTCAGTATGAGTTCCCACCAAATCTTCACCACCGCATATGCCCCTTAGGGGAGCAATTTGATGGAGCAGTGATATGAACCTCTGACCTCCACCCCACAAACAATTTGATGGAGCGAGGATTTGAACCCATGACCTCCACCCCACAATTGCTTGGTGGGTGGGATGGATAAATTAAGCCGGTTCCAATGCTAGTTTTCTTGGATTCACATCTTTTAGGAATTAATTAGTTTAGGGGATTTCGAGAATTTAATAAAAAATATTTATATACTTATAAACCCCACAATATATGTGAATTTGAAGAATTTGAAATTATTCCAAATATATTTTAAAAATGACCCAAAAAAATACCAACTATATATATGTAGTGCTGTAATAATAGTTCTATAATGTTTTAATGCAAGAAGTTTTATTTGTATATATAATAAATATACATATTATATGAGTGTGTGTTATAAGTTATCATGATATATTGATATGCTTAATAGTCTATATAAGTAGGGCATGTGATGGCAACGTCAACATTACATGGGTTTCAAAAATGTCAACGACAAATAGTTTCTTAATCTCGAGGTAAATTAAAAAATATAGAATGGAAAATATGACATACGATTCATCACCATTAATTTATAATAGATAGATCGAACTAGGATTCATAATTGTAGTAGGTGTTTATCTCTTTTACGTTATATATATGCGCACACATAATATATATAAACTTTAATTTTACACGATGTTGTACCTTATTACTTATGAATTCTAAACTATCCACAAAACTTGAAGTACAGCTAGTACAAATTAAATTAAATGAGATTTGACTTTAGTTCATCATTTGAATTAACCCTGATCAACACGTTTTGAGCGATATCATATGAGCTACAATAGTCATAATTAACAAGAAAAAATGAAGTTAGATTTTCTCGAGCTCAGCTTAATATTCTCAATTATCTTAAAGAGATATATGTCGATCTTTGAGGAGGTAAAACCTCGACATATTATCACGCCTTTAGTGAAAAATTGAAAAGAACAAACCCGAACAAATTAGAGATAAGTGACCCCAAAATTTGCTTAGCGTGTTTGACGCAAAGAATTGTTGTTAAAATATTGATTCCAGAAGCAGCACAAATGTATCTTAAATATATAGGTTATTTCTTTTTTTTTTTTTCTTGAACCAATATATAGGTTATTTCAAAGTAACTTTTCCAATGATCATGACTATGAGGGGTTGTTTGAAGTAATTAATGGATCCTACTGAATTAAGAGTTTCAATAATCGTATTAACAAATTCATACAATTTAATAATTTGAATAATTTCACGTTATATAATCGAGTTTAAACTCCTAGCTCATTCTCTAAGTTACTTTGAGTAATTATAGTGGGTTTATATTCAACATATGGAGACCGTTGAATTAGAGACCATTTGTCAATAACAAAAATAAGTTTTAGTCATGGTTTTAAAAAACATAGTTTTTAGTCATTTTAATTTTAATTGTCCATATTGTCCCTACCTTTTCTTTTTTTTTTGGTTATTTTTGGGGACCAGTACATTTTTCTGGACCGAAAATCATTTCTAGGAATCTAGTAGGGATGAAAATTCCGGCCTGACTCGTCCTAGCCCATTGTGTTTGGGTTGCTGCCCCCCCCAATAACCGACAGTGTTGCGGGGCAAAGCAGACATGACTACCACTTTCGCCCAACGAGCACCCCTAATATTTTTATAAATATATTCATATATGTTTAACGTATATAATATATATGATATTTAATGTGATTTTTATGTACGTAATATCATATCCAACATATATATTTTTTTAATGACAAGTTTTTATAAATAATATGTATTAATAAAACAAAATACAAGATACAAAATTTATAGATATGTTTGTAAATATATTAAAAGTTTATAATAAAATATTTTTCTTGTTTGTTGTTAAATTTTTTTTTTGAGGAGGTTGTTTGTTGTTCATTTTGTTTATTCTAAACGGGGCGACCCATTTTTGCTCCACGACCCCTGCGGGTCTCCCCAGCCCCGTGAAATGATGGGGACGGGCATGAGTATCCGAGTAGCCGCCCCACTGATCACCTCACACCATCATCATTCCTTGGACCGAGACTCATTTTTCGGTACCGAAAAATGTAGAGGAAATTGAACTTTTGGTCCCACCAGATTATATGAGTTGCACTTTTGGTCCCATAATTTGCATTTTTGGTCCCAAACGATTTTTTTAAGCACATTTAGTCCCATATGATTCAAAAGTTGCAATTTTAGTCCCAACACTAACTCTATTCTTACGGAACCAAAAGTGTATTTTTTAGAAAAATAATTAGAAAAAGAAAATAAATCTGAAAAATTATCAAACAATTTAAAAATCATAACAAAAATTTAAAATTATTTTCAATTTATAAAAAAGATATAAAAAAGTCAAAAACAAATTAAAAATTTTAAAATTAAAATATAAAAAATATGATGATTTCTTTAAAATAATTGAAATTATTTTCAAATCCCGAAAATTACAAAAACAAGAAATATGAAAATTGTTAAAAAAAACTATACATGTTTTAAACATCTGAAATTTATTTTAAATATCTTAAAATTCTAAACTAAAACAAAAACTCAAAATTATTTTCAAAAGTTACTTTTAAAAATAAATGATGTGTCAAAAATCTAAAATTTTGTTTAAAGAACTAAAGAACTAAAAATAATTTCCATTTTGTTCTACATCTTTTAAAATCCAAAAAATATTTTAAAATCTAGAAATATGATAATTTGTTTAAAAAACCAAAAAAAAGTAAAAAAATGGAAAATATTTTAAAATCCAAAAATTACAAAAATAAAATATGGAAATTGTTGAAAATAATTATAAATCATGTTTTTTAAAATTTACATTTACTTTAAATTTTTTAAAATATTTTAAATTCCAAAATAAAAAAATCAAAACACTTTTTAAAACTTCGAATTTTTTTAAAAAAAATCTGGAAGTTTTTTTAAAAACTATCAGATTCTAATATCCCGATTTTGAAATAATGTTAAGATTTTTAAACAAATTTTGGATTTTTTAGAACAAAATTCAATATTTTCGTTAATATTGTTTTTTTTAACAATTTTCACATTTCTTGTCTTTGTAATTTTCGGTATTTGAAAATAATTCAATTATTTTAAACAAATCATCAAATATTTTATATTTTAATTTTTTTTGCACTTTTTATATCTTTTTTAATAAATTGAAAATAATTTTAAATTTTTGTTATAATTTTTAAAATTGGTTGATAATTTTTCAGTTTTTTTTTAATTAATTTTCGGAAAAAATGCACTTTTGGTCCCGTAAGATTAGAGTTAACGGCCAGTTAAGTTTTCCGTTAGTGTTGAGACTAAAATTGCAAGTTTTGAATCATATGAGACTAAATGTGCTTAAAAAATCGTTTGGGACCAAAAGTGCAACTCATATGATCTGGTGGGACCAAAAGTGCAATTTCCTCGAAAAATGTATGTACCGCATCAATGTTTTGAAAAAATGACCAAACTACCTCATCAAAAAATTACAAGAAGGATATCACCGTTAGTTTTTAGTCAAAATGGCTAAAAAATAAAATTTTGAAAAACATGGATATTCGTTTAATGGCCAATTTGGCCTATATATTTTCACTTCAACTTATATAGTTATTTGGATATTTTTTCCTCAAATCATTCAATTCGAATTGAAACTATCATAATCTTTACCTAATGATCTTAACCTAGTCGCACCACGCATCTTGCCTTATACACTTGATTATGATTTCTACCTAACCAATAAATTGAAATTGCAACTGCTCTTATTCTATCACATGATATCCACAAATATTTTCCAAATTCCAAAACTATTTAATGTGTTTAAAGTTCACCTAGTTAATTTGTGTAATTTGGGGGAAGAGTATGTATACTATGTAATCTCGTGAGTTTTTGAACATTTAAATTCTCAAAAATCCATTGATTTAGAGTAAATGTATATTTGGGCCTAACAATAAGTAAACACATAATTTAATTTTACTGGAGATTGATTGCCAAAAACTCGTTTAGTTCGATTTCTTATATTAACAAATCAAATTCGAATATATCGTTTCATTCGATATTATCTAAAGGTCGACGTGAGCTTGATTTAATTAATAAAATAACAAAATATGTATAAAATTCTATCTACTTCAGTTTGATCTGTATTTGACTTGATTAAATCTTGCATCCTCATGCATCCAACAAAAACGATTATGGGTAAAAGAAGCAAAACTAGCTAAACAATGAGCAACCTTCACTAGCTACAACATAAGTAACATAAGGTAACACCCAAAAAATATTACATATATGCATAATAGCCATAAAATATTACTATAGATAGGGGTGATCACAGTGCGGTTTTGCGGTTTTTTGTACTATATCGAAACCGAATTGCCATTAGCGATTTTTCAAAAATATAATTCAAATTGCGGTTTTATAAAGTAAAATCGAAAGTGCAATTTTAGGCGGTTGCGGGCGGTGGCAGGCGGTTTTGCGGTTTTGATCGATATGCAACAAAAAATAATTCGTAGGAGTAATAAACAGTTATTGTAACAAATGCATCAAAATCAACAAAATGTTAGCAATAGTTTGATTAGTTTTAAATTAATTTGTAGCCATTAAAGATCTATTTTTTTCAAAATATAAATTATAACAGAATCTTTGCATAGGTTTGCAAATGCCGATTCCAAAAGATAAAAGCAAATTGCTGAGGTAAAATAGTTTATACATATTAGTCTTGGCCGTATCAAAATCTGAATAATTATTGTGCCTTCACTACTCTATACATTGTATTAATCAATTAATCCTTAATTTGTAATGGATTATGTTATTCAAATCATCATTATTAAATAGGATGATAAATATGTGTAAAGCCTCAAGCCTCACTCCTTGACTTGAGCACTGAAATGGTTAGGAAGATTATGGCCTTGTTTGTTTATGTTTCCAATGGCCTCTTTAGAGTTTCCAACTATACATAAAAGTGGAATCATGTTTGTTCATAAAATTTCCAATGGAAATCATCATTTTCATTTTCTATTTTTCACATAAAACAACAGCTCAAACCTATAATTTTTATTCTCAAACCTATACACTACCCTACATCACTCATCATTACTTATCAATCACTATTCTCATATTTTAACCCAATTATATATGTGGGACCTACCATTATCAACTTTATCTACTTAAAATATTACTATTTTTAAATTATAACTATCTAATGGGACCCACTAACTTAATCTTACAAATATAATATTATATATTCAAATTAAAATATTGAAGTGGACCCCACCACTACCAACTTTTCAATTATTATATACATAAAATAATATTTCAAAACTACTCAAACCAAACACAATCTCATTTCCAACCCTACATAAAACACATTTCAATTCATTCATCCAAACACAATCCCAATTTCCACACGAAAACCAATAAATTCTCAAAATTCTATTTCCAACTCCAGAAACTGGAAATGGACCATGGAAACATAAATAAACAGGCCCTATAGTTTTGTAGAGATAATATGATTTTCAAGATCCAGAAATATAAAAGACTATGTGAAGATTATAGGAAGAATATATTGTTATGTAGAAATGGTTAGGAAGATTATATTGTATAAGCGGTCGGTTTTGGGCGGTCGGTTTATCTTCAAAACCGCAAATTGCACCGCCATAGCGGTGCGGTTTTTCATGGAGATTTTTAATCGCAGTTTTTAGGATAATTGATTTTGATGGTGCGGTGCGGCGCGGTGCGCGAGGTTCGGGCGGTTATTTAAAATATATGATCACCCCTAACTATAGACAATATGTAACACTTTTTATAGTGATGCACTTGTCAGTGCTACCTATAGTCTATGATATCACTTTTAATAGTTTTTGTTACACTTTTTCTATGTGTTTCATTAAGTACTCATATATTGTAACACTTTAAAAAATAAATTATAAAATGTTAGATATGAGTTTAATGTAGCACTTTTTTTGCAAAATATAACACATTTATTTTTTGGCAAAATGTAACACTTTTTTTTTTAGCTCTTTTAACACTTTTCTTGGTACTTAACAAGTAATTTTTTGTTCCCAAGAAGCATCAAACCCCAAGAGGAAAATTATATTTGGTTTTGCATCTTTTGTTTTATTTTTAATATATACATATTTATGCTTATATATATATAAAATTATTATATACTATATGTATTAAAATTATATTATACACAATAAATATGAATTTATATAATATATTATATATTAGAAATTTTATTATATATTAAAGAACACAATAAAAATAAAATAAAAATATCAAATAAATTTATCAAAGAATTGATTTTTTATTGGTAAAAATAAAATGAAGTATAGAAATAAAAAAAACTAATTTACCAACGACAAAAAACCATAATTAATTACCAATCAACAACCAATTTCCGTTGGTAATTTGTTTATACAAAACTAGGTGGCCGATGAAATTAGTTTCTATTGGTAAAATTAAAAATATTAAATAAGAACAATAAATCTACTTAGGAATTTTTTCATGGATACTAAGATGGAATTTGTTTTGAATATTTTTTAGTATAATTTTTGTGTGTTTTTCGTCTTATTTAGAGCTGTCGAAACAGGCCGGCGGGGCGGGGTGGGCTGGCCGCTGGGGTGGCGGGCCGAGAAAATCACAACCCAACCCGTCTTGGGCTGCGGGTTGGGCGGGTTGGCCCGCCAAAAATTAAAAATAAATAAATAAATGAAAAAATAATTTTTTTATTCATATTATTAATTTGAATGAATTAAATATATTAATGGATAACAAATACGTATTTTATAAAAATATTATATACACTTTTATAAGAGATAAAAATATAAAGTATCGATTATACTATTGTTTTTGTCTATTTTATCTATTTTTTATTTTTTTCTTTTAATTTCTGGCGGGCTAGCACGCCGGCCCGCCCCGCCAGGCCCGTGGCCAGCGGCGGGCTAGCCCGTTTAGGCCCGCCCTTTGGCGGGCTACTAAATACTCAACCCACCCCCTACCTTAGGCGAGGCGGGATGCGTCTGGCCCGTTTTGACAGCTCAAGTTTTATTTACGTGTGATTATGCATATTTACATAGCTTTAAGTATTGGTTATAGTGTCGAGTGTTACATAGGGTATTTTTGTCATTTTTATAGGTTATGATTAAAAGAGGCTAGAAAACGGATGAAAAAGGGAGAAAGTGATAACACACCAAACAACACTCCGAAGGCATGCCTCACAGTTATGCATATGCCTCAAATTTGTACAAGAGTAGTGGTTGCTTGAATATGATTTGTACTCATTGGTTATGGACCGTTGGATCACCTAGGATAATCTATGATTAAATTATAGTTGTTTGCATCTAGAATAATCCTCAATATCTATTTAAGAGAATATATTTGTCATTGTCAAGATCATCAAGTTATCCAATATACAAAGTTCTGCTACTGTTTCATTAAACAATGCTTTCCCATTCAATGTAATTTGTATCTTTCTATTCAAAATCCTTTCATGGTATCAGAGCTCAGGTTGAATAAACCTGAACTCTGGGCCACTTTCCTTTTCAGTTCTAAATAACATTTCTTAAAAATCAATCATGACCACAAATCCATTTACTGATTACCCGCACCCTATTCCTCTCGGCGGTCACTTGTTACCAAGCTCAATGAAGGAAACCACCTAATATGGAGACAACAAGTGTTGAGAGCCATCAAAGGATATGGCTTAGAATCCTTCATAAATGGCACTGCCAACATTCCTCCTCAGTTCACAACAGATGAATCAGGGGTTGAAAAAATTTTGAATCCTAAATATGTAGTTTGGAGTAGGCAAGACCAACTCCTTGCCTCATGGCTACTCTCATTTCTCTTAGAATCCATACTTGTTACCACTGTTGGATTAAGCAGCTCTAAGGAGATCTAGGATTCTATTGAAACTTGTTTTGCCAGCCACTCACAAGCAAAAATCATGCAGCATAAAATGCAACTGTCCACTATGGAGAAAGGAGGCATGCCTATGAGAGATTATTTGAACAAAGTAAAAGCATGTTGTGATGCCATAGTTTCTGTTGGACAAAAGGTAACTGACACTGAACAAGTAATGCACATATTAACAATCTTAGGTAATGAATATGATGCCATTATGGTGTCAATCACTTCAAGAGTTGAACCTTGCACTTTGAGAGAAGCTCATGCATTGTTTCTCAGCTATGAAAACAGACTAGAAAGCCAGGGAGGAGTCACTCACAACCAATTTGGCACAGAGGGATCTAATCCCATAGTTAATGCTGCCACTCAAGGCCAAACTACAAGAAGAAGAGGATGATGTTTTTACTCCAACAACAGAGGCATAGGAAACAACTCTTTCTTCAACAACAGAGGAGGAAGGTTCAATTTCAGAGGAAATGCAAATAGAGGCAGAGGAAGAAACTCCTCTCCCATAAGCAGTTGCCAAATATGCCACAGAAACAATCACACCGTAGACAAATGTTTCTACAGAGCTGACCTTAACTATACCCCAGGGCAAAATGTGAAACAACTCCCGGTTCAAGGCAATGGTCCATCTGCACATTTTGCTGGCAGCAACAACATGGCCGAGTCTATTCAGGAAACTTATTGGTTCCCAGATTCTGGAGCCACCAATCATGTCATTCCTGACTTAAGCAATTTGAGCATAGCCTCTGATTATCAAGGAGAAGACAGAGTCCAGATGGGTAATGGAACATGTTTGAGTATTTTTCATATTGGTTCATCTATAGTTAAGCCACCACACAATAACTCTAACCATTGTTTCATTCTTAAAAACCTGTTACATGTTCCCAAAATCACAAAAAATCTTCTTAGTGTCTCACAATTTGCTAGAGACAACAATGTCTATTTTGAATTTCACCCTAATTTTTGCATTTTGAAGGACAAATTCACGGGAGGCTTTGCTCAAAGGGGATCAGAAAATGGTCCAGTATGTCTTCAACCTTGCCAAATCCGGAGGAAACACTTTCCATAATCATCACCACCAACTTTGTCACTAATCCTAAGTATCGATTCATTAGAATCACAGAGCAATAATAGTTTAGATTTAAGGCACTCTAGACTTGGTCATGCCAATATTGATGTTGTTAAAAGAGCTCTTCAAAGTTGTAACATTCCTTATGATAATGATATGAAAACTTCGCTTGTTCCTTCACATTTTACAAGGCAAAAGTCATAAACTTCCCTTCTATTCCTCTGAATCAAAGTGTCATGGATATCGCTAGATATAATACATACTGATTTATGGGGGACATATCCCATCAAGTCTATCAATGGCTATTCCTATTATGTGTCATTTATTGATCAATATTCACGGTTCACTTGGCTATATTTCTTGAAGCTAAAATCTGATACTGTTCAAGCCTTTCTTCACTTTAAATTCCTTGTTGAGAACCAATTTAACAGAAAAATAAAAGTTTTACAAAGTGATGGTGGCACTGAATATAAGCCACTGATTACCTGTTTTCTTGAGAATGGTATAACACATAGAATATCTTGTCCTTGCACACCTGAACAAAATGGCCTCGCATAAAGAAAAAACAGACATATTGTTGAAACAACCCTTTGTCTTCTTGCTCAATCCTACTTACCTCAAAAGTATTGGGATGATACATTTTCTACTGCTATATTTCTCATTAATAGAACCCCCACCAAATTCCTTAATTTTAAAACACCTCTGGAAATGGCAACAGGTCAAAGACCAGATTATAATTTTCTAAGGACCTTTGGATGCTTGTGCTTTCCTCATATGAGACCCTACAACAAGCATATATTAGAATTTAGAAGCATTTCTGGAACCTTCCTTGGCTACAACTTACAGTACAAAGGATATGAAATCCTTCTTCCTAACAAAACGATCATTGTTTCAAGACATGTAGTATTCGATGAAAATGTCTTTCCTTTTCAGAATAACCATAACAAAACTGATTTCAGTCCTAATGAATGGACCAACAACTCTGCATCTCTCATTACCCTCCCTACCAACACCATTGACCATACTAACCATGATCCCACTCCCAACACCTTACATTCTACTCCTTCTTCTTCCAGCCCATTCAACTTGTCTCCTGATTCTCCCCATTCCAGCTCCTCTAATCATCTTCATGATCAATCCTCCCCTGCCTCCCCCAGCTCACACCATTCCCCTGTTCTTATTACACCTAACACACACATCCCTGGTGGTAGCATAACCATAGATTTACCAATAGAAAATAACTCATTACCTATTTCTACTACTAATCAACACTCTGAGAATGTTACAGGTGGCCACCACATGATCACTGGATCCAAGTCAGGCATTAGCAAAGCCAAGACATATGTTGCTATTCTCAAAACCATCACAGAGCCTAAGTCCATCTCTGAAGCTCTTGAATTCCCTGAATGGAAGGCAGCCATGTAGAGAGAATATGATGCTTTGATAAAAAACAATACCTGGTCTATTGTTCAAAAGCCACCTGACAAGAACATAATCAGTTGCAAGTGGATTTTTAAATTAAAGAAGCATTCAGATGGCTCCATAGCTAGACACAAGGCTCGATTGGTTGCTGGTGGTTCACTCAACGAGCAGGGATTGACTATACTAACACATACAACCCTGTAGTCAAACCTGCCACCATTAGGCTTGTTTTATCTTTAGCCCTGGCCAATTCTTGGACCATCCGACAACTAGACATTGATAATGCCTTCTTAAATTGTGAATTAGAAGCAAGCCTATACATGCAACAAGTTCCAGGATTTGGAAAATGGGGTCCCGATGGTCAGCATCTGGTTTGCAAACTCAACAAATCATTGTATGGTCTAAAGCAGGCATCTAGGGCCTGGTCCTCCAAATTGACTCAAGTATTACAGTCTTTTGGTTTTCAGACCTCAAAAGCTGATAATTCTCTCTACTTCAGAAATCAAAATGGAGTTTGTACCTGGTTCTAGCTTATGTGGATGATCTCATTATAACAGGAAGCTCTAATTCAGATATCCAACAATTGATTGATGGTCTGCATAAAGTGCTCTCTCTCAAAGATCTTGGCAAATCAAATTATTTTCTGGGCATTGAGATTCACTACACCAAGGCTAGACTGTTACTTACTTAGGAAACATATATCAGAGAGCTACTTAAGAGGCCTGGAATGGAGGGGGCAAAAGGTCTCAGTTCACCTATGATTTCTAGTCCAATTTTGTCCAAATATGATGGTCAAGCTATAGAAGAAGCCTCCCTTTACAGGAGCTTGGCAGGAGCGTTGCAATATGCCACAATCTCTAAACCTGATATTTGCTACAGTGTCAACAAAGTGAGCCAATATATGCAAAACCCGTTGAGCACTCATTGGAAGGCCATGAAGATAATCTTAAGATATCTTGCTGGAACCATCGATTTTGGCCTGCACTTCACATCTCGATCACCTATGATTATCAATGGGTTCTCTGATGCCGATTGGGGTCAGATGTTGATGATAGAAAGTCTACTTCAGGAACTTGTGTTTATTTTGGACAAATTTTGGTTGCATGGAGTTCAAAGAAACAACCAATTGTATCTAGATCTTCTACGGAAGCGGAATACAGGAGCATAGCCAATGTTACTTGTGATGTGATTTAGATACAGTCACTTCTAGATGAAATTGGGATGAAAACTGTGAGGCCAAGTATAATATGGACAGACAACATTGGAGCCAAATGATTATCTTCCAATCCTGTGTATCACTCACGTACCAAACACATTGAGTTGGACCTTCATTTTATTAGAGAGAAGGTCCTTAATAAAGTTATATCGATTCAGATGTCCCCCCATCGATCGGTGGCGATATTTTAACCAAGCCGTTAAGTGGACAACTCTTCGCCGCCTCCGTAACAAAATGAATATTTGCTCTAGGAGCTAGCTTGAGTTGAGGGGCATGATAACACACCAAACAACACTCCAAAGCGTGCCTCACGGCGGTGCATATATGCCTCGACTTTGTACGAAGAGTAGTGGCGCTTGAATATGATTTGTACTTCATCGTTATGGACCGATCACCTAGGATAATCTATGATTAAATTATAGTTGTTTGCATCTAGAATAATCCTCGATCTATTTAAGAGAATGTATCCGTCATTGTCCGGATCATCAAGTTATCCAATATACAAAGTTTTGCTCTTTGTTTCATTAAACAACGCTTTCCATTCAATGTCTTTTGTATCTTTCTATTCAAATCCTTTCGTAAAGCGGGCACAAAGACAAATGTCGGCCATCAAAGAGGCGCGGCGCCGAAGCGAGCCACAGAGCGTGGCATGGCGCGTGGTCACGCTCGGAAGGACGGCAGCGATGCACGGGCACACGCGCGTGTCGTCTTGAACACGAAATTTCGATTTTATTTCCCAATTTTTGGCTCTTCCACATTGTTTAGGACTCTAGGCTTATAAATAGGACTTGGGAGTCCTTATTTTCGACACATCTTCATTCTTAACACTTTTAGACTCTAGTTTTCTCTTTTTTCTCTTGCTTTTCGTCATTGGGATTGCTTGGGTTCTTCCCATTGAAGTTATTTTATTGCTTAATCAAATAGTAATATTTCTTCATCTCTCTTGTTTGATTTCAATTGTTGGTTGATTATTATTGTTGAATGATAATATTTATGATTGTTTTCTTTCCTTCAATTGAGATTATGATCTCATCCTCAAGCATGAACTAATTTCCTTGTTCTAGGATTATGATGATTTGATTCAAACAAATAAACATGAGTATTGACTAATTGATTTGCTTTTCTGAACGAATTGATTGATCTGATAATTGATTGTCTGATTAACTTTTGATTATTTTGAGGGAATAATTGAAATCGAGAGAATATATTATTCCTAGACTAAATTTGGGTTAGATATGAATCAAAGATGTATTATCTAACATTGGGCTTAATGAAAATAGCAAATTATGTTTGGATGACCCTAATCTGTGAATACGCGAGTCATCAGATATAGGGGAAAATTGTAATTTTGGTCCCATAACTTTAGGGGGGTGTCAAAACTAGTCCCACTCGATTTTACTTTTTCAAAAACACCCTGTAATTTACAAATTGTATCAAAACTAGTCTCATTCGATTTTACTTTTTCAAAAACACTCTGTAATTTACAAATTGTATCAATTTGAGGACAAATCCCACCGATTGGAATTTTCGCTGAATTCGTCACGTGATAAGCACGTGACTGAATTTTGGGGATTTCTCCGCCTTTGACACGGTAGAAATAAAATGTCGGCATGGAAAGAGATTTGGGGGAACTCGTCACCGAGATTTGGAGGGGAAAAAACTCACAACACCCCGTAATTAGGCATGGTTTTTGGGGGAAAATGGTGGTGGTGACGAGTTTTTCCTCCAAATCTCTTTCCATGCTAGTATTTTATTTCCACCATGTCAAAGAGAGTGAGAAATCCCCAAAATTTCAGGCCACGTGCTCATCACGTGACGAATTCCGGCGAAAATTCCAATCGGCGGTGGGATTTGTCCTCAAATTGATACAATTTGTAAATTACAGGGTATTTTTGAAAAACTAAAATCGAGTGGGACTAGTTTTGATAAAAATTGTAAATTACAGGGTATTTTTGAAAAAATAAAATCAAGTGGGACTAGTTTTGACACCCCCCAAAGTTATGGGACCAAAATTGCAATTTTCCCTCAGATATGGGCCTTATTTTTAAATGATTATTATATTTGTTAGCCGTATGATCAATTAGTTGATATTCTGTTTGCAAGTTTGATGAGATGATTCCGAAATCCTAGACTTTCATTAATATATTTTTCTCAAAGTTTAATTCGTGTTCGGTTTGATTATTGTCTTTTTACTTGTTTTCTTTTAGTTTATTAAAATCACAAAATTGATTAGAATGTTAGGTTTTATTCTCTGTTTATTGTGTTGCATAATAATTATTTGTCGACTAAGTCTTCCTTGAGAGACGACTTGTGGTTAACTTGCTACCCTACAATTGATCTTGTTCTCTTACGAGGATTGCTAGATTTATTTTAGGTGTTTAACGGTCGAATAAAATCTTGGCGCCATTGCCGGGGAAGGCTTTAGGTGTAATAATTATTGTGTCTGTTTCCGTGTTTTTGGTTTAGGATTCTTTTTTGTTTGCTTTTTGATTTTTACCTTATTCCACGGTACGTTTGATTTGTTTTCCTAAGTTTGTTAATATATTTTATTTATGAAATATGAAACTATGTTAATGCTACAAGTAAACTAAATAAAATGCCATATACAATAAAGAGAAAAAAAATAAAGGGTAAGAATCTATGAAAATCAGCATTTATTAATATTTATAGATTAATATTATTAAAACATTAAAAAGAAAATAGGAATTAAGAAAAAATATTGCTTTTGTCTTTACCTAATTTGCGATATCAATTTATTCGCCGTCCTACACACATGAATGATATTAGTTGCTCGCATTTTAGCTAGTAAAGTGTGAATATCCGAAATCTTTGTGCCAATGTAGCAAAACAATTTCTGGTTGTCGGTGGTTGCTTGCACCGCCTGGGAACTATCTGATACCAGTTGCACGGGCAACGATCTTCTTTCTGTTGCTATTTAAATATAAGAAAGAGAAAATAAAGAAAATTAATTTTGATCATTTCATCTATTAATTATGCTTTTACAAGCCGGAACTAGGGATGTGCATGAGACTTGGAGATTACCAAAACTGAACTGATATCCGGACCGAAAGATCTCCGAACCAAAAATATCCGTTGACTTTTTGACTTTTCCCGAACCGTACCGTACCAAAAATATTTATGGTACGGTTCTGGAGATTTTCCAAATACCCGTACCGAGAACCATACCGAACCGCTCTGAACCGAGGACCCGAAGTTGGAACCGGTTTTAAAGATTTTATATAAATACATATATATTATTTCTAAGTTGTTTTTATTTTGATATTGAATTAACTACAAACTATATAAAATTAAATTGAATATAAAGGATATTTCTGAAAAAACTATAATGCTGCAACTATTATGAATTTTAAAAAAATTTGATATTAATAATAGAGTAAATCATTTGAAATTGAAATTAGTTAAATAATTAGTAAATTGCACTTAAAAGAGAAACAAGTAATAATACAATATTATAACAATATAAAAAATATCATATTTTAATTTTTTTTACCACATCACATAAATTATAAATATAATTTTGTTGATTATGTTAAGTATGAGACCTTAAGATTATAAATTTATACAAGTTTTTATTTCATGTTAATTTATTAAAAATTATTAGTTAATTATATTTCTTCTATGTCAATAGAAGGACAATTGACCAAATAATAGACTATTATTGTATTGTAGAAGTGATTAAGTTTAGAATATTGGATTGTATTACATATTATGACTTTAGTTTTTATTTTGAGACTACGCTAAAAAGAGACTAGAACTCTAGAAGTATAACGTTAGGTGATTTTTATATTGATTTTATTATTTTTTTCCAAATTTGTATGTTTTATTTATGGCTAATTGTTAGACCTCTAGAGCTACTCGGATTGACGACTATCCCCACAAACCAACACGAGTCTTTTCTAGCGCGCTTTGTCCTCACTCACGCGCACCGGAAACTTCCTGGGGGTCACCCATCCCATGTCTACTACAGGCCAAGCACGCTTAACCTCGGAGTTTCTATGTAATGGGCACCGAGAAAGAAGATGCATCTGTTGGTATAGGTAGTCCAAATCATATCCTTTAAGCTATCCTTTAACTATGCAATCCAGCGCTCACGAGTTCGAATCGCGGGCGCGCTCTTTTTAAAGCCCATTGCGGGCGGGATCTTTGGACCAAATCCCAACAATCCCCCCCAAGACTGCCGTCTTCTCGGCTCGAGTCTTGGCAACCTCCGTGTCCGCCAAACTTCCTCGATTCTAACGCCAACTTTTTCGATTCAAGCGTCGCGTCACGCCCGACCTCCGATTCAGAACCCAAAGAACTTACACCTTCGATTTGATCATGCATTTACCTCGATTCCGTCCACACTGCAACTTACGCCTTCGATTCCTGTCCACTCAAAGAACCTACACCTTCGGTTCCCAGCCTATTTTACCCGAGTTTCGCCACCTGCAACTTACCCTTCGCTTTGGTCCACCCAACAACCTACACCTTCGATTCGATCTGTTTTCGGCCACCGGCAACCTACCCTTGATTCTGGTCACCCGGAACCTACACCTTGATTCCGAGATGTTTTACCTCGATTCCGCCATCCGCAACCTACCTTCGATTCTTGTCCGTTTACCTCTCTGCGCGCCAAGATCTCGCCCACCGCTCCCTGCAACCTCCATCTGCGTGCTTCCAAGGGAATTCGAACTCGTGACTGCTGCCCGATACTAGTTGTTGGACCTCTAGGGGCTACTCGGATTGGCGACTATCCCCACAAACCAACACGAGTCTTTTCATCGCGCTTTGTCCTCACTCACGCGCACTGGAAAACTTCCCAGGGGGTCACCCATCCCATGTCTACTCCAGGCCAAGACGCTTAATCTCGGAGTTTCTATGTAATGGGCACCGAGAAAGAAGATGCATCCGTTGGTATAGGTAGTCCAAATCATATCCTTTAAGCTATCCTTTAACTATGCAATCCAAATGGTCCACGAGTTCGAATCGCGGGCGCGCCTCGCGCCTCTTTTAAAGCCCATTGCAGGCAGGATGCTAGACCAAATCCCAACACTAATCTCCGAATCTCCGTCCCGAACCGAACCATACCGTCCCGTCCCATTAGAACCGAATCTCCATCCCGAACCGTCCCAAACTTTCGGTACGGTTCGGGACAAAGATTTTTTTCTATGGTTCGGTTCTGGAGATTTATTTTCAGAATCTCCGAACTTTGGGATGGTTCTGGAGATTTCCAAATCTTCGAACCGTCTCATACCGTGCACACCCCTAGCAGGAACGAATCCAAGAGTATATTACATTAGGAGCACAAAAAAATTGAATTGAAAACTACATCAAAAATAGTTAATGGAGACATGATTTTTCCTAATTAATATATAAATAATTTTATATAATACTAACAATGTTGTTACACTATTAACACTTTTATTAATTATATTATAACAGTACTTTTTAAATTTATAATGTTAATGATATTACGACATGATTGGTATGTGGGAATGGGGTAGGAATGGAATGAGTATTCCTTGTTTCATTCTCATTCACATGCTTGGTATGCTTTAGTAATGTGAATACTCATTCCCATGGGAATCCCTATTCCCAAAAGTAAGGGAATGATCATTCCTCCTCTCCCCCATGGGTTTAGCTATTCCCAATCATCAAGAATGACTCAAATTTTATTTTTAATAAAATTATCTTTCTATAAATGACTAAAAATATTGGATATAATCTATATTTTCGAAAAGTAGTGTTATAAATAAAAAAATATTTATAATTTAAATATGAATTGTATTTAATATTTTAATAAATCATAGTCAATTTCTATCAATATTCAATAGTTAAATCAAAATTTTGATATAGAATTCTTTTGTTGATTTTCTATATTTTCTTATAAAAATAGAGATAATTACAAAAATACCCCTGAGGTTTGGGATAATTACATAAAAACCCGGAGATTTTTTAAAATTACAAAAAACCCCTTGAGGTTTGATTCTGTCTTACATTTTCTCCCTTCATAAGCAAAAAAAAAAAAATTCAAAACCCTGCTAATATTTATAAAAGTACTATAGTTACCCCCTTAAATTTAACACATAATCAAACCTGATGGGATTTTTGTAATTTTAAAACATCTCTGGATTTTTGGTAATTAGCCCAAATCTCGGGTGTTTTTGTAATTATTCCTAAAAATATTATATCAAATATTTTTGATATCATAGATATAAATCTATATATATATATATATATTATTTAGCACGCATTAAAATAATCTTATATCAATTTACGAATAACATATTTAATAAAATTTTATTTAAGAGAATTTGATACTTTAAAATTATTTTTCTCAATTACTATCATTCATTTATAATTACGGATCAAGATATTTAAATTAAGTAAAAATCGCTTATCCATTCATTTCTCCATTCCTTGTAGCATACCAATCATAGGAATAGTAATACTACATCATTCCATTCCTAATGTTATTCCATTCCTAAATTCATTCCATTCCAACTTAATTCCATTCATTCATACCAATCATGCCGTTAGTATTTTATATAAACAAGTTATGAAAAAATAAAACTATGGAGGCACATGCCTCCATAGTAGGAGTTGTAGTTCTGCGTATGTTCATGAGGGCTCGTGATATTAAAACTAAAAGATTAATCTATTTTTAAAATTACAATCTAATGATGTACTTGAACAATTTAGTTATAATATCTTCTTTAAAAGAATTTCTAGGTTTTTTTTTTTTGGCTTGAATTGGTTCGTATGAATATATACTAATCCAATATTTATTATAAACTCCAGTGATGTCCTGCTTTTTTGCCAATAATTGTGGACTATAAATATTGATGGCAAAATAAAGCTCCGACGAGTTAAGTTGAAGTATCCAAGATATGCTGCTTCGTCCATAAGTTACATGCGATAGCAATGTCAACAATCAACATTAGGTGTATGTACGCTTCAAGTCTTTAACAATGTCAAGGACTTAGTACTTACTACTTTATTTTATTTTATTATTAAATCTTAAATAATTTGGTATTCATAAATAATTTTTTTATCTTTTTTTTTATATATAACAAGAAACTTATAGTCCTCATTAATCAACTTTATATAATTATGAATAGAAGGCTCTTAGCCAATGAGAATCCGAAAAACTCTCACCTCACAACATGGAAAGAGGGAAGACAATCAAAATCTAAACCGAAACAATAAACAGAAACAATAGATCATTAAACTTTAGATCAAACTCAATGGGTATTGTAATTCTTGGTTAAATGAGTAGTTTCTATTTGCATTTCTAAGCAAGATTTGGAAGATTTGTTCAAAACGAAAAAACGTTTTTGAATAATCGCATCAAACTCTTTTTAGATTTATAAATTTTTTAGAAATATTATAAATAACTCCAAATGAAGCCCCAAAACACATATTTACTCAAGTCAAAATAGATCAAAGAAAAAAAAAAAAAACATGACAATTCCTACACATGGGAAAAACCTACTCCCACCCATAGAGGAGAATCCTATTCCCATCAAAAGGGGCAAACGGAAAAAAACCAAAATCGAAGAATAATAAAGGAGGAAAACAAAAACAAGAAAAAAATTTCTCCTCGATCTCATTGCGACTTGTGAGTGGAAGGGAAGAGAAGACAACAATGTTTTTGTTGTTTTATTTTCTTTTTGTTGAAATTGAAATCTGATAAGGAAAAAACATCTCCCTTTATATGATACCAACATTGTTCTTAATTAATCAATTTTCGAAAGAAAAAAAAAAGCGACTGAAAATATCTTGATTGGAAGATATGATTAGTAAGTTAAAACTTAACATGCTGAAAAACATATACTACTACTTTCAGAGCCAATCAACTTAAGTTGACAATTAATGTCCGCTACTTGCACTAATCAAATACTTTTTATTTTTTGATTTGTTGTTGATTTTTTTTTCTTTCTAAATATACTTTTTTTTTTTGTGAAAATAATTGAAGGACGCGCGCCGTTTGTGTCTTGGGATGGTGTGTCATAATTAATTAAAATAAGAAAATCCACTGGTATTACATATGTGATATGTCCATCTCTTTTAAAATAATAAGGGTACATTTATTTTGCCCTTATCCTAACACCTTGCCCTTTGGCATCAATTACTAGCGTGTAATTAACCGTGTAAACAAATTGGGTCGAACTGAACGTAATATTATTCAAGTTTTTTGAATTTTTAGTTAACTTCAAATTAAAAAAAAAAATCTTATTTTAACAACCTTCTTTCACTTGGTTCATTTAATTTAATTACAAAAATTGACATTACTAACATCTTATAAGTTTTTTCATCTTATTTTATTCAAACACTTCAACCACTTATTTCTAAAATAAGATCAAACAACTTATAAGTTCTAAAATAATTTTATAATTAAGATGTACTTTTAAATAAGCTTAGCCAAACACCCCTAAATCACCCATTAAATAAAACAAGTTGGATTAAATTTAGTATAACAGAGCCAGTGGAAATTCGTGAAAGTCAAGGTAGCAGACTTGGACCTTAGACAAATGCATGTGAGCTGATTAAGATTGACAATATTATAGTTTAGAAATTAGCAATTTAAAACATTTCATAAGTACGGATGTCATATGAAAGGTTATCCCAGTTATTACATGGACAGAGGCGTAAGACTCTTTTATGGCATCAATATAAACATGTACTTTGAATTCTTTTTATTTATAGTACGTACCATATAGTCCATATGCAAATGATATATTGAAATTCCACTTGCATCATATATTACTATTAAATCTTGCATTCAAACATGGTATTGCCACTTAAACCGGCAAGTATATAGGCCTGTAACTGTAGAAGATCACTTGTAATTTTTTCTTTTAAAAAACTCGGGCTTGTTACTGCAGAGACCCGCCGAGTTTCTTTACTAAAGAGTAATATATGTGACTAATGTCGGCCCGGCTCGACTAAACCGATAATAGGACTGGGCTGTGATTTTGCAAGTCCGAAAAGAGTCAAGCCAATTTTGGCCCGGCCCATTAGGCCCGAAACACCAGTCAGACCAGTTGGCCCGAAGAAAATTAATTGTACTTTTAATTCATGGGTCGGGTTGGGCTCCCCAAAATAGTGGCCCAAGAAACTTCGTCTCAACCAGTCCAATTTCCCCCTTGGCCCGACGGACCGACTTGGCCCGGACAATTTGACAACATTGAATTTTTGGCTATTTGTCCATAACAAAAATAGTTTTTAGCTGTGACTTTCAAAAATATTTTTTTAGCCATTTTGAGTTTAATTGTCCATTCTGCTATTTTATTAAAACATCCCTCGATCCCCAGAAATATTTTTCAATCCCAAGAAATGCATCGCGCCAATTATTTCAAATTTGCTAACTCACCAAAGAATACAATGAATATATGACTATTTTTTTTTTGTCAAAATGGCTAAAAAATATGTTTTTGAAAAATATGACTACTTTTCATCTCTTGAAAACCTAAACGACTAAAAAGGTCTATTTACATGTAATAAAATTTAGAATATATTACATTTTTGCATCAAATACAATGTAAATATTTATCGTCAAACATCTCAAAATATATAATTACAATTCCAAGATATTAATATTTAGAATGTTTTTCTTGCATATCATGAATATTATAAGGAAAACAAGTAAGTTAGTATACGCATTATGGTGTATTGAAATGAAAACTTGAAGTGTGTAAGGGTATAGGCCCACAAATTCAAAAAATAAAAATCTTGATATAATTTTTTTACATAAAAAAATGCCAAAATACATATATAAAAAAATAGAAAATATTGGGGGGGCCAAGGGCCCAAGGCCCCCCTCCAACTAGTCGTAGTTCCGTCTCTGTTTGACAGCTCTAGATAGGAGTTACAACAGCCTATCTAATAAATCTGAATGAAGGCATCCTATCCAAAGAAGTAATCGATAACCAGCATCAACCATCAGGTAAACTGGTATTAAAGTTAAATAATTAGAAACTAAGTACAAAATATAATAAATTTAATATTAAACCATTAATTAACCAATTTATTAATTTATAAAATAAGTACTACAAGTTTATTAATATTAAATACTTTTAAAATGATATTGTTATTTTACTAAATTAATAGCAGGATAAAATTGTCATATTTTTCAGTATGTGACTATAAAATAATATTCTAAATTTTGAAGGGGGTAAAGTCATAGTAATTGAGAGTATATTGGGTAAAGTGATATAATCTAGAATATACGAGGTAAAGTGATAATCAAGGAAAATACAGGGAGCAAAGTGAGATTTACCGTAAAATTATACACAAAATAATCGTGACGCTTTATACACCGCCATAGAATAACCGTCGCGAACATTTAGTAAATAAATTGGTCGAATAAACCCCTTTTTGGCTAATTGATAATACCTAAGTTGGTAGTGACTAACTCTCGTAGGATATTGACATATTTCTAATGATCAGTGTTCTAAATATCGTTAGGCGATAGTCGGGCGGTAGACTGGGGCTCCACCTAGGCGGGGTTAGGCGGGACCTGAACGGAGTTAGACGGGACCTGAGCAGGGTTAGATGGGGCCTAATTGGAAGAATAACATAGGCGGATAAGGGAGACCTAACGCCAGCGTAAACTAATCGGTCAGGAATTTTTGAAATGATTGCTAACGATACAAAATATTTTGTATTGATTTCCATAACAAAAAGAGATAAGGGACACATCTTCTATATTGATTTCAATAACAAAGCATGTAGCTCAAGTGCAATCACGGAGCTACGGCTCCCATACGTGCTCTCGTAGATATAGGCTTTTTCTTTTATTATTGTTTGTATAATAATATCTCTAAAGTTGTAATTTATAAAATATTAATAATATTATAACAACTACAATATTATAATATTGTAAATTTAAAAAAATATTATATAATATTATTTAAAAAACTTTTAACAGTGTTATATAACATTATTAGTATGATATACATTTTTAAAAAAAAACTACATAATAATTACGTTAAAAAAATAAAATGTGCATCCATTTATTTTTTTGATATAACTTCTAATTTTATTTATTGTGTGCCCCCATTATATGAAGTTTCTGAATCCGTCACTGCTCAGGTGTGTGTGTTCTTTTTTTGTAGTAAGGGTTTTCCACAAAATTAACCAGATTTAAAAGTACAACCAGATTCCACGTACGTGAGCTAGCTAGCTGAACATTAATGTTAACTATTTAATTTATTATTTTTATTATATTGAATGCTTTAAACCTAATATATCTAAAAATATTTTTTCTTAAAAATAGTACTCTCCCAATTAAATTATAATGTAGCATCATTAACTATTAATTATTTTATATATAAAAATAATAATATATGAAAATTAGGGGTGGCAATTTGATCGAGTCGTGTTCAGGTTGTAGGGTTGTGTTGAGACATGATAATTACACAAATTTGGCCAATCCAAACACGACCCGAAATGACCTGTATATATTTCAACCTTGAATAAACTATCTATTTATTATGATAAAATAGAAATTTTGGTTTATTTATATTTAGAATATTGAAAAATATTAAAAATAATGCTGAATTTTCTTCTTCAAACGGGTTTAGTGGGTTATTTCGGGTCAACCCAAAATTAACCAATTTATTATTTGAGTTAATTTGGTCAGAGACGATTATAACACAAATAATAAATGGATCGACCCTTAACCCACCTATAATATCGCGTTAGGTTTGAGTGGTGTTAATATAAATACACATTAATTACAACTGTATAAATTTTTTAAAATTATAAGTTTGACTCCATGAGAGTCATGTCATTGGTAAGAGGAAGTATAATACTAAAAACTTTTCAGCTAGCCCCTTAACAGTTGTATTCCCATGAAAATTTATAAATACCACACCATCTCAACCCTTCCAAAATACACCACCATTACATTTAATTTCTTCCTCATTTACAAAATGGCAGAACAATCCTTCAACATCTCCATGTCCCCCCAAATTACAATCCCTTCCCAACCAATTACAAAATTCGATCTTCCAGTAGATTCCGAACACAAAGCCAAAACCCTAAAAATCCTCTCCTTCAAACAGCCCCACATGAGATCCTTCCACTTAGCCTGGATCTCTTTCTTCACATGCTTCATCTCCACCTTTGCCGCCGCCCCACTCGTCCCCATCATCCGCGACAACCTTAACCTCACCCGCTCCGACATCGGCAACGCCGGCGTCGCCTCCGTCTCTGGCAGCATCTTCTCCCGCCTCGTCATGGGCGTCATCTGCGACCTCATCGGCCCGCGATACGGCTGCGCCTTCGTCAACCTCTTGGTAGCCCCCGTCGTCTTCTCAGTGGCGTTCATTTCGTCGGCCGAGGGTTACCTCGCGGCGAGGTTCATGATCGGGTTTTCGCTGGCGACGTTCGTGTCATGCCAGTACTGGACGAGCATTATGTTCACGAGCTCGATTATCGGGACAGTGAACGGGGTGGCCGGCGGGTGGGGTGACATGGGAGGTGGTGTGACGCAGTTGCTCATGCCTTTTCTTTTTCATGTTATCAAGGTTTCTGGTGCGACGCCGTTTACGGCGTGGAGGATTGCGTTTTTTATACCGGGATGGCTTCATGTTATTATTGGGGTTATGGTGATGACTATGGGACAAGATTTGCCTGATGGGAACCTTAGTACGTTACAGAAGAGAGGTGATGTGGCAAAGGACAACTTCTCTAAGGTAAAGTTCTACATCAGCGTACCATGTAATATTTACCTGTTGTAACATGTCACATAAACAAAAATACGAATTTTGCTCATTTAAAGACTAAAATCAAAGCTGAAGAAAGAAAAAACGAATCTTCAAGTGCTTCCATTTAGGAGGATGAAAAAATAATTTTGCCATTAATAAAATATAATCAAATATGAATGGGATAATTTTAATTTTTGAAAGATTATTGTACTTTTTCTTGATTAGACTGAACCTCAAGGTAATAATTGTTTAATTAATTAAGCCTAAACATTTTATGTGGGATTATTTCGAATTAGTGTTTGATTCCCTATATATAAACTTTTGTGACCTAATTTAATTGTGATTGTTTAATTGCGTGTAGGTACTGAAGAATGCGGTCACAAACTATAGGACATGGGTGTTTTTCCTTGTCTACGGCTTTTCCATGGGAGTTGAGCTATGCATAAACAATGTTATTGCTGAATATTTCTACGACAGGTTTGCCCTCACTTTATCTTGGATTAATTTGGAGGTCATAAGCAAATTTAAGAGTTTCGGATTAATATCTTGAAATTGTTTTTAGCTTTTAATTTTATTGTATTTTTCATTTTGCACAAAAATTCCTTCCAAACTAACTAATTACTTATTTAACTTCCAAAAATTGATTTTTTAGTCCTCTAACTAGACGCACTTGAGTGGGAATATTTTAAAGTTTTTTGTCCTGTAACCTGCTAGAGCAGATATTTTTACCTGATGAGGGACGTGGCTTATAATTTTTTAAGGTTCAATCTCAAACTCCACACCGCCGGAGTCATAGCTGCCACCTTCGGCATGGCCAACTTCGCCGCTCGCCCTCTCGGAGGCTACGCCTCCGACGTAGCAGCCCGAAAATTCGGCATGAGGGGCCGTCTTTGGATCCTATGGATAGTCCAAACCCTAGGAGGAGTCTTACGCATTTGGCTTGGCCGCGCAAATTCACTCTCAATCGCCATCACATCCATGATCCTCTTCTCCATCGGCGCCCAAGCCGCTGCGGCGCAACCTACGGCATCATCCCTTTCGTTTCCCGGCGATCATTAGGCCTAATCTCCGGCCTCACCGGAGCCGGAGGAAATTTCGCGGCGGATTAACACAATTGGTGTTTTTCTCCACCACGAGATTTTCTACCCCGAATGGGCTCATGTACATGGGTGTCATGGCGGTTGCCTGCACTATTCCGGTGGCGTTCGTCCACTTTCCGCAGTGGGGAAGCATGTTTTTTCCGGCGTCGAAAAGCGGCGGAAATTCGGAGGAGAGTTATTATTCGTCGGAGTGGAATGAGGATGAGAAGGAAAAGGGTTTGCACCATGGAAGTCTCAAGTTCGCCGAGAACAGCCGATCGGAGCGTGGGAAGAGACGGGAGATCGCCGCCGCCGTAACCCCGCCGGGATATAATTCCACGCCGGACCATGTCTAGTTTCTGATTTTAATTTCTAGTAAGAATAATAATAATTCCTTAAATTCTAGCATTGATTAGTTTATCCATTGAAATTAAAATTAGGCACTTGGTAGCGTTTTTAATGGTGATTGGTTGTTTATAGATTATAGTAATATAAACAACCATGAAGAGGCGCTGCAATTTGCTGTTCGTTAATGTAATTTTTTTATTGCATGACTAGACAACTAGTATTTGTTTTCCACTTTTTTATCTGAATATATATAAATACCCATTTTCTTCTTCAATTGCACATGGGTCTTGAGACTCTAATTAAGTCCATAGTCCTTATGTCGATTAATTTATATTTTACTAGTAGCTTATTGGTGTGATTGTTTATAAAAGGATTTAAAAGGTCGCTTAAAATATTGAGGTTTTTTTTAGTACAATGAAAATAATATGGGAGAGTACATGTACACTCGTATGAAATCGAATTCGAGTTAATTTTTCCTATAACACAAGTATTCTACCACCAGAGCACATGGTTGATTTCATCTCAAGATTTATTTTTGGAATATACACAAATGACAAAATTCCCTTAATTATATGTCAACTCTTACTTTAAGTTTCTTGACCTATATCTTTAACAAAAAATTTAAAGTGTGGATTTTTCTTTCAGTTTTAGAATGTGCTTATAAAGATAAAAGGGCTTTTAATAATTTCAAGTAAGTTTCTTGACCTATATCTTTAACAAAAAATTTAAGGTGTGGATTTTTCTTTCAGTTTTAGAATGTGCTTATAAAGATAAAAGGGCTTTTAATAATTTCACCATTTACATGAGATGTTTATAGCTTTGTTTTTTTTTCTTTTTTTAAAAACAATGAATACATCTTTTTTTCTTAAATATTGAGATTTTTGTTACAACAGTATATAACAAAAAAAAAAGAAGATTTTTTAAAGGAAGTGATCCGTCTTTTAAAGATTGATTAGCTGTGTGAGAAGACTATCTTGAAGTAATCTTGGAAGCGCTAACGTAGAGAAAAGATGAAAAGCCCTAGCAGAAAAACCTCTCCTCTCTTCTCGTGTTTGACCTAGTGCTAATGTATTTATGCCTTCGGACAATTTTTTCGGCCGTCAACCGATCGCTATGTCATTTCTCCCATTTTGATCTGCTCTCTAGTGGAGTACTTTTCTTTTTACATGTATGCTCAAGATCCATCCATATCGAAGATTGCTGCCATCCATGCCCTTGTCGCATCGAAGCTTTTATTGTCTGTCATCTATCCGTCCTCTTCTTCGATCATCTTGGAGAAGCACTCTAGTCTTGGCAGTTACAATGGTCCCCCCATGATGCAATCTTCCCCAACGGCCAAGGTGGTCCCTCAAGGTCATCCATGGGGTCCCCTCTTGAAGAAGGTATACGATCCCCATTCCCTGAAAGCAGGTGGTCCCCCTTCCATCATGCCTTGGTTCAAATTAGTTGATGTGGTCCCCTCATCCATGGTGTCTCCTAGCACAGTTGATGTGGTCCCCTCCTCAACAATAAACTTGGCGTCCACATCCCCTCCTGAAATGCCAATTACTGAAGATCCATTTCTTTTGGTCTACAAGAATATTATTATGGATTCTTCTTTTCCCATGGATTCGCCTATTATCCCCCAAGTAACTAGTAATTATAAATTCAATTCTAATGTGGTTTCTGGTAAAATCAATCATATCGCTGAAAATGTTAAAAAATGGGATTACTATTCTGTCTCTATTGATTAACATGTTTATCGGATGGATTCTGAGTTCTCTTATTCCGTGATTGGTCGTATGATGTTGAGTAAGGGTAGTAAGCATTGGTCTTTGATGCCTTTACACGACGACTCTACCAATTATGGAACATTAACAATGACCGAACTTAATCCATTGGGTAAAGGGGTACTTGCTTAAATTTTTGAATGTTATGGATCGCAATAGGGCCTAATCTCCGGCTTCTTGGAGTGTTAATCCACGTTATATCAAATTATCTCTGTGGATGCCTGATTTTAATCCTTATAAAGTTAATATGTCCATTGCAAGTGTCTGGGTTCATATTTTTCAACTTAGCATTGAGTATTGGCATCCCAACATTATTATATATGGGAATTGCTAAGGTTATAGTAAACCCAATTCAGATTGATGAACAGTCTTTGCATGGCTCTCTTGGGCACTTTGTTCGTGTTCTAGTTGCTATTGATTTGTCCAAGCCTCTTCAAGACTATGTTATGGTCGAACGTGTGGGATATTGTTCGTTTGTCTCACTAAGTTCTGAGAAGTTGCCGACATTTTGTGCTCATTATTGCATTACGGGACATTCTTCTGCCTCCTGTCATAGTGTTGTGAATTCTACCAGGCCTATCGGCCCTCTTGCTCATGTTGATTCCACTCATGGTCAATCCAGGTTTCGTAAGGTGTATCGTCCAGTGAATGTTCCTCAAAATAATGGAAATGTCGTTGTTAACTCAATGAAAGAAACAATTTCCTCTATGCAGGTTGGTTCACCATCCAAAGCTATGGTTCCTAGTTCTAATAATGTCATTTTGGGGAATTCTTTGCATATTGGTTCGCCATCTCGGGTTACTGTCAGTAAATGGTGGGCGAACTATGCCGATGAAGACCACCCGAGTGCTGAGGACCAACCTCAAGTGGTTCAGATGGACAATGACAGATTTATGGCCGTTAACAAAACAATCAGCTAGTAATAGTAAAAATACAAGCCTTTCGCGCCCTCAACAACACATCTCTACTCGCAATCCGTTTGATGCTCTATAAGAAAAAGATTGCAACTCGGGTTTCATTTCAGAGAAGTATGCTAAAACGTTTATAAATGATCACACCGTACCAATGACGCAAGATAATCCGCTAACTATTGTGGTTTATTCCAATGTAGTTGAATCAATGTCGAATCTAACAGAGAGTGAAGAAAACGTTTTGACTTCAGCTCATGATTTAATAATTCTCCAACATCAAGCCATCCTTTTAACTTTGATTTTCAAGTTGATGTAGACAATTCAGAAGTTTAAAGACCAAGCTAGGTGACTCCTCAACTACTCCGCTTGTCATCCAATCAAGTGCTTCCTTGGAAGCTATTAAGGCTATAGAAATTGTTCTAGGATCCTTGGCCGACAGTCCACAAGCTATATCAGACCATCGAGACAATACTCAAGCACATGCAAATAAAAAAATGACAATGTCACTCGAAAATCCTCTAGAAATAAGCCCTTCATTTAAATTGTGTCTTTAAGTTATTTTTGGTGTTTCTTTATTTTAAAGTTTTGCATTATTTTTCCTTTGCTACATGATCGTCTTATGATTAGGATTTTTTTTTTCTTTTATATATATACACATTTAGTCATTTATTTTTTTAAAAAAAAGGAGTGATCCGTCAGTACTTCTCATCTAAATGATTAAAGTTCACGATCATCAAATTATAAGTGTAGTCATTCTGCATGTTAGGTTTTCAAGGCTTAATAACTCCAAACAATTAGCATCAAATTCAAACAAAAAAAAATATTTAAAACTAATAGTATGTGAAGATGATCGAATCACTTGAATAACAACAACAACCAAAAAAAAAAAATTTGATGCTGCTTAAAAGTGCAGATCACTTTTAATCATTGTAAGCCCAAGTCAAGATAGTCAATTTCGAGAGTGAAGGTAAATCCACGTGTAGGTAACTAGTCCGCAACACAACCAGACAAAGTTAATAGAACCCTAGAGTTGTCCAAGGAAGCCCATTCGATCTTAAGTCAGCAAGTATCCAAAGCGCAAAGGAATTAGTACAAATGTAACTTAGTTCATATTATCTACAAATGAGAGGAGATTAACTATTTATACATGGGACTATGAGCCTCATGGACTATTTAATAATAATTTAACCCGAAAATCAATGATATCGACAACTAAACAATTAATTTCGAAATTCAATAACGTAAATAATTGACAATAATAAAAACTCAATTTTACCCCATCAAAACTGAAGTATACAAATTGCTTAATGTAAAAGATAAAGAGCAAACTCAGCACTATTTATACCATCTCCAATGCGTTACACCAAATTCAGTGTGGTTTTTAAACCAACTTTGGTGTTTGATGTAATTTGATCAAAATCATCTCCAACTTACTCCCAATGATTATTGTTTTATAATAAAAGAGTTTATTTATTTATATAATTATATATTTCATTACTTTTATTTAAATACTATTATTTTATCTAAATAAAAAGTTCCTATAATTAATATTATTTTAATTAATTATATCACAAAAATCTAATATTCAAATAATACCACAATGAAGAAAATAAATTGCACACCACGTACTTTAAAGGAACTTTTAAAAAATAAATAGTAAAGACAAAATATAAAGAACAAAACATTGTTAATAGATTAATTCGAGAATTAGTATACTCATCCTATAAATGATTAGTTATTTTCATATTTTTTAATTATTATAATTTATTGCAAATATTAATTATTTTCTAATTATTATAGATATTATTGCAAAACAAATTGAACTATTTTTAAAACATAAATAACTAAAAATAAATTAAAAATTAAATAAATATACAATATAGGATAGAAATGAAAATGAAAATTTAGAATAGAAAAAAATGGGGGTAATGTGCAGCATGAATATTTGAATTACACCAAGTTTGGTGCAAATGAATAGTATTGTACTAAATTTGGTGTAATACTATTCGTTGTACCAAGCGAATCTATATATATATATATATATATATATATATATATAATAGCAGAAGTTCGGAACAAAATTTTCCCACTTTTTCGCTTCTTATATTTGGTAATATTTTAAATTAGAAAAATATTGTAAATGGTATTCCTACTTTATATATATGAATAAATTAGGAAAATATTGTAAATGATATTCCTACTTTATATATATATATATATATATATATATATAAATTAAGAAATTATTATAATGGCATTCCTATTTTATATGTACAAAAATTAGGAAACAAAATCCGCTCCTTTTGTTTCTTATATTCTGTAATATTTTAAATTAGGATTGTAAATGGTATTCCTACTTTATATATATATATATATATATATATATAAATTAGGAAAATATTGTAAATGGTATTCCTAATGTATATAAATTAGAAAATCATTATAAATTGTATTCTTATTTTATATGTTGAAAAATTAGGAAACTTTCCCGCTCTTTTTGCTTCTTATATTCGGCAATATTTTAAATTAAGAAAATATTGTAAATGGTATTCCTATTTTATATGTATAAAAGTAAATTAGGAAAATATTGTAAATAGTATTCCTACTTTATGTGTATATAAATTAGAAAATTATTATAAATGATATTTCTATTTTATATGTATAAAAATTAGGAAAATTTTATAAATAGTATATATATATAATAGATATATGAATTTCGGTCCAAAATTTTCCCGCTTATTTTTACTTTCTAAATATGGAAATTATTTTACTATAAAATCCTAACTTAATATTCAATAATAATCTTAAACATTAATATTGATATGCATAGATAGATATGTGGATATATATAGTCAAAGATTAAAAACACAAATTGCCAATAACAATTATTTATAGAAAATATTATTCATTAAGTAAATATGCAATGATATTTGTTGAAAGATTATTTTTCATAAATTAATAAAAATATAAATTGTATTCCAACTTAATATTATATCAAAAGTTACCAAATTTTAGATAGGTAGCTTACCAAAACAATTAATTATAATATGTTTTCTTCAAAGGTACTTTTCCAGCTTATTATTTATGTTAACTTAAGTATATATTATACAAAATCCTCTCATATTATATTACTTCAATTGCTTCGAGAGACACTTTAATATTGTTTATCCTAAATTCAAAGCATAACCAGCAAATACGATTTATCTTCACATTTTCCTTTATTACCGTATTCCTAATGTCATGCCAACGTCATAAATTGAACCTCGATTCTGCACTAAACAATAATTTTTACTATAATCTATCTTGCGGAACTACATGGACAATTTTTGGTCAGTGTAATAAATACATTTTGCTTCTTTTTGTTTATTCCTTTTATTTTTGTTATATTTATTTTTTAAGTTATATTTTTATTTTGAAAATCAATGTTTAAATCTAGACCGAGATGATAACTGATAATATCTTCCGGAACAATAAAATTATGTAGCCTCTCTAGAGTGTATGATAACATCAATTGGATATGTGATCAAGACTATTAGGACTGTTATACTTTGTAACAAAAGTCACGTATTACTTAGTTGATTTCTCATGGAGTATGAGAAGAGTGGATATAAAGAAATTATCCCATCCTCGAACTACTATAAATATT
Source organism: Rehmannia glutinosa (assembly GCA_016081115.2). Lineage (NCBI taxonomy): Eukaryota > Viridiplantae > Streptophyta > Magnoliopsida > Lamiales > Orobanchaceae > Rehmannia > Rehmannia glutinosa. Next base: position 7,482,858 of record CM071924.1, read on the forward strand.
ATCTTTTAAATTCCTCCATTTTATATTCCTGCAACTTTATATGCTGTCACTTTACTTGCTATCAAATATGCACAATAACTCTCTAAAACACTAAGTGTTGATTAACGAAACTCAAAAGGGTGTAAGTCTTCCACTCACTTAAAAAGAAAACTGATTTTTTAAGTAGATGTTATTTTTGAGTTGAGTTACTCTACAACTCTGTCATGTGATCTGTTAATTGGTTTACTCTTTTGCTGAATATCAACTCAACGGTCCTTAAGGACTTAACTATTTTTTTAAACTCTGTTTTGCAAAATCGAAAAATTGTAAAATCTATTCAACCCTCCCGCTTCTAGAGTTTACCTGATATCCATTGAGACCTACAAGTAAAAATAGAAAATAACATATTTTAATTTTTAAACTAAGGAGATACTTATATTATTCGGCACATTAATATTTTGTTGTCCATATTTGCAACAATGTGACTATTAGAATTTTAGAGTTTACACAAAAAAGGTTTTTGCATTTTGCTCAAGGAGAAGAAAAATATGGGCGGGTTTGAGGAAAAAGATTATAAGCTTTAATAAAAGATTGGTGTATTTAGAACTATTTTATTTTTATGTGTTTAAGGATATTATAATATTTTAAACTAATAATTCTTTTGAAATTATATGAAGCGAGTGTATCTTTTGTCAAAAGGTCTGAATAATATATATGTGTATATATTTTTCACTGTTGAAACACTTTCATTGATTCGTTCCCTCTTCTATTCCTTTATTTCTTCTTTAGAAGACAACTTCACCAATTTCTTCCCGCACTATTCTAATTCCTCTTTTTCACAGGTGATCCATCCACCCGAAAACGGGTGGATTTAGGTGGCCGGAGCACCAAAGAAAGAGACAGGCAGAAGCTTTTAGAGCAGACGCGATTGGAACGAAACAGACGCCTCTGGGTGCGCCAGCAGAATTCTGCTGCTCTCAAGATTCAGGTTTCCTCTTCTTCTTCTTTTTTGTAATTCCTGATTTTATTATTCAATGTGATTATTTGTATTCTCATGGATGATTAACTTCTGTATTTGCTGAATTTTGTGGCAACGTATGGTAATTCTGTTCATTTTCAATATTAGTTGACAAAATTAGAAGCCCGGACTTCAATATGGGCGTTGAAGAAAAATAAATGAAAAAGTGAGGGTAGATGTTAATTTGGTGAGATATACTGTTTATTTGATAGCTCTGAATTGGGGTAGGATCTAAGAACCTTTTAGATTTTGGTAAGTTAATTTGAGTCGCTTTGCTGTTTCTCAAGTTAAACGCACTAAGCCAGTAGAAAAATCAATGTATTTAGTGATGAATTAATTGTTGAGTAGCAAAAGTTTCAGTCTTCATTGATTTGCTCTGAAGCGAAAAAGAGAGTGGAATAAAAGAGTTGTTAGGTAAAAGATAGTTCATTATGTTGTGGTTGAGTATTTTGATTTGAACAGAATTGAAGCAACTCGTACATAGTGTTTGTTGTCAAGAAATGGAGACTTCACAAATGAAATTGGAATTACTGTTATTCGAAGTCTACTAGAATTTTAATCCATTTCAATTCCATGATCTCAATCTTCTGGATAGAAATACATTACATATTTTCAATTATTTTAAGAAGCAAATGGGATCAAGATTTTTTTCCATTTTTTTAATTTATAAATGAAAACTGCATTTTGGAGCTATTGTTCATAACAATGATTTAGGTTTTGAGATATGGAAGCTGGGATGCACTGCATTTTAGTTAATCCTGTGTTAGAGTATTGATATTTCAAATTATTTCAATTCTAAAACATAACTTCTCCACAAACGATGCTTGATTCACTGATTGGAACATAATCTATTTCGTGCCTGTAGATGTGAAGTCTATGTAGTCATTAACATCTCATATAAAATCGTTTTAACTGTATAGGCAGGCATTTGCTTTTTGCTCTTCCATACATGAAAAATTGCATTGTTCTAGAAAAGTATAGGTTAATGAAATATTGATCAGTTTGTGCGAAAGTTGGGTTTTTGTAAATATAAATTACCTGGGGGGAGGTTCCGCCATTGCAGTACAAAGTGGTATTAATTACATGGCTATGGCTATATTTAGGCGGGGATCAAAGACACAGCTAGTGAGATTCTAGGCTCGTATATTGGTAATTTGGTAGTTGAAAACTATTTTTAAACCTTTGTTCATAATTGTTAAAGGCTCAAGGCGCACCATGGTGCAAAGCCTCCTGGAGCCTTAGGCGCAATGCCCAAGGCGAGGCACATGCCTTTTGCGCGCAAAATTAATTAAAAAAAATATATATATAATTTTTGTATAGACTGCAAACAAGCCAATATAAGGTTATAAGTAGTTATATTCTATGATGCTCGGACTCTTCATTTCAGGCGCCGTACCCGTGTCGACAGGACACGACACTGGACATGACACTGGACATGTGTCAGATCCTCCAAAAAGAAATTCGGACACTCCAATTTCATACTATTATGTACTAAGCAATAAAGCACATGAAAGATTGTCTTATTTTGCATCACTTTTTCATATTTTAGTTATTTTGTTCAAATTATAACGAACATATATTGTTTATCAATATTGTGTTAAAAAGTGTAATATGATTTATAATATATATTTGAAAAAAACTGAATTTGTCGGCCATGTCTCCATGTTTGTGTCCAAGTTTTTGATCTTTTTAGCCGTGTCCATGTATCCTAAATTTTAGACTAGAAAAGATCTGACACCCGGATATGTACCAGTGTCCGACACCCGTGTCCGAGTCCGAGCAACATAGGTTCATCATCATCATCATCATCAACTGCACCTTATCCCACTATGTGGGGTCGGTGGTGTGAAGTTTATAGTGTCAATTAATTGTCTAAAATTAGTTAACACTACAAATTCACACAAAAAGCAAAGTGGCAAAGTTTTACGCCGGATGCCCTTCCTGACGCAACCTTCATACGAAGGAGAAATGAGATGAAATTCCAAAACCATCAGCATCATAGGTTTTTCCACTTGCATGGAAAATACGATGAGACGGCGATGAGTTGAGATAGTTGCTCTAGTCATGTTCCATTACATGATTGATATTGTAAAATCAACATGTAGGTCATGGAACATGACCACTCCGAGCAACATAGGTTATATTTCATAAAACACACAATTCATTGCAATACATTATAGCAAAACAATCAGCAAACTCAAAAGTAATAACAATTAATGACAACACTTATCAACCAAAACACACACCAGGCAGCTCTCGCAGAAGGCAAAAGTTGAGTTCCTGACGTGTTGTTCTCTGTTTTTGGAAAGATACGTTTTGCCCTAAATCCCTTCTATGTTTTTTTTCTTAAGCTTGACAGCTTAAAAAAGTGCTAAAAGGAAAAAAAAAAAAGCAGCAGTGTCGCAAAGGCGTGCCTTTTGTGCGCCCATGTTTTGGCAAAGGTGCGCCCAGGCCCACCCAGGCACGCATCTTTGAAACGCTGCCCGCCTTTAGGCTTTTGAGGCGCTGTGGCCCATGCCTCCATTAGGTCTGCGTTTGGCACATGCCTTAGAGAACTTCTGGAAGAGCTCCCTCTAACCCGGGGTAAATCCATACATAAAAAAAAAGAAAATACAAGAAAAAAATTGGTTATGGAGGTAACAGGACATATAATTATAGTTATTAATGCGATGGGCGACAAGTATCCTGGCGACCGACAGCCTAGGCGACAGAAGGTGATGGCCTAAGGATGCAAGGAGACAACAACTAGAAAACATGTTATATATTTATATTATTCTAAAAATCAACTACAGAAAATAATAAATCATATCAAGAAATAATAAAGTATATCAAACACCAATATCAATCATCAAGCAACAAAAGCACAAGTCAAATAGTCAATAATGTCAACAAGACAACATCACAATTAAATCCCATCTGATACAGTTAAAGTTTTCTAAGGAAGGCTACACAAATCATTCACTTACAATAACAATAATTCATCCACATCACTATAGTCTACATCCAATCCTTAATTATGTCCGAGTCATTGGAAGGTGGCGAACGAAGCAGCAGTGGAAGGACTAAGGTGCGGTGAGTTCGGAAAGGTGACCGAACAAGAATGATTTTGGTGTTGTTCATATTTAGTCGCCCAGCATTCTGCTCCATAAAGCATTGCGGGCCTTATGGCTGTTTTATAAAATTTTCCTTTCAATTTTAATGGTATTTTACGATCACAAAGGATAGAAGATGCACTCCTCCATTTATTCCAACCCGCCTGGATCCTATGTGTGACATCCTTATTGATCTTATTGATTTCTCCGTTCTCTTCTGAGCTACATATTATGCCAACAAGAATTTGAATTATCGATTCGGGGAGAGATCGTTATTAGTAGATTGGGGGGTCGAACATAATTGTTCTCTTTACCTGGGAGGATCTGGTTGTACGTCAGCAGACCCCGTCAGAACACTGGCCAGTGCGTGCACATCCCGCGGTTTACCTTGGCGGCAGCAATGAGGAGCCGGAGCTGTTGTCCTCAGGCATAGTCAGGCGTAAGCCTGGAAGCTGAGTTATCAAAAAAAAAAAAAAAAAAAAAAAAGAATTTGAATTATCGTGGTCTGCACATTTCTGGAATTATTTAGGAATCTTTCTGCCAGAAGTGACATAAAACTGGAGACATGGTCTGAGCAGTCATTTATTAAAAACTTGACATCTGTAGTAACAATTGAGCTCTTGCTTCCAGTGTATGCTATGATTTGCTTCTGTTTGAGTAGACGTTTAGACATGTGTCAGTGTTTATCTTTGCAAACGAGTGGATACACGGTAAAATACATAAAAGTATCAGCAGATTGTTTTCCTTTTATGTGTAGCTATGTTGTGGATTTTAATAGCATCCATAAAAACTCTGGCCTCATTTGTTTTTCTTTTTAGTGGAGTTTTCCATTTCTATACAATTCTAAAAATAAAAATCATGAATGTTTTACCAATCTAAAAAATGACCCATTTTAGCCTGTCATGTCCCACTTAAAAACTTCCCAACATTATTTCCCCTGTTTTCAAACTTCAAAATGTGAATCAACTCTCTCCTCAGTCAACTCATTTTTCCCAACACTATACAATAGGACCAGGAGTTACCCATTAACTCTCATTTATATTTTTATTACCATCCACGTCATTAATATGAGACCATTACCATCCGTGAACTCATTAATATATTTTTATTAACCATCTATACATTAATATGGGACCCATAAATACCTACTAAATAAATCTCGTTAATATATTACAACCACCCAAATTTTATAAATATTAATTGTGGACCCACCACTATCAAAACCACTCAATATTATATACGTATGCATTGGAAATGATTCCATTGAAAACAGTTGACCTTCCTACTTGTAAATAATTATCCAAACATATTTTTAATTTCACACGAGAACTAATGAAACTCAATTAGAAGGGCTAGAAATGGTTTCTCAATGTTAAGAAAACCAGAACCCTATATATTTGTCACAAGATGAGAAACACTGAAAATATTTCCTGCATCTGGAACATAATTAAATTGTTTTTGTTAAATACTCCAAAGTACTGGAAATGAGCTGCATTGTATAAACTGTATGGTTAAGTTCAAAGGTTCAAGTACAACTGCATAACATTTTTAGAATCGTAATCTGTGTTCATCAGCTAGTAATGGCAAGATTACAACAGGGCAATTAACGTTTCCGTTATATTTCAAGTACAAAATTCCTGTTGTGACAATCTTGTGTCGCAATTCTCTTCAAGCAGTTTTACTACCTGATCAAACTCCTGCATTTCGTCAGGAGGACAACTATGCTGTAGGGTTCCTTCATTTATGATCTGACAAAATGCCTATATGAAAATTGGATAATACTATAATGAAGAGCTTGGGGATCATATTTTTCCTAGAACCTGCTAAACTCTGGATTCAAATTTTATAGCTTCTATTGATGAATTCTGCCTGAAGATACAAGGTTTCTGTTTGTCTCCATTTAGTAAGCTGTGAATGTGAATTTTGTGGATGAATTGTCGATGGTTTTTACAGAGGAGAAACCTGTAGGATCACGGATGGAGCTGATAGTTGTATGTTTAAGCTTAGCTAACAGAATTGCCTTGAGTCATCACATACATTCTTCTTGCTACAATTAAACTAACAATATTCTATTTACTAAATCTTGTCTCTGTTCACCTTGAAAAATGTGAAACAGTACATCTCGAAGTCATATGAACTTAAGAAGGGTGACGGGGAAACAAAATTTCCTTGGAGAAATATGTTCTGTCTACACATTATCTTGTTTATACATTAGCGAATTTCTTAGTTCTGTAAGATTAGACTATAATTGCATTGAGCAACACCCATGAAAATAACCAGTATCGCATGCCTGTCTAATTGTTGATGTCTCCATAGTCTTTTTTTGATATACCAATTTGGTGATCGTTATGGTTTCATGATGGAGTCCTTTCTAGGGGCAACATATTCTGTTCTAGATATGAACTCTGTTCTGAGATTACATTGAAGCTTTTCTCATTTAGTGTTTTGTATCAATTTTATTATATCAATCTTCTTCCCCTCTTCTTCTCTCGCGGACTTCAGTCTCATTTTATTTTTGCAGAAGCTCAATATGATTTGAACTGTGTATGTGAGACGCTGAAAGATCAATTTATTCTTACCAATTATAGAACTTGACTAAATTACTACTCACAGAAATGCTTCAGAGGAAGAAGGGTGGTGGAGGCTGAACGCTGCAAAGTTCGTGAAAAGTTTTTCTTGACCTATGGGCAGTATTGTCAAGATGTCGATAGGTGCACAAGTAGATCCATAATTTATGTTACTTGAAGTTCTTTTGTACTAATGATTGTTCATGTTGTTGGACCTATCACTGCATTTCTTTCTTCTGTTTTCAGTTGTAGTGTTAACTAATCATATTTCTGTTGCTCTGCTGATGATCATCGTCCTTTGTCTTATAATTGCATCTTTTCGTGCTTCATATTCATGCAGTGTTTTGGCCCAGATTCAGATTTTCTCAACCAGCTTCTTTTCTTCTTTAACCCAAGATACGTGGCTGATTTTTTTGCCCTTGTGGAGACATGCCGTTTGCTTCTTGAATTTGTTCATGATAGTGGTGCGTTACTTGGTTACCTTACATGTTTTCTAATGTTTGTGTTGTAGATATGGCATACCTGATGTTATTTATGAACATGATTGGGATTTGATTATTATGACTTGTTGTCCTGATTGCTATTTTTGACATGTATCTTTTGCAGCATTGTGGTTCCCTTCTGTATATTTGCAAAAATTTGTACACCCTTGTTTTTTTATCCTTTTACACGATCTCCTTTATCTATCTCTAAACTTGGTGGCATGCAATCAAAATTTAATTATTGAAGGCTTCTGGGGCTGATTTTCTTTAAATCAGTGAACTCAATACAACAACAAACTAAGCCTTAATCCCACTACGTGGGGTCGGCTATACGGATCATATCGCGCCATCGTTTACGGTCATAAGCCATATTTTCGTTTATTTCTAGGTATAACATGTCATGTTTAATAGTTTCTTTCCAAGTCTTTTTAGGCCTACCTCTTCCTCTTTTGTTTTGTGTGAGTGATTCTCTACCTTCTAAACGTCGCACAGGTGCATCTAAATGTCTCTTATAAACATGTCCAAACCATCTTAATCGTGTTTCTCTAATTTTCTCGTCTATTGGTGCTACTCCTACTTTGTTTCTAATGTGTTCATTTCTTATTCTATCTAATCTAGTGTGTCCGCACATCCATCTTAGCATTCTCATCTCTCGCTACCCTCATTTTTTGTTCGTGTTCATATTTAGTCGCCCAACATTCTCGCTCCCTAAAGCATTGCGGGCCTTATGGCCGTTTATAAAATTTTCCTTTCAATTTTAATGGTATTTTACGGTCACAAAGGATAGAAGATGCACTCCTCCATTTATTCCAACCCGCCCGGATCCTATGTGTGACATCTTTATTGATTTCTCCGTTCTCTTCAATTATAGATCCTAAGTATTTAAAACTCTTTGTTATACTCACTTCATGTCCATCAATTTTAACCTTCGTCTCATTGTTCTGTTTTTTTACTAAAGTGGCATTCCATGTATTCCGTTTTAGCCCTACTTATAGTAAAACCTTTTGATTCGAGTGCTTCTATCCAAACTTCCAATTTTGCATTTACTCCTTCCCTTGTTTCATCAATTAAAACTATATCGTCCGCAAATAACATACATTCGTGGATGGATTTTTGTAAGTGTTTAGTGATTTCATCAATTATTAGGATAAAAAGGTACGGGATTAGAGCGGATCCCTGATGCAAACCTATAGTGTTTGGGAATTCACTAGATATTCCTGTTGGTGTCCTGATACATGTTGTTATACCATCATACATATCTTTTATGGCATCTATGTAGGCTATTTTTATTCCTCTTTTTTCCAATACGCGCCACATTATATCACGGTTGACTCTATCGTATGCCTTTTCAAGATCAATAAAAACCATATGTAAATCTTGTTTTCTCTCGTTATATTGTTCACATAATCGTCTAATTAAGTGTATAGCTTCAATTGTGGATCTTCCTGGCATGAAGCCAAATTGATTATCTAATATACTAGTTTCATTTCTTATTCTTGCTTCTATAACTCTTTCCCATAGTTTCATTGTATGACTTATTAATTTAATTCCCCTGTAATTTGCACAATTTTGTATATTCCCTTTGTTTTTATATATAGGTATCAATATACTTTTTCTCCATTCATCAGGCGTTTTCTTAGTTTTTAGAATAACATTAAATAATTTAGTAAGCCATGCAATTCCAACTCCACCTAAACATTTCCACGCTTCAATTGGTATATCATCTAGGCCAACTGCTTTGCCAGTTTTCATTTTATTTAGTGCTTTTTCTGTTTCATGAAGTTGAATTCTACGATAAAAGGTACGGTTTCTATTCGATTGATTGACCTAGTTCCCTAATGTGACTTCATTCCTCTTCGGTTCATTAAAAAGATTATTGAAATACCTCTTCCATCGATCTTTTATGTCCTCGTCTTTCACTAAAATGTTTTCATTCTCAATGTAAGACTTTTTTTTTTTTTTTGAGAAAACTCAATGTAAGACTTCATGACTCCATATACGATGAAACATATTGTAATTGGTGGGAACAATAAGTGTAAGATAACTTTCTTTTTGCCATGAAATAGTACCTAATTGACGATCTTTCATATGTACTAGAGCTTTATAGGTAGGAGTGATATTGTATTGACCTGAAAATGGGATTGCTCGGTAGCTGCAATTTTTTTTTTATCATTTTCATGAGTGATTGCAATGCTTCTTTATCTAGAGTCTTTTTATCTAGTTATTCTTCTGGAGAATCTAACATGGGTGAAATTCTTCTATCGTTACCAATTTAGTCTTTTTAACAATGCGACCAATTCAGATGGTATTAGATTCTGCATCAATAATCTCCTATAGAAAAGCACTAACCTTGCACTTGAGGTGGCCTGTCTAATACATGAGCCCTGAATTAAATTTGTCCCTTTTTAGTAGGTTAAGATTACGATGATGTGACCTATAAGCACATGGTATTCATTCTAAGTATATGCTCATCTTTGTTGGCTGAGTGTTTTGTGACGTCAATTTTGCCTTATGTAAACTTTTACAGTCATTAGTTGAGATAAATACAACTGGGCAACCTAAATTAGCTTTTGTACAGTGCATATATGCTCTTTCTATTGTAAGTATATATTTGCTTCGAATTCTCTTATGTACTAGCATTGTGATATATTTCTCTCTTCTATTGACTGTTGAACACAAGACTGAATTACTCCTACTGATGCCTGATTTTTGCCTGATGTTATGCTTTTGTCGTTTCTCAGTTAAGGGGATAGTCCTTTTCTTTCTTTGGCTTTGTCCTTCTGGGATAAACCCACCGAACGTGGCAAATATTCCATGGTTATAACAACGTGTCTCTATTAATATGTAGATTAGATTTTTCTACAGTTTACTTTATTTTGTCATTATTTACGCATTTGCATGTATTCTGTCTAGTTCGGGTGAATTTGTAGCTGTTCTATCTTTCAGTAGATTGTTACGCTCTCCTGCCTGCTTCTGCTTCTTCTGCTTTAATTTTTAAAGATTTTCTTATATTTTTGCAGTTAATAGCTTGATCTTGCTATTTAGATTGATTATTGCCTATTCTTGCAGCAGGAGATGTGGTGAGCCTCTTTGCAGGCATGGAGTACTCATCCAAGCGTGGTCTAGTGGAGTACAGGATTAAGTCTCTTGCTTATGCTTGTATTCGTGCGATCTATGAAAATAGGTTTGTTTCTAGGGGGACCTTATGCTTCTTTTGTGCCACACTTCACATCAACTCTTCCCATTTTGTAGGATCAAATAGCCTCTCAAAATTTCATTCTTCTATCTCAAGTACTATTTAAGTCAGATTGTAAATAAAGTTGTCCATATTCTATGATGATTGTTTGCTGAAATCAATGTCAAGTTTCCACTGTTCGGTTATGTGATTTTTAGGGGCGCCAATTCGTGTCATCGTTTTGTGTCGCACTATCATGTTTTCGTGCTATCTATCTTATTTGATCTTAAATATAACAATAATTGTAATTTTAACTTAATTTACATTTTCGTGTCTTGCTGTGTTGTGCCTTATCGTGTCATTTCTCTCTCGTGTTTGTAATCGTGTCGTGTCACTCATCGCCAGCTCTAGTGATTTTAACTAGAACGACTAATTGATGACAGTAACTTTTACATTTCATATATATGACCATCAAATGATAAGGCTCTCTCCTGTGCAACTGTAAGTTAGTCCTTTTTTAGTAATCAGTCTTATCCTTGTGGTGTTTACAGGAATCAGTTGAAAGATCAGTTATTTTTGGCACCTGAGAAGTCCAATCAATCAGCAAACGTTTTACTAGAGGCAATAATTTTGTTGATCGACCTGAGGCTTCCTTGGGCTTGTAACACTGTGTGCTATTTGTCGCAAAAGAATATGTACTCCATGTTCAGAGAAATAATCCTGATGGGGGAGGTACTCTTCCAAGCATACATGAGATTCTCTATTTGATTACACGTAATGCAGAGACTTGTTCCTATGTTTAGTTCTTTTTTGCCCATTTAGTGCTTCAACATAATACAACATCCATAATTTGATGGTTTTCCCTTCTTATGTATAGTATACAGGTTTATAGACGAAGTTTGGGCATTCCTCATACCATAATGTACATTTTTATGTGATAGTGAAGTTCTGAGAAAGTGGTGATGTTCCTTTTATTTCTAGATGAAATTTGAGGGGTTTGTATGGAGGAAAATCTTTTCTTACTATTGTGTTGCAGACTTGACTCAACATGTGTGGAACTGCAGTTAAAAAATTGTGCCGTTGTTGACACTCTATGGTTTCTTTCTATATCTAAGATGAACAGTATTATGTGTGAATTGTTTCTGTGGTTTTAATTTCCTTGAAATTGTGCACATTCAATCGAGTGATAATTAATTTTATGGTGTCATTTCATTGACTGTCTTGTTGGCTGAATTTCATTTTACTTTGCATTATAAAGTCTATCTCCTATGATTTTCCATAGTTTTAGATTGTGTTTTTGGTCCTGCTCCATGTGAGGACCAGGCAGTATAAATAAAGATCAGCTAGAAAAGTCCCCATGCTATTATGATATATGGATGGTGTTATAACCTGCCGGTGCATGAATTATATGAAGTGTATCTTACCATCACTAATAGGTTTAAATTTCTTGAGCCCGTGTCTCAAAAGAGACATATGACTTGGTGATGGTTATTCCTGATGCATTGTCTTTATTTTGTTGTATTGCTTGCATTTGTTGATTGTTTTTTGTCTTTCGTTCAGAACAGAATTGACATTCTTTAATTTGTCTAGAAAAACTCTCAAGGTTCTGCTGTGATTATCTCTTCACTGGAGCGCGTTCTTGCCCGTATTATTTCTCACGTGGATCAAGCATCTTGTACTTGTTCAAATAGTGATCCTCGATGGAGCTTCTCATCCCAGATCCTTGTAATTCCTTTCTTGTGGCGGCTATTTCCACACCTGAAAGAGGTACTTCGCACTGTCATTCTCTAGTATAATTTGTCATTAATATCCTCATTCTGGTAAGACAGGAATTTAGGTGCGCTTATGTAGATGAATATGTTTTAGTGTGAATTGCTATGACAGAGTTTCTGAATTTCCACCTGTCTAACCTCTATGCTACATAGTTACTGTAAACTGACAATGTATGATTGCGAATCTAAACATTGTATATGTTCTGCAGCTGCAACTAAATTTTTATCGTGTTTATTATGTTTATCTTATGATGACTCTTCACTAATTTTATTTCCATATCCAGATTTTTGCTGCACCTCGATTGAGTCAACATTATGCTCATCAGATGGTATTATGTGCGAAAGATCATACGAATGTTCTACCTGCTGATATATCAAGTGATTTTCCCAGTTATGCCTGCCTTCTAGGAAACCTATTGGAAGCTGCTGGGGTTGCTGTCATTCAGCCTGGTTCATTTGCTTGGGTATAGGAATTTACTATCTACTTTTTGGACGATCTTCCCTTTCCACCTCTGTACTCATAATATAAAATGGATATTTCACAGTTTATAAATGTTGTCGACCGCTATCTAATGGCAGCATCTATTTATCACTACTTTAAGCTTTGTTGTGGTTGGATTCTAAATATCCTTCCCTCTGCTGCCCACAGAACTGATTTTATGATAAGAAATTCTTGATCTGTTTTGGCTGCTGTTATATCATTTCATTATCATTTCTACTGATCACTGAGAAAAAAACATGGGCGTTGGGCATAATTCAGAAGAGGTTGAAATGTCTTTTAATGCCACGTCAAAGGATATGGGTGTACTTGTCAGAATCTTAATGAATTTGTTCTCTCTTCCATGACTGACCAAAATACGAATGGCTTGATGCCCTTGCGTTATCTGATCAACTCTATGATATTCCTCCAAGAGTCCTTGTGACTTGTGAGTGCGCACTGTCGGTTTTCCGTAGATCATTGAACTGTTGCCAGTGTGCTATGATCTTTCTGTTTCATTAATTTGTTCAGGCTGATTGAAGATGATAGCTATGATCCCCGTTCTTGTTTTACCATATTTTGATCTCTGAGTTTCAGATTAATTTGGTTCTAAAATGTTTTATATTTTATCAGGCTGTAGATTTTGCAACTGTTGCAACATTTTTGTTGCAAGCACTTCCTCCTCTACAAAAATCAAATCAAGGAGGTAAAGGTGTGCCCAATTTATATAGTAGATTCATTATCTCCATTATTGGACTGTTCAGTTTAGATTTTTCTTGTTAATTGGACTGTTCCTTACATCATATTTTCTCCATGCAAGCTACTTCAGATTCTACAAGTGAAGATGAAATGCTCATTGGTGATGAGCTAATGAAAACAGTTTTAAATAGGGATTTAGAACAGCAGATTTTCAATGCTCTAGATCCACGCTTTCTTCTACAATTGGTATGCAACCTTCTCGTACTGTTGCTGCATCTTGTGCATGGTCAAATACAATGATATTTTCCCTTTAGTCTAAAGCAATGAGTTTATGATTTTCTTGAGCAGACAAATGTGCTGCTGGGGGGTATTTCTCCTACAAGTGGTTCAAGTAAAGGCAAGCCTGATGATAACGAGGTGGCTGCTGTTGGTGCAGCTTGTTCTTTTCTGCATGTGACTTTCAACATTTTGCCCCTTGAGCGAACTATGACTGTATTGGCATATAGGACAGAACTGGTTCCCATTCTATGGAACTTTATTAAGAGATGCCATGAGAATGCCATGTGGTCTTCCTTGTCCGCGCAATCAGCTTATCTGCCCATGGACACACCTGGCTGGCTATTACCCTTTGCCTTTTTTTGCCCTGTTTACAAGTAAGATTTTTTTGTGTTAATTTGTTAAATTTCTATCTTGTATATTTTACACCCCGTGATAGCTGGCTAATAATTCAAGTTGAGTTGATGGCCTTAATGCTCTTTTTTTTTGGGATCAGGCATATGCTAATGATTGTTGATAATGAGGAGTTTTATGAACAGGAGAAGCCACTGTCACTGATGGACATCAGATTGTTAATTGTCATCTTAAGACAGGTAAATCCTACAACGCGTGATTCACTTGATATTTCACACTTCATTGAAGCTCCAATAAATGTTTTAGCATGGTTGCTTAAAGTTGCACCAGTATTGTGGTCATTTTGTGACCAAAGAGACAAAGATAGCAACAAATCCCAGGGCATTGCTTCGGGTACTACGTCTTCTGACAATGTGCAGTTGCAAATGCATTTTGAAGTTAAGAAACGGACTGAACAGCTCCTCAAGTGCAGCATTGTGAGCCTTATAAAGGGTGCCTGTATAATTGCAAAATTAGCTGTTGCTCGATATTTTCTCACTCAGTGAAGGCTTCAGGAGAAATTAGTCATGAAAGATCTATTACAAGGCATTGAATACAGGACATGATCTGAGAGTGGAAGCTATAACCACTTTTATTTAGTTAGGATGGTTTAAATGTGTTAAGGCCTCAAAATCTCTCTTATATATATATCCAAAAATGATGGTTTGAAGGAGTAATACACACTCGCATTTGGGCAGTGCCTAGGAAAAGTCGATCATGCATAATTCAGGGTTGTGTCATCAGATGCTTTTATATTCTTTTTTGTCAAGTGTTGTAACACATGGATTTGCTCCTTCTCTAGGCCTTGTGGCAGATTCTTTAGCTCAATCCCATGGCGACACCTAATTTCTCAACGTCTGCTGATGGTCTTTCTGCTATGAAGAGGCAACCCATAGAATTTCTTCAGCACCGGGTTTGCGTTGTTGCTTCTGACCTCATGTCGCAGGTACATTACATGCTAGAAGGTTTACAAATTTGAAAAATGCTCTTGAAATCCTATTTTTAGTGTTCTCATTCCATTTATCTCAGCCTTATTAATGTCAAGGTGAGAATGATATGCTCCATTTATAATCAGTCTAACATAGAAACTCTTTTTAGTTGCAAGACTGGAATAACAGACGAGAATTTACCTCCCCAAGTGATTTCAATGCCGATGGTGCCAGTGATTTATTTATGTCTCAGGTAATTGTTCTATTTGCAATGTTGGATGTATAGAAAAATAATATTTACTGACTGGCCACTATAATATTCAATCTTACCCAGGCGATGACAGAGAATACAAGAGCAAATGACATTCTAAAACAAGCTCCTTTCTTGGTTCCATTTACAAGCAGAGCTAAAATATTTAATGTGAGTGTTTAACTTGCTGTATTGTATTTTCCTGGTAGCTTTGTTCCCAAGTACTGGTACATAGTATATGAACTATTTGCATCTAGATTTCTGTTATGTTTAATTTCTTTAATCCATTAGTGATTGGTAAAATTGAACTTTGCAGTCACAACTAGCAACTATGAAAGAAAGAAACAGCGGCGCTCATTCTATTTTTACGAGAAACAGATTCAAAATAAGAAGAGATCATATTTTAGAGGATGCTTTTAGCCAATTAAATGCATTAGCTGAAGAGGATCTTCGAGGAGTGGTGAATCTCTCTCTCTCTCTCTCTCTCTCTCTCTCTCTCTCTCTCTCTCTCTCTCAATACATGTTGTAACTTTTAATGTCTCATTTGCATGTATGTAACCATGTTATTTGAAGAAAATTTCCACACTTGCTAGCTAATTTTGCTGTTCTGCTTTGATGCATTCAGATTCGTATTACTTTTGTTAATGAGTTTGGAGTTGAGGAGGCTGGTATTGACGGTGGAGGAATTTTCAAAGATTTCATGGAGAACATTACGCGTGCTGCATTTGATATCCAGTATGGACTATTCAAGGTTGTCATTATGCTTAATGATTAAGAAATGTTTTTGCACCTGTGGCCTGTTCTTTGATGTGCTTGCGTGCGTACTGATGTTTCAATTGATTGAACTTACTGATTTACGTGAATAATATGACGAATAAGCTGCCCAACGTCATGTATTTCCAGTTAAACTCTGAATATGACATGAATCTGTTCTCCAATATATGCAATTGAGAACAATCATACATTATATTTCTTCCCCAATCTCCGGGAACAGAATAGTGAATTATTGATTACCAGACAACTTCTGGGTTCAGCTGCCGAGATGCCACTTGGCAATTTATTTGAAAAGCTTATTGATTCCACCATTAGAAAAAATACCAATCTTACAAAGCAGGGGGGAACATTAGAATTCACGATTTTTGTGCAGAGGAAGATTTGTTTTTGGTTGCATTCTAAATTAGAAAGAAATAACAACTCTAATCATTTTGATTGGCAGCAGAGTTTACCAGATAACAGACCAATCATATGGATGCGGCACATGATTTTACTAACTGCTTGATCTAAAATAAATATATTTTGCCAGTATATTTATATGTGTGTGTGTGTGTGTGTGTGTGCATAACACATACGTACTTAATGGGCATCATAAAATCTCCTTTGGCCCCGGCTTCACTTTAGCTTGAGAGAGAAACTCTAAAGTTGACAAATTGGTTGGTATTTAGATTCTAAATTTTTGTTCTCACAATTAGACAAATTTCTGAAAAGGCGAGCCGGAAAGTCGTTGAAGGTGAGATGAAAAACTTTAGTTTTGTTACTATTGCAGTCACCATTATTGGACTTTTTTTTCAGATTCCCTGTGGGTCTAGATATTTTGTAAGATTTCCATTATTCGATTATATATTTCTCTATTGTTGGCAAAGCAGGACTGATACTGGTTACTTTTTTTTATAGTATGTTGTTTCCATAACCTAGAGGTTACATTTATGATCATTTCGGTAAAGGTTCTGTTTTTGGCATTTTGAAATTTTTAGTTTTTTTGCCAATTTGTTTTGCTTATCTTTCTGCCATCCCTTTTGTTCAAGACATTCTTGCATATTTTGAAAAATGTACAAAATATTCACTTTCCCACGAAATTGAAGTGTGGTAGTATCTTCACTTACAAGCTAAGCAGTTTCAGTATATATGCAGAGTCAGAATTCAGCTAATGTAAATAACGTAAGATTGATGTAAAAGGCTGAATCACATCGATGCTGAAGTTTAGAAAAATCGATTGAAAGGGCTGAATCAAGCTCTAAATGCAAATGAGAGAAAATATTTAGTTAATAAATAATACCCTCAGCATCTTTTAGTAATCTGGATGCTTGTTGGCCTTGGTAAGACTTAAAAACTTGAGAAAGTGTCCATAAGTCTGCGAGACCTTAAAGTTAGATGGACTGTCTGAGAATTGTTACAGCTAGTTATTTCATGCAAAATTTGGTATTCATTTTTAATTTGTCAAAGCCTAAACCCATATTGTTTTGGTCAACTGCACAAGTTCTGATCTATCGCTGGTTTAGACCAATTGCTGGTTGATTGGTATATGAAATTATTACATGGATTTTCTTCTATTTCTCCATTCTACCTATGCTTATCAACTAAATAACTAAATAAGGAGATAGTATCATACTCTGTACTCTGTAGTTGTTGAAACTATAGACAGCACAAAAGCTTCAACCGATATATTCCACAAATCAGTTCGAGATGCAGAGTACTTCTTTTGTTAATTTAGTTGCTCTATTTTTCATTTTCGGTCATCGTATAACAGTGTAGTTTCCTGTTATTTCATGGGAGTTCTAGACTGTATTTGATATTTGGCTGGCTTTACATGTCTAGGAAACTGCGGATCATCTCCTCTATCCCAATCCTGGATCTGGAATGATACATGAACAGCATCTTCAATTTTTTCACTTTCTTGGGACTATTCTTGCTAAGGTATTGGACCCCTGGTTTATTCATAACATAGTTCAGTGCTTTCTCAATATTGCTTGTAACTACATTCTAAGTCTTCATTTAATATGTTGTGAAGTGAGCCATACACTGATTATCTCTGACCATGAAGGTTGTGGGTTTGCAAGCACTGCAATTGGATTTACCATTATTTATAAATATGTTCAATCTATTGTGGCAGATTTTGAGTTTTTTGTTTAACATATAATTATATGAAACCAGTATACAGATTTATCGAGAAGAGCTTGTTTCCCATATTATGAAGACTGGACTTTTACTTAATTGTTTATGGGTAGCTCAGTTGAATCATATCACAAAACTGGTTGCTATTGTCTTGTTTTGTTGTCAACCATAGGTCCTTTATGAGGTGCATGTTCCACATTCAAGTCATGATGACATTTGAAAATTTTCTGATGATGGGGATTGATATGTTTTTGCTTTAAAAAATAGCATTGCTTTGTTTTTCTAACAATATAGATGCATTTTTCTTATTTCTTTTTATTTTATTTGGAAAGGCCATGATCATTTTAAATTTTGCTCTTAATATTTGTTTATGTATGTGAGAATCATTTTTGAATGAGAGACTGCACGTTCAGTATTAGTCATTCGCAGTTCAGTATGCCTCTATGTGGTACCAGGGTACATGGCAGAAAAAAACAACAAAAATCCCTGGTGAAGAATATCCGTTTATGAGAAATAGATTTCGTTAAACTTGTATATGCTCTTGTTTTGCACCCAAATTGAACATACATCCAATTGATATTTTGTTATTTTATGGCTTTCTCTGCGATGACTTGCAGCATTATGGGGGTGACATATCTGAGTTAGAGTTGTACTTTGTAATTGTTAACAATGAATATGGGGAGCAAACAGAAGAAGAGCTGCTTCCAGGAGGAAAAAACATCCGAGTCACAAATGAGAATGTCATCACATTCATTCATCTGGTGGCTAACCATCGATTGAATTTTCAGGTAGTAAAACATTCTCAAATTTGGTGGTTGTCTAATTTTGAAATCCATCCTCTCATCGAGCATCACGCCACCCAGAGAAAAGAGAGGATCAATATTATAAAGCATTCGAAACACAATCACCCTCCCAAGAAAAATAAAAGATCAAATTAAATTTTCAATGCAGATGTTTCAAGCTTCTTGTAGAATCTTGATATTTTATTGCTTAAATTGATATGCAGATACGTCGACAAAGTTCTCATTTTTTGAGAGGTTTTCAACAGCTGATTCAGAAAGATTGGATTGACATGTTTAATGAGCATGAACTTCAGGTACATGAGGTTATATTATTTTAAAATGGTTGCTTGGAAGACTTTAGGACTGTCTAGTTAATCGATTTTTTTCCCGGTTAACCATTAACCAAATCAATTCTGTTAATTCGGTCGGTAACCGAATTATTTTGGTTCGGTGAATGGTTAAAGGTTTTGAAAATTTTCGGTTGATCGGTTAATTCGGTTCGAAAATTGGAAATCAACTGAATTACCCGAAATAATATATTAGGCATATGTTATATATGTAATTATATTTATACATCATACTTATATATGTGTATTTATTTATTTATACCATATATTACATATATACGTAACATATATTTTTTTATTTTAAGAAATTTCGGTTAATTTGGTAAATATAATTTCCATTCGTTAATGGTTTTACTAATTAGAAAATTCGGTTAATTCAGTTTTCAATATTTCGGTTAACGGGTAACCGAACTAACTTAGTCTTTGCCTCTTTGGACAATAGTGGAGCTTTGGTGTCAGATTTGGTACTGATGAGGCTGGATTCTGAATGCAAAGCTTTTTATTTTGATTGAATCAAATGCTTCAATATATTTCTTTGGTGTACTTGCAAACCTAAGTAGCCATTCTTGATAAGGGATTGCAATGGAGCTGGTTTGGCCAAACCAATGACATGTCTTTTATATTAAGAGCAACTTAAAAAGAACAAAGTATTAAAAACATTTTTGTAACATTGACATCCTGAAGAATATTAACACACACATATTAGTAGTTGTTGCACACTTCAAGCATGTGATCAGTTGTAAAAGTAACATTCACATACTAGAAAATTTGTTTATCTGAATAATTCCAGAAAGTACTAATTATTAGTTTTTATTTTAATACTCTCTCCATTAGTTCTTTGAGATAACACTGAGTTTTAGATGATAATAAAAAAACTAAAAAATCTTTCAATATTTATAATTATAAATTCAAAAGCAGTGTCTTAGAATAAACTCTCACATAATTGCTTAGTTGTTACTTTTGGAAAGAGATTCGCCATGTTGGGAATAAGTCGATTTTTGTGGATGTCCCAGGAAGAGACTAGGGGCATTTAATTGCTGATAGGGAGAGTATATGATGGAAAAAGGTGAAAGATATGTTTGGAAACTTAGTAAGAAAGTAAACTAATAAAAAAAGGTAGAGATGGGACTAGAAAACTACCAAATGCATTTGCACGGCCTACTGTCTGAGTCTCCTAAATAATATGATATATATTGTGACTAAATTCAAGCACCACGCCCGTATGGGTTTAATAATTGTAAATACAATCCACCTTATGAACTGTTAGACCCTTTCAATTGCATCCCTACACTTAATTTGAACAACTTTATTTATTTTTTTGGCGAAGAAGCTTCACACTTTCCCATGCCATACTATGGCTTAGTTTAGTCGTTCAAACATAATGGATGGAATCATTTTTGTAGCGTGACTGGTTAAAGTCTCTCAACAATAAACACGGGTCTGGGTTCATTTCTTTTTCGGGTATATCCCATGTTTGAGATGGTGAGGAACTCTAGATATGCTGTCAATAGTTTTTCTCAACTTGAAATGTGTTACCGATGGTTGTGCATCAATATGGATCATGAACTAGTGTTTCCTTGTCAAATTTTGTGTGGACAATTTACTGAAATATCGACAGGCAAATTTTGCTCCTGCCCTTATAAGTTGTATTTTCATACTGGAAGTGTCATACTTGAAATAAATATAGGATTAATTATTCAAAACAATGTCTTTCTGATGCTGAAAAAGAAAATCTGGAGAGTGATTCGGCTAACAAGGCTAGAAAAGCTTGAATGGGGTTGCATGATTGGTTAAGTGAACATTTAATTGCCTGCCTTGATTGGGTAATTTGAAACTTTCCTCTATTCTTCCGTTTTTCTTTTGTTATTGCTGAGAGAAGTCACAAGGGCTTGATATAAATTGTCAGTTGTTGAAGTGAACTTGTTGCTCAACGCTTTTGTTGTCTTCTGCCCCAGCTTCTAATATCTGGATCTGTAGATGGTTTTGATCTTGATGATCTTCGAGCGCATACTAATTATATAGGCGGCTATCACGAGGTAAAGCTGTTATGACTTTTCCTCAACTAGTTTGCTTCTCTCCATGTACTTTGAACATTGCTATTGGAGACAATAATAACTATGGCCTCTCTTTTGGTAAAGCTCTCTTGTATATTCTTCTGTCCACTTTCTTATTTGACGATAATCCGTTCCTATTTGTCAGTTTCGTTTCTCTTACCCCACACTTTCATATTTTGAAGATTTCAATTGGTGCGTCTGTGATAACATTGTTGATGTAACCAAACCTTAAAACGGATAACTTAGAAATGGTAATTTGGATCTTGTAGAGGTGAGGTTTTATGGGAAAAATGTTATGGCCCCTTGATTCAAGAAAGAAACAACATATAGTATCTCCATGTTAGAAATGGTGTGTTGTAGTGCCTCAAATTAATACTTCAGAAAAGGATTCTCCTAATAAAGCAACATAATTATTCTCATTTTCGATTAATTTACAAGAAATCTTTTATCTTTCCACATTCTTAACTTGTAATTGTGCTGGTGGTCTTATTAGTCCCAGGGTCAAGTTTTTTGGAATGTGATCGTCCATGTAATCTGTTGGTCTCTTTGGCTAGAAATAAATAAATTTGAAGATAGAGAGGAGTCATTAGAAGAGGTGTGGTATAAGATTAAGTTTAGGGTCGCTTGGTGGGCCTCCATTCATAAGGATTTTATAGGATTTTTTGTTTATGATATTTTCAGAGCTTGGAGCTGTGTCATGTAGTTATAGGTTTTTCTTTGTTCTTGGGACTTCTCGTCCCTTTGGACTTTGTACTGCTTCGCTATCTAATAAAACTTTATGTTTCTTATTAAAAAAAAAGCTTGTAATTGTGCTGGTTTTTTTAGTATATCAAATACCTAGCTTTACCTGCTTGTCTGTATTCGCATACCATACCAGTGCTGGATACACAAGTTTTTTTCATTGATTTGCTTGCAGTGGAGAGAATCCATAAGAAGTTGTCATATACTGTTTTTCTCTTTGTGGTTCAATCTTAAATAGCCACAGCCACATGACCTGAAATTTCAAGCTGATTGACAATATATGCATGCACATATACTTTATTTGGTGAATTCCCCTTCAAGGTCCTGGTGAATCATGAGATGTGATTTTTGTCCGACTTGTGATGTGAACTTGGTCTGTCAAACTTTTTGAATATGATTTTTTTTGCAGCTTGTTTATTATATTTAAATTCTGGTGCTTTTTGTCCTTTTTTAATTAATATCTTTTCCATACATATTGCTGACCATCAATTATTTCCGCAGGATCACTATGTCATTGAAATAATCTGGGAAGTTGTTCAGAGCCTCAGCTTGGAAAATCAGAGGAAATTTTTGAGGTATGCCTTTTCATCTCTTACTATTTTCAATTACTATTCAATGTTTGGGATTTTGCTAAAGATGTGAGTGCCATATGCAGCAGACTTCGTTATAATTTATATTATGATCTTAAATCCGGTCTAATTGTCTTAGGCTCAGATCACCAATTCATTCTTCTCTTTTTCTTTCTTTCGTTCTTTTTTTTCTTCAATAAATGACAACACATACATCTTTGTTTTTTTATTCAACCTTGTTTCTGTTGCTTGCATGTCTTCTTTGCTTTATCTGATTATTCTGGAGTTGGTGGTTCATTTTCTGAAAATAAGTTTTGCAAATTTGGGCTTTGTTCATATATATTGATGGTTGAAAACATATTGTTTCCCCAGCTTATTTCTAGTGCTATTTTCTCCATTTTCTTATGTTAATAGTTTCCTTACATTTTATTTGATGGTAATTACAAGTATATTTAGTATGTGTCTGAATCTGGATTTGGATATAAAATTTTAGGATTTAAAAACATCGATAGTATTAGTTTTTATCCCTTTCTTAAACCAAAAATGGTTCAAGTTTCAAATTTTAAGATAAGGCTTGACTAGAGTTAAAATGATGGGAAGTTACTATTCAACAACTAAACATTGTTGTTTTAACTGATAATTATAATTCCTTCTGTTATAAAAAATGTTGGGGTTGGTCAGCTAAAATCCACATCACACCTCTGA
Source organism: Rehmannia glutinosa (assembly GCA_016081115.2). Lineage (NCBI taxonomy): Eukaryota > Viridiplantae > Streptophyta > Magnoliopsida > Lamiales > Orobanchaceae > Rehmannia > Rehmannia glutinosa. The sequence goes on from CM071924.1 coordinate 7,506,055, forward strand.
ATCGTAACTTCAAACTCGTTTCTCCTGCTGCAAATCATGTTGATGTACACTGGGCCATGGATCTCAAGCCAATAACTTTGACCTGCTCTGTTGATATTGTGGTGTTCAAAAACAATCTCTTCTTTGTTCTGCTCTCAGATTTGCAACTTGATGTTCTCGTGGGCCTTTGCTTGGATTTAAGTACTTGGAGCCTACTTTCTGTATACAGCGGTAACACAGCAGCTGGTCCTTCTTATACTTAAATACTAATCAGTCTATCTTATTATTGTGGTTTTTCAGTATATGACAAATATTCCCTTTTATCCGACAGGACTGCTGGTAATGCTTTTGAAGAAGCTCTTGACCGATTGCCAACATCTGCGACTTACATGAATCTTCTTAAACTTCCTCCTTACAGAAGGTTTGTAATTAACCACCTGTCTACAAGTTGTCATTGCTTTTTTAGGAAATTATTTCAGGCAATGGAAATCTGAATTAGTAAAAATATTTCTGTGTTGGTTGTCTGGTTCCCCCAATTCATTTGCCATTACAAATTAGGTATAATTACAAAACACCACTGAAGTTTAGCTTAATTACAAAAAAATCCAACTATCTTTCAAAATTACAAATACCCCTTTGTTATTTGTTTACTAGAGAATGATATCATGTTCATGCAGCAAACAGCAAATGGAGCAGAAATTATTGTACGCTATAAATTCTGATGCTGGTTTCGACTTAAGTTAATAGAGCAAAAGATTGCTTTGAAGTGTTACCCGGATCAACACTCACTGGAATTGTTTCCAGTTGCCCGGTCAATGCCTGTCCAGCAAAAGGCTGCTTCTCAGTTTTGTGTGGAAAAAAATTGACTTGCTTTCGAGGGGATGAGTTGTTCAGAACAAGTGCATTAAAAAGAGTCCTATAGAGAGCACCTTTAGATCATTAGATTTAGATACATTTGCAGGTGAGTCAAAAAATTGGCAGATGGAATTGCAGCATTATACATAGACCATGTAGATATTATCTCAACTGTTTTTTTTCTGGAATAGCTGTATATGTAGATATATATAAATGCTGGGGCATCTCTGTTATGTAAATTGTCTCTCTAGTCAAACATGAGCAGGACCTGTGCAAGCGGTCTTGTTCGTTTAACTGTTTTTATTATAATTAACTTTATAATGCAATTCATCTCAGATATGAACGTAGTCAACCATATTGTCACTGAATTCAGGGATGTCGGTCTTGCACTTGCTTACATAGACTGTTTCTCTTAGACATGATATTACAGTCAGTTTATTCCATATTCTGCATTTGCTCGATTTCTTTCATTTTAAGAGACCTATTCTTATTTTTTCTGGCCTGATCCCTCTGAAGCCAACCGCTATTAACTGATAAAATAACCAATAAGACAAATTTCTGGAACCTCTAATCGATTATTAAGCCCATTTGGGTTTGACTTGAATAGCAAAATTTTAGATCCAATATTTTAGATTAAGGTTGGAGAATATGAATATGGTATCAGTCTAAATTTTATTTATATATTGTGTGTACTACTGAATTAGTTGAGAAAAACACCTGAGGAAATATACAGTTACTTCAAAAAACAAAGATGTCAACCATTGAGATAAACGATTTAGCTGCATGTATTAATAAGCTGGCTACAGCCTTTTATATTCCTAGTCGCCTTGATTTGGATAAAGCACCATCGTAATAAACAAAACATGAGCACGAAATATAGGTATTGAGACGAATAGTGTGGAACTGAGATAATCCTACATACAGATAAGAGATTCAGAAACCCATTGAAATATAGAAAGGAAGAATGTGGAGGTTGTTCAATCTTCAGCTGGGGGTATATCACTTAAATCCAAACCTTCTGCCGGCAGCTCTGAAGTTAGAGGTCCTAAGATTCCTTCAGAGCTCAGAGTCAATCCACTCTGGTAGGAGAAGATAAAAGAAAAGATATCAGCTTCAGCTATATGTTGATTAAGCAAAGCATTTCTGCATACTCCAAAATGGGACTTATTTTTTGTTAGTCTAATCTATTCTATTACCCTAAATTAAGTGAGATTAAACTCATAGACTTGCTTTAGAGGGTATTTTTTTAACTAATTTTGATTTTACATGATAGAAAAGCAGAGCTTCTAATATGAAGGAATTAAATTACCTCGGGTTGGAATCTTAGCATATCAGCACGGGCCATGGCTTCTGCTTGAGCTATTCTTTGCCTGAAAGTCTGAGCCATCTCTTCTGCCTGTTAGACCAAATCACAAATTTCATTTACATATATGCAGGGACAGCAACAAAGGAATAACGTAGGGCAACATGATAAAGATTGGTGTTGTTTACTCATTCATAAGATGCTAACAGCAATAAGATCCAAATCAACTATCTATGTTATTGCTGAAACCCAAGCTTCATCGAACTTGAACTAAGAAAAGGTTAACTGCAAAAAACACCCTTGAGATTCAATCTATCAAATTACACAAAAAAAAAAAAAAATCCAGATATCTTTCAAAATTACAAATACCCCCTGACATTTGTTTTTATTTTACAATTTGCACCCTCAAGGGGCTGTTTGTAATACCTTAAGACTATCATTGTAATTTTGAAAGATAACTGGAGTTTTATTTAATTAGGCTGAACCTGAAGGGTGGTTTTTGTAATTTACCCGCGAAAAAATATTGAAGCAAAAGGAGCAGGTAGCATTTATTTCAAGATAGGCAATCCACAGAACTTTACCTTTTCAAAAACCAGCTTTGGATTCCGAATCATGTCACCAGGAGTAGGCTCTAACTTCTTAGTAGAGAGGCTCACTCGGCCTCTCTCACGGTCATGGCTTAGAATCATAACCTACACCAGCATTTAACACATAAGTACAAATTTCTTTGGAGGGTGGCAAGCAAATATTAAGTGCACAGAGATGCACCTTTAAAGTGTCACCAGGCTGAAGAACAGTAGCAATATCTGAGACACGATCGTGGCTAATCTGGCTGACATGCAAAAGACCATTAATTCCACCAATGTCAATAAAGGCACCATAAGGTTTCAAGCTCTGAACAGTGCCAATTACTACAGAACCAATTCCAAGCTGTGCCTGACTATCAGCCATAGCCTTGCGATTACTGAGGACTAGCCTGGACTGTTCCTCGTCAACCTCCACAAATTTAAGAGGAATTTCTTTTTCCAGAAGCTCCTCTGCTGTTGATTTCTGATACAAATTCACTAGAACCCTTGATAACCTTCTAATTAACTATATATAACATGAGCTGAAATTGTGACAATAAAATTAAGGACTGGAAAACATGTCACATCTCAATGGGATAAAATGCAAGCAATAAACCAATTTTTACGCATAGAAATTCAAAGAACCATGACTGGAAATCCAGGATAATTAAGCATCAGAAAAACATTCATGAGAAAGTCGGAATAAGGAACTAACTGTTGAGATTTGTGAAAATGGAACAAAACCACGAAGACCCTCCACCACTGCCACCACTCCACCTTTATTAGCTCCAACCACCTGCTTGTCGCAACAAAGAAATTTCAAGTTAAAGCATGTTTTAATACAGACTATTAAATTGAAAATAAGGCAACAAACTTGTAAATTGCCAAAGAAGAGATGATATCCTAAAAAATTAAAGTTGCAAATGTGGAAGTATCAAAATGTCAGCAAATGAATTATGATAATATACCACAACAAACTTACTATGCACAATTGTAAATTTAGTTTCGGTAAAACCCTACCTTACCCTTGACAACAACATCTTCAGCTTGAAGTTGTCTACACCGTTCCCAGGCAAGATCATATTGAATTGAACGAAGACTCAAGATCAAACTATCATCAGCTTCATTCTCTCCAATAATTACAAATTCTTCACGTAAACCAGGAATTATGCCAGCCTCTTCCACATGTTTGATACTGTGGATGGATGCCTCTCGTAAAGGTAAGTATGCTGATGATTTTGCAGTTATGTCAACTAGTGCTCCATTTGCATCTGTATTAAAAACTGTTCCCTTGACCTAATAAAAATGAAACCAAATCATGTAAATTGAGCTAGACTGCACTTTTTCTTTTTCGATATCATGACTGAGGAGAACTACTTTGCAGAACTAAGTAAAGAAAAAAAAAAGGAAATTCCATTATTAAAGTATACACAACGAAACATATGATTCCATTTGATAATGTGGAAGTAGTGATCTCAGCACCACACCTATCGAGAAATATAAAGAAGTCCATTTCCATGATAAATGTGTCCACAATCTTATCCAAAACATCTGTATGAGTAACATCTTCAGACAATCTTTCTCAATGACATCAACATAATCTCACCAACAATTGCTAAAAATTAATGTGCATCTTGAACTCGAGCAAATAGTTTAAGTTGATAAATGTTGCTTCTATATCCCAGACCATATTTAATCATACTAGTCTTATATTTTCAGCTCCATTGGATTTAAATTATTTAAGCTGTTTCTGCTTATTAAATTTCTAGACACCCTACCTGTAATTTTCATATTATTGAATTCACCAAATTTTTCTTGATTCTGCCAAATTCCAGTAAAAGACAAATGCCAGTTAAAACTAGATATGAATGTTAAAGGAACAATTGCCAGTTCCAATTCAACTTATGAATCTTATTGCACGTCAATCTGATGGAGATAAGGATTAAAGATGTCTTATTATCTATTAATCATTATCTCCAACACAATCCTATCAAAAATAACAGAAGGTAAATTTCTTTAGTTATGACACGCTTGAATAGAGAAATAAAAGGCAAAATATCTCATCTCCTTCTCCGTTGAGAATGTAAAGCATCCATCTCCATTCAGAGTAAGAATATCACCAGAGCAGACAATAAGAGTATAAACATGCTCACTAATCCAGCAAATCCGACGGCCAATATCAGTAATTACATACCCCAAAAATTTAACAAGTAAATGCACGCCCACCCTAGCTCACACCAAACTCAATTCTGAAAAAAAAAAACGCAAAAAAATAAAAAATGTCACCTTGGTACCAATTTCCGAGTTGAAGTCATACTTATCAAGGGCAGCGTGAAAGTCATCAACGGTGAAGGCCACACCTTCCAATGGGGCTGTACGACACCTCTCATACGCCTCTTCAAACATCTCTTTCAGTTTCATTCTCTCTCTCGTTTGTGCATTTGTTATAGCAACTGCAGCTGCTGATATTACACTTCTTCTCTTAGGCAGCACCATACTGTAATGATTCTTGGAGGTAGAGAATTTTTTGCTTTCTACAGTTGAAATCGGTGGGCATTTCAGCCCACCGAATTGTTGTGCTAAAGATGCCGCCATATCTTTCGTTACCAGTATTGCTGAGAAAGAAGAGTGTGTGTCAGTGCGCGCTCTTTCTGGATTTGGCTTTTGGATGTGAAGAAGATCGGGTGAGATAAGGTTAATGCTGCTGAATAGAAGAATTAGAGAGGGAAAGATTGAGGACTGGGGAGGGGCCCACCGCCCACCTTGAGTAAGGCTCTTGGGCCTATAGAGAAGAAATGTCTGCTTTTTGGTGGGCCAATATTCTCCAGCCCATTGAGATGCCAACTTGAATATTTCTCATCTTTTTTACTAGATTTGTTTTGTTTTGTGTGTATCTTGGATGATGATACTAATTCTAGATTATGGTACATTTATATCTGATATGTTTCGTACATGTAGATCTAATGAGAAATCTCGTATTTGGGAATATTTCATTGGCCCTCTCGGATATTATTTCAGATAATTTGGGAATGTTTCGACAAAATCTCAGTTTTACAATAAAATTCATTATAAATATGGTAATTCATCAATATAATGTTCAATTATTTCTATATAAAATAATAGATTTTAGTGAGAAGATTCTTAAATTAATTATTTTAAAAAATTGTATTATTTAACAAAAATATTTCAAGACTAGAAAAACAAATTAAAATAGTATGATTTTATTAAAATAGGAAGACGAAAAGAAAAAAGAGAACAAATTGTTTTATTGACGGAAAATTTCTGGAGATTTTCTCACGTTGTTATTTATGAAAGATATATACAGAATTGCAGCCAGCCCATATAGCCATTTCCACCACTATAACTGAAAGTCCACGCAAGAATTGGTTACTTCTTCAGGGCTCTAACAATGTCATGTTGTGTTTCAGCAGCTATTGAGATTAATATTGACATGTAAACCGAAATTGTGGAAAAGAGTTCAAAATAAACCTTGGTGCAAGTTAAATACCAGATGAGCAAATCCCTTTTTTTTTTCTTTTTTTGGAATGAGCAAATCTATTTGGTAAGTGTAATTTGATGTATTAAAACCACCACCGCATATGACAAATAAATATTCAGGCATATGTACCAGGTATCACCTCTCAATCCTGTAACACCTCATTCTAGGAAGAGAGTATTCAAGTCATATAAAATCTCAACAAAGCATCAAATATTGGGCTGCAAAACCAATAGCAGACTACCATCAAAAGAGCAACACGGCAACAATCAAAACTCTCAATCCACTTTGGCCTTTTGTCGCACTGAGTAGAACATTCTCGTAATTACCCATGGTACCTGCGAAAAAAGTTTGTTAATCAACATCAAATCACACCACCAAAGTACATATCAATATTACATCCAGTCTTTCGTCATCGTTATCAAAGTATGATTACCTCTTTTATGTCTCAAGCCCACAAGCAACACATACATACGCACGTGATATGAAATTAATTTTCAAATTGATAACACTAGTAGACACCAAAATACAAACAATACATTTACATCTAGAAATGTCTATACTCGATTTTTTAATTTCATTAGAGCTTAACAAACATGGAAATGTGCTCTTGCTTTCAAATTCTATGAGCATTTAAGCATTGTCTGTGAACAGAGTTTTGAAAAAAGAATGAGCTAGGAAACACAGATCCCGTTAACATTTTTTGTTGAGCTTAGAAGCCAAGTCGCAAAACTCTAAGAGCTTACAAGCCAAATAACATAGTCCTTATTATCAAACTATAAAGTTGTTCCAATACTACCATATCTAGTAAACATTTGAAATCCTGCCTATCTTGATTACTGAAAAATGCAATTGTTTGAGCCTCAAGCACAAAAGAAATACCTACATTCTCCATACACTGATACAACCGAAGAAAGGGTAATTTGACATGGAAACTAAGTCAAGGCTCACCTCTCATGGAAAAATTGTTTACACACCATCAGTTGCAGCATGGAGATTAGTTACTTTTCCAACAGCAACAGTTTTCCCTGTCAAACACGAAAGTCATGGGGATCTTATTTTGAAGATCGAAGACTCCAGAAGCTACTGAATATTTTATTAATAATGTATGTGTTACTCTAACCTTCAGTTCGGAGAGTAAATCGCCCAAGCTGTGCAAAATCAGAGAACTTCTCAATGCATATCATGTTATTAACCTGGGAAACACAATTTCACAGCAAAAATTGACGCTATATGCCCCAGAGACTATTAATATTGTTACTAGCTAGAGCAATCACACTTAATGAAACTGTAAGGTTTTCCATCGGTCCATCAGATAAACTAAGTAGGACAATTTATAGAACAAAGTTAAGAGATAAAATCATCTTCCAAAACAATCATCTTTAAATATACAATACTTCTTTGAAGTCGAGTGTGGTTTATGCCAGATAACCAAGAGGCACTAACAACCTAAAACCAGAACATTGTTATCAAATAACATCTATGCCAGCAAAATGTGTACTAGAGCTGACCTGAACACGGCATACAACCAGAGCACCTTTCTTAACAAACAGAGGTTTCTTTTTCATAGGTTTTCTGGTTTTTGGATCAATCTGCTGGATCAACTCAACAATCTCGCATTCCTCCACAACTGCATGGATGTGCAGAACAGCCTTGTAACCAGCACAAAAATTGCCTGCGGAGATGGAATAGTTAATTAACATTATCCAATGTCTGTACATAAGATTGGTCAAAGGCATGTATATGGAAGAAATAAAAAGGGGAAAAACAACCAGAAATAAATCAAAGTGAAACATACATTGTCAAGCAACTCTAGAATCTGCAAGTGGGCATCAAACTCGGAAACAGCAGGTATTGGCTTTGCTGCACATAAAATAACATTTTCTTCTGTTAGGAAAATGAATATCAAAACCTATGTGAAACTAACTTAGGAATAACTTTGCGATGCAGATACATTCCGAGCTCAAATTGAGAGAGTTTAATGAATAAAAGGTAGCAGGCTAGCAGCTAAAATTGGAAGTCGAAAAGTAAAAAATTGATTGATGGCTGCTGTGAACAGGAACAGAGCACCATTAACAGTATGTGAATGGTAAACAAAGTAAAAACCAGGTGAGATTTATTCCTGCAGAAAACCATGTTGACTAAGCAAATCTTGCGTAAAGTATTTGTTAACTACTCTCAAAAGAAAGACTACAAAAGGGTATAAAGACTGCAAGAAGCCATCCTTTGTTGAATGGAAAGATGCTTTCCCTTGAAGATTCCAAATCTTTAATATTTAATTCCAGTGCTACCCAAACCAAAAAGAACAATAATTGAACCTATATCATAGATCAAACAATTTCTGATAGCCCTTTTCAGCAGACCCTAATGCCAAAGCTAAAGAACAGATACCCACAAATTAAGAATACACAAAAATGCCTGAGATGACTGGTTATTTGCCGAACAATCCTGAAATAGCGCCTGATCACTAGGAGAATTTTTCCATATTGCCATTACTTGTGGGCTTTGGAAGATTTAAATGGGTGTGGAGTTGAATCTCAAGCTTTTCTATGTAAGACAGTCTTCAGAGCGAAAGGAGATCCGGATAAACATTCTGGCATTAAATACAGTTACGTAAAGGAGAATCTCCAATCAATTACTCGAAAATTAGTCATGGAGATAGAGAGAAGTGATAAAAGCAGTTACACTAAATTCCATATCTGAGTAAGTCATTTCCATCAAGAGTCTAACTCAGTCTAACACTAGCCAACAATTACATAATCGTTATGACCGTAGGGCTGAGAGAGACCACTGTATCATCTACAAATATTTTCAAAAGCACCTTATAGTCAGGTGTCTCACCCTCTTAAGAGTCACTAAACCATCATAGAAAGCCTAGCTAATTTCTTCAGTAAGTTCCTCAACTCTCTATTGCATACATGGTCTACACCACAACATACTATTTTTTATCCAGTCAATTTATGAATAAAAACCACATTGAAGCTCAGACTATAAATGCCACATAACTATATAGCCCCAAAAATAATCATCACATCTTTTAACATTTTATCACTGAATAAAATCAACTTATAGTAGGTGTAAAAATTTTACATTACAAAGCTCAGAACTATTAAAATAATTATAGTTTTAATTCAAAAGGTTTCTCGTCTTTCCAGAGACAGTAAGTAATTGCAAATGCCTGCAGATTAATTAACCCTAACAATCTTAACATATGGATGCTGCATAAAAGCAAGGAAGAAAACACCTTAGGTCCCATTATTTATTAATTTATGTTTCTAAGGCGCAAAGTTCATCCCAAAATACCTACCAACGCTACACAAAACAAAACCAGCAAGTATATCCTCTTCCTCAATCCCAGACACCCTGACTCGCAAGTTTTCACCAGGTCCTGCACGCCTCACTTTGTCTTCATCACAGAAGATGGCAAGAACTTTCACCTGAACCTGAAAAAAGAAGCCAAGAGTAAAATCTAATCAATTTTCTTTTTACAAACTACTAAGGAAATCATAAATCTGTATTATTAGATATCAAGATAAGGATTTCAGCGAGCACCTTATTCGGCATGATCATCAAATTATCACCTTCACGAATACTCCCAGATTCTACTTTGCCCATAACAACCGTTCCCATGTCTTTAAATTTGTCAATAATAGGCATTCTATCAAGAGAAGTAAATGAATTACTAGCCGCATAACTTGATCCAGTGTTAATCTATCAAGTAAATCCAGAAAGAAAGGATTGTATAAACAAATAAAAAGGTTCCTGGTACAGCGAGACTAAACATTCGCGAACAGGGAAAGCTAGGGCTGCGATTGGATATGGAAGAAATTCCATTTTTGTTTCGCTGGAGAATTTTTTTTTGACCAAACATGCGATTGTTTATGAAAATTTTCAGAAAATATACCGTTCTCTCACTCACTTTTTCTCATTTTTTTCTCTTACCAGTCACATCTACACATTTTTTTCACAAAAAAAAACTAATCATTATTACACATTCTCCCACAAATTTCTCTATTCACTCACTCACACATTTCTAACCACCAATCATATACAATCACTATTTTACTATTTTTAAATCAAATCAACTTTCATCAATACTTTTTCATTTCACGTCCAATACACTCTCAAAATTCATCTTTTTTCTTCCAAAATTTTATTTACCACTATTCTCTAGCAAAATGAAAATTTTCAAAATGAAAGCATATCCAATCGCACCCTAACAGTTCGAACATAGTATCCTCTATCTGATTTCCAGTAACAAAAGGAAAAGGGTAATTTTTTTTTAATAATATCATTACTGAATTGAGATAAAAAGAAATAAATACTAGTGTGGCATTCACAGTATAATGGACTAACTGCTAGCCAACAAATTGTATATCATTAGCAACTAGAATAGAATATGTAATCATCAAAGAACTAAGAATAGGTATAAGATTAACCAGCATGAGAATATCCATGCTGTTGAAGATTAGTTCTGCATGACAGCAACGGTTATACAAAAAGATTGTAAAATACTTGTTATTCACAAGCATTGGTTGTGACCCAGATGAAAGACCTGTAAGGCAGGGTAATAAAGATTCTACTCTACCTGAATGGACCTTTCGGATCACGTGTTGGAACTTCAATAGCATCAAGAGCTTCAAAAAGGCATGGGCCATCCCACCATGGACATACACTTCTGCCCATTCTGGTTTTCATATTTGTTCCCATGAGACCAGAAATTGGGAGAAACTGTACGTCTGAAAAAATATAATGCCCAGACCACATCCAAAGAAAAAATATAAGGTCATGTAATGAGAAGCATATGTATTGCAGAATGGAACTTTTTATAGAGTTCATTATCAAATACAAAAACGAAAACTATGACAGTTCTTCATTGTACAAGTTCTGTTTAAGATACACAAAATGTTCACCATTATGTCAGCATCATACTAGACAGTATTTCTGAAGCTTGACTGTGCAATCACAATTATGAAAAGTTCTTCCAAATCTACAACATAATAAATCTAGTTTTATCCAAATATTACACCCACGGATCAACAAGATACGCAAATTTGTCTCGTATTCCAATGAAACGTGGGCAATTTAAACTAGGAGCATGCATTTCTACATGTTTTTTCACAAAAACCATTAACTTTTGCTTGCCTGCATATAGACTTATGCTTCAGCACACGACCAAAAGAAACTAGTGACCCATCAGGAACATCAACAGAATAAATGCAAAAATACATGTAATTTGCCAATACTACTCCTTTAATGTCTAAAAGCTCAACCTCAAAATTTAAAACTTAGCATAAGACATCAGCAGAATGAAAATAATAAAATTGAAGAGTTCATCTACTCTGCATGAGTATACAATTGTAAGTTCCTTATAATTTAGTAAAAGCTAAGTAGTGCTAGGAAATATTTATTTCCCAAATATTTATATCTGTTTTGAATATGATTGCTATGATAATGAAAACACATATGATATTACGTCAAACTGCCTCAATATTGACATGTAATCTTTCAAAAATCAGACACCTAAATAACATGAAACTGAAAACAGGAATCTAAATGAGACAACTCATAACAATAAGATGTTTGGAGAATAAATTACCTTTTTTTCACATTATAACCTGAAGACTTCAGAAATGTTATCATTTTGGACTCAATCTCATCAAATCTGCAGGGATAAGATGGCAATAAGACGATGAGAAAAATGAAATCCAGACTAGCGAATGCCATTAAAAATCCCATTCAAAATCACCTTTCTTTTGACCATTTAACAGTAGGCTCATCCATCTTGTTCACGACAACTAGCAGCTTAGTGACTCCTAAAGTCTTTGCTAGTTGAACATGTTCACGTGTCTGTCCACCTCTCTCATAACCAGTTTCAAATTCTCCCTTCCGAGCAGAAATAACCTGGGCATAATATTATTGACATTTAAGTTGTTATATAGCTAGGGACAATGAATAATCAGAAATTCACTCTAGCTTAACAGAAAATTTTCTGAGACATTGAAATGAAACTTACAAGCACACCTATATCTGCTTGAGATGCTCCACTGATCATGTTAGGTACATAACTTTTGTGACCCTGAAAATTCGAAGTTAACAAAACAAAGAAATTCAACAGAAATCCAAATTAAGGGGCAAACAAATCAGCTGAACATATAAAGTAATGACGAGCTCGTTATATCATACATGAACACATTCTATATGATTCCATAAAACAAGTAGGCAAAAAATAGACGAAACTGATTTAATCATGTAGTTATTTGCAGTATAATGATAAAAATTCTATTTTTAATCGAGTATCCTCTTTAAGAATTAAATTAAATGAGTAAGATGCATGGAAACCAAAGATAGTTTTCAAATTCAAGGCTATTAAATTGCATACTAACAAATTGTTCCCCATCTATATACATATACAGCTCATAGTTATTAATGCAATAGGCAACGCCATGACGACAAGTCATGGCCTAGCGCCCAACGGCCTAGGCGACAAAAGGCGATGGCCTGACCATGCAAAGCGACAACTAAAAACATGCTTCCTGAGCTTCTCCTGATACTTACTAATAAATCTTCACCCAACTTAAATCTCCAATTTGGTCTAGATTTTGCAAGGAAAGGTAAAAAGGTAAAGGAAAAGCATTGAGAATAATATATTATCCCTTCTTTTTAACAAAAAAAAAAAAGTAGGATGTAATTGGGTGGTATGACAAAACAAAAAAAATGGGAGAAAACATATGCCTAACCTTAATAAAAAGAAAAAATAAACAAAATAGTGGTTACCGGAGCATCCAATATAGTAAATCTTGTGGTTTCTGTTTCAAAGTGAGCTCTTCCAACTTCAACTGTTTTCCCTACAATGTGAAAAATTTCAACAGAGCCAAAGTTGCAGGCAAAAGCATTTAAAATAAATAACACCGATCACGTAACTACAACCACCAATAGACAAATACCTTAGCCCTCTCTTCTTCATTTGTATCCATGATATAAGCCATGTACCTATTTTTGAACATAAACATAAATAGGGAAGCAATTTTATTAAAGTTGGATCAAGCAATTTATACCAGGACAATTACTGAGGTTAAACAAAGAAAAAAAAGGTTGACAGCAGAGATCAGCCAATCATCAGAAATTAAAGAAAGCAGCAACTAAATGACACCAATGTTTTGCATATATTTTAGGATGGAGGTCACATAATTCAACTGCAATCTCAAGTAAATACCAAAAGACTGACGTAGCAAGGAAGCAGGAGACTACAGCAACAGGGCAGACTGCAAGTGAGAGACATGTTTGAATCCAAGAGTTCTACACGTCTCCAACACCTGACAACCATACCCACATCTAGCACCCCAAGAAAGGGGGACGTTTTCATCACTTAAGAGCAGATGCAAACAGATTGGCAGATCAAGAAATATGTAATTGATACTAACTAAAATTAGCAGTTATCCTCTAGAATAAAAGAGAGAATAATGTGCAACCTTCATAATAGTATTCCCGTATATACATTCAATCACTGCTATTGTGTCACAATACTTTTTCATTGTACGAGTAATTGCAAGAAGGACCATGAACAGAAAAATATACTCACAAATGACAACTAAAATTTAAACTTTACATCCAGCACCCCAAGAAAAGGGGAAGTTATCATCACTTGAGAGCAGATGCAAACAGATTGGCAGATCAAGAAATATGTAATTGATACTAACTAAAATTAGCAGTTGTCCTCTAGAATAAAAGAGAGAATTAATGTGCAACCTCCATAATAGTATTCCCGTATATACATTTAATCACTGCTATTGTATCACAATACTTTTTCATTGTAAGAGTAAATGCAAGAAGGACCATGAATAGAAAAATGTACTCACAAATGACAACTAAAATTTCAACTTTAATATAGGATTCCCTTACTATATACATAAATCTGATTGACAATAAGCAAGTTTTCTATCAGAAAATGCCTAGGATCAAAGACATACTAGGATCAAGCTCAAATAAAAATCTTTACTGCTTTAAATACTATGCAAAGAAGCACTCACCAACTTTCCCTACTTTTTTCTTTAGCTTCTTTTTCATATTTTTGGATGGTACGGTCATCAACCTGACCACTGAGGAATAATATCTGCCCTCCGATTGTTGACTTCCCAGCATCTGCAGACCATATGAAAAACATTATTTGAGATGAGAAACTGCAACATAGGCTCCCATTGATAAACCATTCACTTCTATTTTCTGAGTATACCATTCGAGCAATTTTATTTTTCTGAAATTTTATTGTGCTCTTTTTGAAGCTTCTCGGAGACAAGGTAAACAGAAATAGGATTATGGCATGACATTGAAAAAGGAACTCATCCAATATTTACAAGAAAGAGCAAATCAAAGCTAAGGTAACACCTAATACTCTTAAGCTTATAACCAGTGAAAATATACACGTGTTACAGTCAATAGGAACAAAATCCATTTTTTATAAAACTCGAGTGAATATAAAGGGCATGCATTATGAACGGAGAGAGTATAAGATTTAGGAATTAAGGAAGTGCCCCTACCAACATGACCAATAAATACAGCATTTAAGTGTCGCTTCTTTTGGTCATCCACCTCATCTTCAAGATCATCTGGAGGAGAGCTTTCTTTTTCTTTGCCTGAATAACCAAATGAAAACATAAAACCATAAGCACAAGTTTCTAAGACAAAGACACATATGGTAACAAGCTGAGACTTATCTGTGTGGAAATCAGTAAATTTATTAATAACCCAACCCTACAACCCCTCGCCAAAATAAAACCAAAAAAATATCCATTGAACCTACCAATGAGGTAAACAAAAACAAAAAGACATTATTGAAATATGTGAAGCATTTTAGTGTCTGCTAGCTATATATGATGAAGGACAATAAAAAGATATATGACCTTGTATATTCAATTAAAGGTCTCTATGGCATAAGCCTACCTTCTACAACATCTTCTGGCTCAACTTGCACTGGTTTGGAGTCC
Source organism: Rehmannia glutinosa (assembly GCA_016081115.2). Classification (NCBI taxonomy): domain Eukaryota; kingdom Viridiplantae; phylum Streptophyta; class Magnoliopsida; order Lamiales; family Orobanchaceae; genus Rehmannia; species Rehmannia glutinosa. The sequence goes on from CM071924.1 coordinate 7,521,238, forward strand.
GCATATACTCCGGCTGTCAAACCTAAAGCCATCAGTAAAATGAACATTTATCCATCGCTTTGCACAAATCAATTCACTGATGCGCTGATAATAAATTCCCTAATTGATCAATTACAGATGCAACTAAATGCATGAAGATATCAATAACAAAAAAAAGTATGTTCTTATGTCATCACATAAAAGTATGGAATACAAATGTTGAATTCTAAAGATACATCAAGCTTTTTATCAGATGCAACTTTCTTCTTTATCCTTATGGATGAAGTACACCATCAACTCCATGAGAACAGTGGGCCATCATATTAACCGTTATTTGCTTACCTAGGAAATCAAAATATACAAGGGGCAAGGGCACAAACTACTGTTGGCCTAAGCCACATTTACTGCATGTTTCTTTATGGAAACATTCACATGTTCATGATCAGATATATTTCCTTTCAACAACCAACTCATATAATATGGGAGAAGCTAAAAATGAAGAAGACAGACAAAACAACAGGGATAAAAAATAAGAAAACGGAATTA